>OY882862.1:26480140-26787640 GCA_963693515.1 Pipistrellus nathusii
GAAGAATTTTCACTGTGGTCAACAAGGCAACATAAACCTTGCCACGCTGACCATTCTCAGTGTGTGGTTCCTATCGTGGCCGGGTGTCCAGGGCGCTGGGAGCTGTGACAGCCATGGACAGCACTCTGTGTCCTAGGGCGTCACCCCGGAGGAGCACGGAGATGACATGAAATACACGCGTCTACACGTGTGTCTGGCTGACAGGAAGGATGGCCACTAAAACATTAACAGCGATGACATTCCAGAGAGCGTTTATTCTCTTTTCTTTGTGGCACACAAACTTTTTTTTTTTTAATATATTTTATTGATTTTGTACAGAGAGGAAGGGAGAGAGATAGAAACATCGATGAGAGTCATTGATCAGCTGCCTCCTGCACACCCCCCACTGGGGATGTGCCCGAAACCAAGGTACATGCCCTTCACTGGAATGGAACCCAGGACCTTTCAGTCCGCAGACTGACGTTCTACCACTGAGCCAAACTGGTTTCGGCTCCTTTTTTTTTTTTTTTTTTTTTTTTTTTTAACAGCAGGTTTCCACCACTTTTCATAAAAACCCAGAATGTTTTATGGGGTTTTCATAAAAACCCAGGCATGTTTTCCCTTAGTCATGCTTGGCCATGTATACTTCAAAGTGCCTCATCTTTAGTTGAATTTTTTTAAATGTATTTTTCAATGACAGCTGAAATCCAGTTATCATATTAGCTGCAGGTGTGCGGATAGGGATTGGATTCATATACCTTCCCAGGCGACCCCCTCCATAGCCGAGGTTCTAGCGAAGGCCCCGTCTGCAAACGCTGTGCACACACAGGCTGGAACCTGTGCCCGGAGCCAGCGCTCACTCAGGGCAGGCACTTCCTTCGCGCCCTTGAACCGAGTCGCAGGAGCCCTCTGGCCGTGGCCACAGGCCGAGGAAACATGGCCGAGGGCAGGGGGCTTGTGGACGGGAGGAAACATACCTGATTTCAAGTCTCTTTCCGCCAGTGGCCCCTTCTGGCTTCCTGCAGAGAAATGGAGAGAGAGGAGCTCACTCGGGGAGCGGCGACAGTCTTTGAAAACATCGCGGAGAGCAGCTCTGTGCACCGTGAGAGCCACTTACACGTCTGACTTAATTGAGAGGAAGCCAGACGGAGCACGATGCTCCTCAGTCTAGCGGCCACGTGACAAATGTTCGTAGCCAACGGGGCTGGCGGCTGCCACAGCGGCCACACAGCCAGGAGACACCCCCCCCCCCCCCCCGGAACAGAGTGACCTTGTCAGCAGGCCACTGAGACTCAGCTGGTGGTCAGGGCTGGTGGGGAGGGGACCCTAAATGTCCTTAGGGCCAGGGCCAGGGCGAGGTGATCAGTCTTCCCTCTGACAATAGTGTGGTGCATCCTCAGATTTTAGAATTTATCTTATTTCCATACCAGAGATCAACACAATGCAGTCATGGGCCAGACCAGACCCACCACTTCTTGTTGTTTTTATAAAAATATAGTTTTATACCCCAAACTGGTGTGGTTCAGTAGATAGAGCATCAGCCTGCGGACTGAAGGGTCCCGGGTTCAATTCCGATCAAGGGCATGTGCCTTGGATTCAGCCACATCCCCAGTGGGTGGCAGTTAGGAGGCAGCTGATCGATGTTTCTCTCTCATCTATGTTTCTGACTTTCTATCTCTCTCCCTTTCTCTCTGTAAAAAAAAAAAAAAATCAATAAAATATATATATAACAAACATCGATCAGCTGCCTCCTGCATACCCCCCTCTGGGGATGTGCCCACAATCAAGATACATGCCCTTGACTGGAATCAAACCTGGGACCCTTCTGTCCGCACGCTGACACTCTATCCACTGAGCCAAGCCCCACCATTTGTTTTTGTGAATAAAATTTTATTGATACACACCCATGTCCATTCGTTCACACATTGTCCTGGGCTGCTTTTGTGCTCCTATAGCAGAGTCCATCTTCCATATTTACAAAGATGAAAACAGTTACACTCTAACCATTCACACCTGGTCCATACCATTGAGGGTGGAGCAGGGCGGGGGGTGATGATTGAAAACCTAAAGTTTAATGCTCCCCCCCCCAGCCTCACAGGGTCTTGGGTCTCCCCTGCCTACTTGCCTGTGAGCTCGGCAGACACGATGGTGCCGTGGGCAGCCAGGGGGACGCCGTGGCCCTGCAGCCTCGCCCGGAGTCCCTGCTGCAGCAGCTCCCGCTCCCGGCCCAGGTCCAGCGAGCGCAGGGCCAGCAGCAGGAAGTGCAGCCGGAAGTGCACGAGGACGCTGGAGTTCCCGTCCCTGCGGACAGGGGGAGAGAGGCCCGTGGAGGGCGAGCTCCCCTCGCCGGAGCCTCCCAGCCCCGGGTGTCCGCCCAGGTCCCGTCGGCCCGCTCACCGGTAGCTCAGCACCGTGCAGCCCGCGCAACGGGCCTCCAGCTCTGTCTTCCTGAAGCTGCCGACAAACTGCAACGGAGACAGCGGCCAGTGCTTAGACCAAGCACGGGCCCGACCCCCACAAGGCCCACCCTAGGTGGGAAGCACCTGCTCTGAGACCCACGCCTGCGGCCACTGCCCAGAGCCACGGGATACCACGGAGGACATCCCGAAGTTACTCATGTGAAAATATTGCTCCACGGAAGCCACACGTGGGCTCCATCCACACTAGAAATCACTCAGCCGTGAAAAGGATCAGGCACCCGCACTTGCTACGAGGGGGAGGGACCTTGTCAGCAGGACGCTCAGCGAGAGAAGACAGACGCGGAAAGGCCACCCAGCGTGGGATTCCGTGGACGAGACACGTTCCGATCAGGCAGAGCCACAGAGCGTGGTTGGTGACTGCCGGGGCTGGGAGCAGGGGTGGGTGACGGGGACAGGGCTTACTGTGGGTGATGGACACAGCAGTCCACTCCCTAACTGCCTGCATCGGTAGCTGTACTGTCTCATAGGACCTTCTACAAAGTCCCAGGATGTTCTACCTCCGCCCCGCCCCGCCCCCACGGCAGCCACCGTCCACAGGTGGCTCCTGAGCATCTGAAACGTGGCTGGAGCTACTGAGGAAATGGTTTTCACCTTTTAATTTTAATTAATTCATGCTTACATTTTTAAAATATATTTTTTATTGATTTTGGAGAGGAAGGAAGAGGGAGAGAGAGAGAGAGAGAGAGAGAGAGAGAGAGAGAGAGAGAGAAACATCAATGAGCCGAAACTGGTTTGGCTCAGTGGACAGAGCGTCAGCCTGTGGACTGAAGGGTCCCAGGTTCGGTTCCGGTCAGGGGCATGTACCTTGGTTGTGGGCACATCCCTGGTGGGGGTTGTGCTGGAGGCAGCTGATTGATGTTTCTAACTCTCTCTCTCCCTTCCTCTCTGTAAAAAATCAATAAAATATTTTTTAAAAAAAGAAAAGAAACATCAATAATGAGAGAGAATCATTGATTGGCTGCCTCCCGGATGCTCCCTACTGGAGATTAAACCTGCAACCCAGGTATGTGCCCTTGACCAGAATGGAACCCAGGATCCCTCAGTCCGCAGGCCGACGCTCTATCCACTGAGCCAAACTGGCGAGGGCCATCCTTAAATCTTAAAACAGAGCCTGGATTCACTAGGCACCACATGTAGAGGGCCCTTCCATGCTGCAGTGTTGGGGACCCATTCCCACCCCGGTGTGTCCGTCCATCGGCCAAGGGGCAGCTGGGCCATTGTGAATCCTGCTGCAGGGAGCACCCGTGTGCAGGGCTCTCTCTCTCGGGTGGATACCGAGGAGCAGCATTGACTGCTGGGTCCTAGGAGGACCCTGCATTTAACTTTCTGATGCACAGCTAGGCTTTTCCTTGGCAGCCGCCCCATTCCGCACTCCTCCCAGCCTTCTCCCCCGGAAGACAATGTACAGCCTTCACACGGGGCCCACAAGCCCTGCAGGAGCCATGTCCAGGTGGGCACTGTTCTCTGCCTTCTACCACGTGCCCGCCCAGGCCACGCAGCCTTGTCCGGTCCCTCCAGTGCCCGCCGCCCTGCCCCGCACCCACCGAGGTCTCCCCGGCTCAGCCAGCCCGGCACGAGAGCCGCTCTCGGCGGGCGCTCCGGCCACCCACCTGGCCCCCTGCCCCCTACCTGCCCCCTGGCTCCCCAGCCCCTCACCAGCGTTTGCAGGGCGGGCGTCAGCGCGCGGTAGTAGTCGGAGGCCTCCTGCTGCAGGCTGCGGGCGTACCGGATCCCGCGCAGCTCAGCCGTGTGCTCCACGTCCACGCCCTGCGTGGAGAGGGAGGCTGCGGGGAGACCGGGGTCAGCTCAGGGGCCGCAAAGGCCCCGTCCCCAGGGGGCTGGTCACCTGGTAAACACGTGGGGGGCTGGCTCCCCGGGGGCTGTCCTGGCTGATGGTAACAGAGCCTCCTTTTCCACACTCACATGCCCCCACCCAGATGCCCCCCGGGGACAGCACAGAGCCTGAGGCCCCGGGTGTTGTGTGAGGGCAGGACTCACTTCCAGGCATCTCTGTCTCACTGGGTGTGCCTGGCCAGGGCCTGAGGCCGATGTCAGCCAAAAACGGCTGAAACAACCCCAGGATACCTCCCTCCACGTCAGAGCAGCAGCCCACCTGCAGCCTGGGAAGGGGACACCAGACGCTGCAGGGCGTGGCCACAGCTACGGGCACCGGGACCACAGGCCACCGCCCAGGACACCCCCCTCTGAAAACGCTGGGTTCACAACGGTCGGAAATATTGTCAAAGGTACACACTAGCGCCCGGCCAGCGCGGCTCCGTGGCTGAGCGTCAACCCACGCACCAAGAGGTCACTGGCTCCATTCCGGGTCGGAACACATGCCCGGGGTTTGGGTTTGATCCCCAGTAGGAGGCGTGCAGGAGGCAGCCAATCAAGTGGATGTTTCTTTCTCATCATTAATGTTTCTCTCTCTCTCCCTCTCCCTTCCTCTCTGAAATCAATAGGAACATATTTTTTTAAAAGATTGCACCTTTAAAAAAGAAAAGAGCACACACTAGCAAGGAATGATAGTTATAAAAATGCTAAACAACTAATACAATAGCAACCAATAAACCATGAAAACACACATTTCTCACTGATGAAATCTGTTGGGACTATCAAAAGGACACACTAGCAAAAATGATCATAATGGCAAACATGTATTACTATTATTATTTGTTAAATATATTTTTTATTGATTTCAGAGAGGAAGGGAGAGGGAGAGAGAGAGAGGAACATCAATGATGAGAGAGAATCATTGATCGGCTGCCTCCTGCACACCCTCTACTGGGGATCGAGCCCGCAACCAGGCATGTGCCCTTGACCGGAATCGAACCCAGTACTGCTTTAAGTGCTTCTTAAAGCCTTCCTTGGTTTCAGGGGTCCCGCTGGGGATTACGTTTATCTCTTAGTTGCAAAATGTATCTGTGCTTCTAGAATAAAGGTGTGAACCCCTGCCTCCTCCTCTCCCTGGTGCAAGGATACCCACCTACGTAGGCACACTCTCACACACATATACACCCTCGTGCATGGGCACACACGCATACGCACACATACGTGTGAACACGCCCACACCCACTGCCTACATTCACACGCGCGCACACACACACACACACACACACACACACCCAACTTCCTGCACTTGATGCCAAGAGCCACTAGGGGCCGTGGTGAGCTGTGCCCAACTGTGAGATGTTCCTGATGTTACACAGATACATATTTTTTTAAAATCAGGGGACCCCCCCGAGGATTGCCAAGTTACGACTTGCTATCATCATCTCGTGAACGCAAGGTGGCTTTCCCAGTCGCAAATGAAACCGTAAGAACCTTATCCTCTCAGAATAAGCCCATTCCGGAGCCACAGAACTTCCCGAGACGACAGAAGGTTCTAGATCTGTGCCGTCCGGTACAGTAGCCACGAGCCACCTGTGTAACGTGCCTGATGGGGACGGGGGAGTTTCATTTTTAAAGATTATTTCATTTTAGTGGATTCCACTCTAAACAGCCAACGGGACTCGGGGCTGCCAGCGCGGACGCCTGGGACACAGCACCGTCGGCAGGGACCTGCAGCGCGTTCTGCTGGGATATAAGAACTTCCTGCCGAAACCGGTTTGGCTCAGTGGATAGAGCGTCGGCTTGGGAACTGAAAGGTCCCGGGTTCGATTCCGGTCAAGGGCATGTACCTTGGTTGCGGGCATATTCCCAGTAGGGGGTGTGCAAGAGGCAGCTGATCGATGACTCTCTCTCATTGATGTTTCTGACTCTCTATCTCTCTCCCTTACTCTCTATACAAAATCAATAATATATATATATAAAGAACTTCCTTTGTGGTTTCTATAACTGCGGTCTCACATCGTACAGATGGGTCAGCATTTTGCATGTTTCGTTTTAAACTCTATCAGTGTCTACTGGGGACAAATATGAAATGGGAACCATTGTGTGGTGGAATATAGACAGTTGTTCATTTTTTAAATACTTTTCAAGTTTCTTAAGACTTCTGTTTTATTTAAAAAAAAAACACACACATGTTTTTATTGATTTGAGAGAGAGGGAGAGGGAGAGAGAGGTAGAAACATCAGTGATGAGAGAGGGAAAAGATCAGTTGCCTCTGCACGTGCCCTGACTGGGTATCAAACCCTGACCTCCTGGTTCATGGGTCAATGCTCAACCACTGAGCCACTCCGGCCAGGCTCTCAAGACTTTTAATTTTTTAAAATATTTTTATTGATTTTTCACAGAGAGGAAGAGAGAGGAGAGAGAATCAGAAACATCAATGAGAGAGAAACATTGACCATCTGCTTCCTGCACACCCGCTGCTGGGGATGTGCCCACAACCATGGTACATGCCCTTGACCGGAATCGAACCTGGGACCTTTCAGTCTGCAGACTGACGCTCTATCCACTGAGCCACACTGGCAGGGCTCTCAAGACTTTTAATAAGTTCTCTGTCCCTAATTGTCCGTTTCATCCCGGCTGCAGAAGGGTCCTCGGAGAGCCCAGCTGTGGGGAATGAAATCACGCAGGTGTTAACCGGCCTGCCCGTGTGCCCGCCCACCTCAGTGGGTGCCTGCTCTGCTCGTCGTGTCCGTGGGTGGCAGGAAGGGCCAGCCTTCGGCTCCACGCCTGCACGCTCAGCCCTCTGTCTCTGGGGCCATCCCGCGGACACCATGAAGCCACCCCTGAGCGTCACTGTGCGAGGCACCCAGTGTACGAGCCCACGCGAGCCCCCAGCCACTCACCCACGAGGACTGCCAGGGTGAGGATGACGATGCCGGCGGCCACCGCCCCGGAGAGCACCACTCGGCAGCACGCAGCGCCTGGCGCAGGCACGTCCTTGGTCGCCCCGGGCACGGGCTGTAAGTCCCCAGCGGCGGGCTCCATGACTCCCCGACCCTCCGACAGCCACCTGGACGCCGGCAGAAAAGGGGCAGAAAGACATCAGCGCTGGAGGGTGTTGCTCTCCCCCGGAGCCACCTTGTGCAGATGTGGCAGCCGTCCACAGTGCCCTGGGCACCAGCAGACTCATCTTAAAAAGCCCTAAAGCATGGCCTGCTGGCCATGCAGCAGGCCACGTTACAGGCTTTCTGTGTTACTCAACATCTGCCGACTTAAATGCTGATCTCATTCAAAACTTAGATGTGGCAAAGGGGGGAAGAGGGGGCAGATGTAATACTTGGAACAATAAAGATAATTTTTTTAAAAAGGAGAGAAAGCCAGCTGGGGTGGCTCAGTGGTTGAGCGTCAGCTTATGAACCAGGAGGTCACAGTTCCATTCCCTGTCAAGGCACATGCCCAGGTCAGGGCTTATGCAGGAGGCAAACAATTAAAGTGTCCCTCTCGCATTGATGTTTCTCTCTGTCTTTCTCTCGCTCTTCCACACTCTAAAAATCAACGGAGCTGAAACCGGTTTGTCTCAGTGGTAGAGCGTCGGCCTGCGGACTGAAAGGTCCCAGGTTCGATTCCGGTCAGGGCCATGTACGTTGGTTGCGGGCACATCCCTGGTAGGGGGTGTGCAGGAGGCAACTGGTCAATGTTTCTCTCTCATTGATGTTTCTAGCTCTCTCTCTCCCTCTCTAAAAAAATCAATAATATATATATATATTTTTTTAAATAAAAAAATAAAAATCAATGGAAACATATCCACAGGTGAGGATAAAAAAAGAAAAAGAAAGAAATGTCATATCCTATGAAGGAGACATCTTGAAAATGCCTAAAGAAAGTTGTCATTTTTTTGTGTGTGTGTGGTGAAGGGATGAAGTCCGTGTTGATGAAAACGCCTTGGCGGCTGCAATGGCCAGCAGTGGCAGCAGCAGTGGGTGATGGGGGCGGCGCCTTCCCCTGATCAGCCAGGTTGCTCTTGCAGAGGGAGGCCAGACCTCGGCTTAAGCCTGCTCCCCGCTGGGAGCAGCCTAAGCCATCAATAAGACATCCCCTGCGGGCTCCCAGATTGGAGAGAGTGCAGGACCCCCCCTCCCCCCGCACGAATTTCATACACTGGCCCCTAGACTATATATTTATTTATTTATTTATTATATTTTATTGATATTTTACAGAGAGGAAGAGAGAGGGATAGAGAGTTAGAAACATCGATGAGAGAGAATCATCGATCAGCTGCCTCTTGCACACCCCCTACCGGGGATGTGCCCGCAACCAAGGTACATGCCCTTGACCGGAATTGAACCCGGGACCTTTCAGTCCGCAGGCCAACGCTTTATCCACTGAGCCAAACCGGTCTCAGCAAGACTATATCTTTAAATGATAGAAATGTGAGCTGTGCACGCAGTCTCTCTGGAGGCCGTTGGAGCCCATTGCTAGAAAGAATACGTAGGAGTTTCTGGGGCGGCTGTAACATGGCCACAGACCCAGAAGCTTAAAGGAACATGGATTTATTCTCTCTTAGTACCTGGTCATAAATAGAGTCCAGAAGTCTCCAGACCGAGGGCTGCGCTCCTCCTGGGAGCCCCGGGGCTCCATCCCCGGAAAGCAGAGCTGAGAGATGGAGACGGGCTGAGCCCCGGCACCTCAGCCTCTGAGACTTCTTGTCAAGAGCCAACCACGTCTCTTTTCCACGTAAGGCAGGTGGTTTCTGCCCCTCGAGACCAGAAGAGCCCTAAGACAGAGCCTTAAGACACAGCCCCCACCCCACCCCGGAGCAATTCTCTGAGGTTCCCGAGACCTGAGCCGACCCCTCCTCCAAACCCACAGCCTCCCCAGCCCCAGAGGAGCCTTCCCGCCAGAGGGCTGGGTCACCAGCAGCTCCTGCAGAGGCCTGGGCTCCGAGGCTGCCGCACTGTGTGGGCGGAGGGGATCCACCCCTGGACACTGCCCCCTCCCCCCATCAGAAAACTGCAGTGAAGCCCAAACCGGTTTGGCTCAGTGGATAGAGCATCGGCCTGCGGATTACAAGGTCCCGGGTTCGATTCCGGTCAAGGGCATGTACCTTGGTTGTGGGCACATCCCCAGTAGGGGGTGTGCAAGAGGCAGTTGACCGATGATTCTCTCTCATCGACGTTTCTAACTCTCTATCCCTCTCTCTTCCTCTCTGTAAAAAAATCAATAAAATATATTTTTTAAAAATAAAATAAAAAAAATAATAAAAAGATAGAAAGAAAAAAAAAACGCAGCGAGGAGAGCTGGGGGACAGCCCGTGCTGTGTTCACTGGCGGGTCCGTGAAGATGCCACTCGGCTGGGGCAGGGGGTGGGGGGCATGGGGGGGTGAGGAGGGCCTCCCTGAAGGTCAGGGGTCGCTTTGGAGACTCCGGGGATGGGGAGCGGGCCTGGGTGTCCGACACAAGGCGGGCCTCCCCGCTCAGTGTGCATTTCCAAGGAACAGCACACACGTCTGACGCTGAAGCGAGTCCCTGGGACGGCGGATTCCGTGTATCCACTCGGCTGGGCCTGCTGCTGGGTCAAACGTCATTCCAGACGCGGCCGTGACGGCGACATCTAACGGATTCACACATAAGCGGGTGGGTGTGGAGGATGCGGAGGGCCTTCTGTCAGGAGGTCCTCTGCACGGCCGCCACCGGGGCGGACGGGCGGGCGGGCGGGAAAGGGGAGACGGCAGGGGCGGCGTGCACCGGGCGGGCGGGGAGCGAGGCCGCACAACACTCGCCCCTTTATTCTCACACTTGAGCTGAACTGCCTGCCGGGGAGCCAAGAATCTCTAAGAATCGCTTGATGAAATGTCTCGGGGACAAAGACACCAAGATTCCCTTCTGCGAGGGAGGCTGGAAACGCACACTGTGAGCTCGCCGGCCCCCTCCCTGCCCCCCCAGCACACACACACACACACACACACTGCGCTCATTCAGCCGGCCCCCTGCCCCGCCGCGGGGTCTAAGGATCCCTGTGTTCTCTGAGTTGTCCTGTCATCACCGTCATTAGGGCCCGGGAGGGGCCCTCCTGCCCTTCAGCATTGAATATAGAAGCGCCATTCATTCGCTGCCCCATCTGTCCGGTGCGTGTGACCTGCTTGCCCGATGCTGGGTACCCAGCCTGAAGGAGGCAGCTGTGACTCTCTGAGCCTAAACCTTCCTGGCAGAGGCCTAAATAATGTAACATTACGGCAACAATAAAGGCTCAAAAATAGAGATATCCCTGGCACTGTGGGCTCTGATCTAGACAGGGGCCAGCGGAGGCTTCCTGAGTTAGCTGGATCCCGAAGGATAAATAAGAATTCAGTAAGTAGCTCTAACTGGTTTGGCTCAGTGGGTAGAGCGTCGGCCTGCAGACTCAAGGGTCCCAAGGTTCCATTCCGGTCAAGGGCATGTACCTTGGTTGCGGGCACATCCCCAGTGGGGGGTGTGCAGGAGGCAGCAGATCGATGTTTCTCTCTCGTCGATGTTTCTAACTCTCTGTCCCTTTCCCTCCCTCTCTGTAAAAAATCAATAAAATACATTTTTTTTTTAAATAGAAAAAGAATTCCGTACGTGCCCGGTGGAAGGAACAGATGTTCCGACCGTCAGAACAAAGGATGCAAAAAGCCCGGTGGCGGGCGGGCGGGCGGGCGGAAGGCGGTGCGGAGGGCGTGTCTGTCGGCTGCTGCTTTGGGAGCCGCCACCGGGAAGGCCGCGGCGGGCCACAGTGCACGCTGCCTCTCTCGAGGCTTCCGTGGGCCAGGATGCCGGCGCAGCTCAGCCGCCTCCCCTGCTCAGGCCTCGGGCGGCTGCGGCCACGGTGTTACCTCCGCCGCACCCTCGTCCTGGGGAAGGACCGCTTACAGCTGCTGTTGCTGGCAAAACGCGTTTTCTCGCCATTGGAGGCCTGGGGCCCCGTTTTCTCTCTGGCTGCTGGCCAGGGGCTGCTGTCAGGCCTGCTGACTCACGGCAGTGGCTCAGCACGCCCCCTGGGAGGACCCGCTCCTGGAGGACGGGCCCGGGAGCCACACGGGCCCTCTGCTCACCTAACGGGACCCAATCCCGGGAGGGACCGGGCGTCACCTCTGGGGTTCTTCACGCCCACGGGCAGGGGATTGTGTGGGCCGTGGGCCCCAGGAAGCAGAAACCGGAGGAACTGCCTTAGACGTCTGAAACTAGCATGGAACTAGACCTCCGGCCTTAGGGTCGGCCCTCAACTTCTCACAAAGGAAAGGAGTTTCAAAAGAGAGATTCCACAGCCATCAGGACAGCTACTGTCCACACACACACACACACACACACACACACACCAGACAATAACAAACGTCGGTGAGGATGGGGAGAAACCTAACCCTTACGCCCTGTTTGTGGGAATGAGAAATGGGGCAGCTGCCTGGAAAACAGCTCGGTGGTTCCTCAAAAAATTAGAGTCACTGTATGACTCAGCAGTTCCCCTTCCGGTAGACACCCAAAGGAACGGAGGGCGGGACTCCCACAAGCACTGCACACCCGCACTCCCAGCGGCCCCAGTGCCCGCTGATGAGTGAATGAATGAACACATGGAGTCCATCCCACGCTGGAGTATCAGCCAAGAAGAGGAAAGAAGCCCTGCCCTAGCCAGTTTGGCTCAGTGGATAGAGCCTCAGGCCTGGGACCAAGGGGTCCTGGGTTTGATTCTGGTCAAGGGCAGGTACCTTGGTTGCAGGCTCCTCCCGGGCCCTGCGTGCAGAAGGCAACCAGTGAATGTGTTTCTCTCACATCAATGTTTCTCTCTGTCTTTCCCTCTCCCTAAAAATCAATGGAAAAATATCCTCGGGTGAGGATTAAAAAAAAAAAAAGGAAGCACTGATCCTTGCCACCATATGGCGAACCTGAACCGTAAGGACATTGGGCTCGGTGAGAGAAGCCAGACACGGAAGGACAGACGCTGAGTGACCCGCGCAGAGGAGGCCGAGGAGTCAGATCCACCAAGAGGGGAAGCGGGCGTGGGCGCCAGGGCTGGGGCCGGAGCGATGGAGTGAGGGTGTAAAGGCTGAGTGGGTGAATTTTATGTTATAGAAAGTGAAGAGGAAGGAAACCTCTTAAGAAAGAGAGCGAGAGGCACTGCTGGAAACTGGAATGTGAGGAGGAGGAGCTGGTGTGGGGACGAGGTCTCAGAACCACGGGGACCTGGCACTGGGTCTCCACAGAAACGCCCGGAGTGAGGGGCGCCCACAGCCAGGTCTGCGGACGAGCAGGGAAGCCCGGGCGGCGCCTGGGCCGGCTCCTGGCACACCCACCCGTGCCCCGGCTCGACCCCCGGGTCCCCCCTCGAAGGGCAGAGAAACCCCATCTGGCAGTTGGCAGGCTTGGCGCAGAGCGGAGAGAAATCAGGCCACACACTCTGCCTCTGAACCTTGCAAGGCTCCGCAAAGGCAGTGACCGCTGGGTCCAGAAGGCCTGAGTGTCTCCGGTGCTTCTGTGGGAACGGCATGCTGCTTGGGTGCTGGCGGCAGGCAGAGCGACGCCCCCATCCTGTCCCAGGCCTGGGAACACACGACCTCACACGGGAAGGAGGGTCTGAGATGGGGCCGACCCTGGGTGACAGGGGCCAGGGTCATCACAGGGTCCCCCTAAGACGGAGGAGGGAGGGTCAGACGGAGGAGGCTGTGAAGATGGAGGAAGGGCCGAGAGCCTGGGAGGTGGCGCCTCTCGGAGCAGGAAAAGGCTGGAACGATTCCCCCTGGAGCCTCCAGCAGGACCAGGCCTCCCACGCCGGGTGTAAAACCCCGTGAGGTGCCCTCTGTCACAGCGGCGACAGGAAACTAATGCCAGCTCTGTGGGCAGGGCGGCCCCGTGCTGACCTGGGAGAGAGGGCTGAGGCTGGTCCGGGCACTGGGCATCTCTGTAGGGAGAATACCGTCCCCCGCTGTCCTCTGGGTCAGTGGACTGGGTCAGGACGGCTGGGCCTCAGAAGACGAGTGTCCACATTCCAGCTACAACCTGACTCATCTGTGACCCACTCCCTCAGGCCTCACCACCTCTGGTTGATCAGATCTGTGTCCTTAGTACTAACGTTCTGTATTGGCAACAAGGTCATTTTTTGTCTTCCCAGAACTCCCCTCTTTGGGAATCACAGTGTCCCCATGGGGTGTCCCCCCACCTGTCCCCCAGGCCAGTGCCTACTCCTTCATCCAATTGGGTACCGCCTCTCCCAGCCGCTGATACTCCAGACCGGTGGTCACCAGAGCCAAATATCAACAGCACAACAATTGACATTTCTTTTGAGAGCCAAATGTTTTAAACTTAAACTTCTTCTAACACCACTTCTTCAAAATAGACTCGGCCAGGCCGTGGTATTTTGTGGAAGAGCCACACTCAAGGGGCCAAAGAGCCGCATGTGGCTCACCAGCAGCAGTTTGCTGACCACTGGGCTAGATAAGCCCCAGTGTTCTGTCACTCCTCCTTCCTCCTTGCTGGTCACTTCCCAATCTGGCAGCCAGTCTACGTCCTTCCTCCTCTCCAGGGCCTCCACCACCTGTACCAGCTTTCACAGCCTTCACCCTCTCCCTGGGCTCCTGGCTTCCTTGCTAATGCCAGGCTTGCCCCTCCCTATCAATGTTTTTCATACAACTAGACTCTCTGCCTAACCCAGGAGCCCTCAGGCTGGGTCTGCTTCTGCTCCCAGGGACCCTGGTGACATCTGGGAACATCGTTGGTCATCACCATTGGGGTGCTCCTGGCCTGGAGTGGGTGGGGGCAGAGGTGTGGGTCCGCACCCAACTGTGCCCAGGAGGCCCTGAACGCCAGTTGTGCCCAGAGGGAGAAAGCTGACCCATCTACCCATGATGGCATCACTTCCTGCTCTTCCACAGCTCTTCACCACCCTCAGCACCAAGTTCAGATTTTTAGCCCCAAGCCATAACCGGTTTGGCTCAGTGGACAGAGTGTCGGCCTCAGACCGAAAGGTCCCAGGTTCGATTCCGGTCAAGGGCATGTACCTTGGTTGTGGGCAAATCCCCTGCAGGGGGTGTGCAGGAGGCAGCTGATTGATGACTCTCTCTCATCGATATTTCTGACTCTATCCATCTCCCTTCCTCTCTGTAAAAAAATTTTTTAAATGCATATTTTTAAAAAAAATTCTCAGCCCCAACACCCTCCCAGCTCATCACTCAGCACCCACCACATCCAGCACGTTTGTTCTTCCCAAAGACACCTGGGCCCTGGACCTGAGACGTGGGTGGACCCGGGGGACGTGATGCCAGTCACAGAAGGACGCACGCTGTGCAGGACCACACAGAGGCGGTCCATGGGGCTGGCACACGCAGAGCCTGAGGGTAGAGTGGGGGGTGGCAGGGCCGGCGCGGGATCGCGTACAGAGTTCTACACGGATACACCCACTTCACAGAGACATTGCGGTGCCCGTGATTCTTCAAGGACGGAAGCGGGTCCTCTGCACCTTCTCTCGTCTTCCTGCAAAGCTTTTGCAATCGGTTGGCATAGACAAGGCCTCTCCTGCTTGAGGGAAAAGCTGACGAGGCTGCCAAAGAAGAGTTGGGCCGTGTGCTTATTGGCTTTGCAAAAAGTGGGTGATGCGCCTCCGGCAGCGACCCGCCTGGGCTGCGTTCTCTTCCGTCTCAGGGGGAGAAGCAGAAGCTGGAGTCGTCATGGTGTAATCATCAAGTCCTAAGGGAACATCCGTCTAATACCCACATTTCCCCGAACACCATCTTTCTAAATCGAAGTAAACTTCTGACCAAGATGTAAAGTTCACGGAGGGCTTAAGAAAACAGTCAGCCAAATAAATGATTTGGTGTTGGGTAGATGAAACACAAATATGCCCGCTTCGATGTATCTTTTTCTTTTCTCTCAGATGGAATGGAGACAGCCTGTCTCAGACGAGTGGGTGTTTTGCTTAAGAGAGAGGCAAAGGGATGGAAGGATCTGGAAGATCCTTGACACCCCTAATCTCAGACTACACAATCTCTTTTAGAATTTGCTTTATTTTTATTTCTTGCAAAGATCGGGGGTGGGAGAGAATGGGACATAAAAGCTGAGTAGAAAGAGGGAAGATAGCTGATTAAGAGAAATAAGAGAGAGCACCCCCCCACCGCCACCCCCGGCTCCGCACAGCAGCCTTGAGCGAGGAGAAAGCCTGACAGGATGAGGCATAATTAATGTTTTTGAAGCCACATCGGGGGATAAGTTACCACCAGAGCTCGGGAGCGACATGAGAACCCCCCAGACAAAGCCGAAGAATAAATAAGAGATAGGAGTGGGCGAGGGGCTCGCCGGCCCCAGGTCCAGGAATGGTCCCGCTGGTTCTGAGACGGATCGGCGCCAGATCTAAGATCTGCAGGGTTCACTGAGATACAGAGCAGAACCGAACTGTGAGCTGTTAGCACTGACACACCCCCCCCCACCATGAGCCTGTGGTTCATCACACGGGCCACTGTCCACTCTCCTTCGTGGGAGGCAGAGGCCTGACTCGCACCCAGCTCGGCGGTGATGGCGCTGGGGGAGCCACGGCCCCCGCGGTGACCCATCGCCCTAGGCCACCTGAACTGCTCCCGCTTGAACCTGGACATCAGGACACCTGGCCACCCGACTCCCCTCTGCCTGCATGAGCCAGGAGGGGTCTGGAACAGGTTGGGGGTTTTCCGAGGAGGCCCTAAGCAAGAGGACTCTGTGAGCTGAGCCGTAAGAGTGGATGAGGCAGGAATGCCCGTTTGCAGCCTCCTGGAGGAGAGCCTCGTTTTAAGGCCAGCGTGTCCTTAATGCACTCTCCTGCTTGCCAGCGTTTGTTTCCAAAAAGAGTGAACCTCAGACGCAGAGCTTTCTGAAAGGAGACCCAGGCCAAGGCCAAGGCCGAGGGTGAGGTGGTGGAGGCCCTGGCTTCAGGGGGCAAAATGTAAGGGGGCTCCAAAGACTTAGTCCACAAGATAAATAATACATGCAACAATTTTTTTTAAAAGACATTCTTACTGATTTCAGAGAGGAAGGCAGAGAGGGAGAGAAACATCAATGAGAGGAAGGTTGATGGGCTGTCACCGGCACATCCTCCACTGGGGATGAAGCTTGCAACCCAGGCATGTGCCCTGACTGGGAATCGAACTGTGACCTCCTGGCTCATAAGTTGATGTTCAACCACAAAGCCACACTATCGGGCTATGCAACAATTTTTAAAAATAAAAATTAAGCCCTGGTCGGGGGCTATGTTGGCTGATACGTCATCCCGTAGGCCAAAAGGTTGGGATTCGATTCCCCTGTCAGGGCACATACCTGGTTTTCAGGTACGATCTCTGGTCATGGTGCATAGAGGAGACAACTGATTGATGTTTCTCTCACATGGATGTTTATCTCTCTCCCTTCCTCTCTCTCTAAAAATCAATGGAAAAACTAACCTCAGGTGAGGATTAACAAACAACAACAAAAAGGAAAAAATAAATGAAAAATTGCATTCTCTTACTTGCTTCCTGTGTTTACAAATCAGCAACTAAGTTTCCTTAAAATTCTTTTTAGGTTTAAAAGGAAGGATATTTATTTATTTATTTATAATAAATTTTTATTGTTCATATTATTACAAATGTTCCTTCCCCCCTCTCCCCTCCATTGCTCTTCTCCACCAGGTTCCCACCCCACCCTCTGCCCTTTCCCCACCCCCCATTGTCCTCATCCATAGGTGCACAGTTTATGTTCAGTCTCTTCCCACATCCCCCTCTCCCCTTTTCCCCGAGAATCGTCAGTTCACTCCCCTTCCATCTGATTCTATTATATTCAACAGTTAATATTGTTCATCAGATTTTTTTAAAAAATTTCCTTGGTTTTTAGATTCACTTGTTGATAGTTACGTATTTGTTGTTCATAATTTTTATCTTTATTTACTTTCTCTTCCAAAAGAACCCCCTGCAGCAATTCATATAATTCTGGTTTGGTGGTGATGAACTCTAAAAGGAAGGACATTTAAAGAAGATTTTAAAAACTCTATTTTCATGGACTACATAGAGCCATGCCCCCACAATCCCCTCTGGTTTATGTTTTGTTTGTTTTTTGTTTTGTTTTTTTAAGATATTTTATTCATTTTTTACAGAGAGGAAAGGAGAGGGATAGCGAGTTAGAAACATCTATGAGAGAGAATCATCGATCAGCTGCCTCTTGCACACTTCCTACTGAGGATGTGCTCGCAACCCAGGTACATGCCCTTGACCGGAAATGAACCCAGGACCTTTCAGTCCACAGGCTGACGCATTATCCACTGAGCCAAACCGGTTTCGGCTGGTTTATGATTTTAATAATATCCCTGAAGGCTACAAGTTCCAGCCCAGACTCAGGTCCAAATGGCTACTGGAACCTTCTTCTGGATGACCTCAGGTGACCCCTGTGGCCCCTACTTCCCGGTGTTCACACCCCCGTGTAATTTCCTCCCCTTGAGTGTGACCAGGATGTGTGACTCACTTCTAAACAACAGACTATCTGGCAGAGGTGATGGAACGTCCCTGTCATGATTGCATGGCATTACATAAGACTCTGCCTTAGCAGACTGAGCTGGCTTAATGAAGTACTGTATTTTCCGGCGTATAAGACGACCCCTAATTTTACAGTTAAAACATAGGTTTAGGCCTATATTCGCTGTATAAGACTACCCCCCACTTCAAAGAAAAGACTTACTTTGCCGTCAAGATCTGCAGGTTATTTTTGTGCAATTTTGGTCTTTTGCCCCCGATTTTCGGTTGACTTTTTTTCATTTCAAAGGTCGTCTTATACGCCGGAAAATACGATAAGTGTCTGTGCTGGAGCAGAGACCTCTAGTAGCTGGGAGTGGCTATTCACTGACAGCCAGCTCAAGCTGGGCCCTGCATCATCTGTCAACAACCTGCTTGGAAGTGGGTCCTTCCCCTGTCAGGCCTTCATATGAGAACACAGCCCAGCCAGCACTCTGACTGCAGTCTCGTGAGACCCTGAGCAGAGAACCCAGCAAGGTCATGACCAGACTTCTGACCCACAGAAACGGCGAGATAATAAACAGAAACTGCTTCAAGCAACCACATTTGTGGTAACCTGTCACCACAATCCAGTGACTAACGAGCATCTCAAAACCCAACTGAGTTCCTGATAGCTCTTCTCATGCCCCCCAAATACCTGCTCCTCCCGTGGATTTTCCCCTTAGACAGAAGCTCTGTCTCTATGACCGCTCAGGACACAAGGTCATGGGCGACACCTTTCTCAGAGCCCCCCTCCAGTCTGCCTGACAATGCTGTCAACCTTCACCTTCAAAATATATCTAGGATTGGGCCACCTCCACCATTTCCACCCTGGGATAAGGAGAGCATTACCCTAGCTGCTTCCATCCTCATCACCAAAAATCTGAGTGGCCTCACGTCTCGCCTCTGCTCAGACCTCCCCGTGGCTCTCACTCCCTGAGGTCCCACCTGATCTTTGGTTTCTGTCTTCAGCTCCTCCCTCCTCCCTCCCTCGGATCCAGCTACACGGGCTTCCTCGTGGTTCCTCAGTCTTTCCAGGCACAGTCCAGCCTCAGGGCCTTTGCACGTGCTATGCCCCCTGCCCCTGATGTGCTTATCTGTAGCCTCATGGCTGTTACCTCCACATCCCTGCCTTGTTTTCTCCTGAATTTTGCAAAGCTGTACTCATGGGCGAGGCCGGCAGGATGGTTTCTTCCAGGATGCAGAGCCTGGGGTGCCCTGCAGTCCCTTTGGGAGACGGGGATGGCCCTTTGGGAAGGGAGCCAGGGAGAGAACAGCCACAACGTTCTCTCCACTCCACCCCAACACTGACCCAGAGAGTGAGTCACCTCACTCTGCACTCTGGCCTTTGCAGTTCAAGGATTACAGTTTGGTAACTACAGCTGGTCCATTGCTCCTCAAGAGAATGGAAATGTGCTCAGAGAAATGTGTCACACTAAATATTTACACACATTATCACCTGGGAGGCCGGCCATATTCTGATGGAAGAGGAAACGGAGGCACACAGGAGCTAGGCGACCGTGGGGTCACAGGATGTGGTGGTTTGAAAACGCCCACCAAGTCTTTGCCCCCCTCTTTTTGACAGAGCCCGATTTGCCTCCTTTTGAGTGCAGACTACTTAATGACTCAATCCTACTGTGCCAGAAGGGATGGCGCGTGACCTCTGAGGCTGAGTTACAAAGGATGCGTGACTTCCTCCTTGCCCTCTCGGGGATCACCCAACAGGCCTGGATCCAGCCACCATGCGGCGATGACGCTCCAGCAGCACTACAAAGGGGCCCCTCGTGGCGAGAAGGAGGAACCTCCCGCCAACACCACACAGGGAGCCATTCTTGAAGTTGCTCCTCTAGCCCCAGTCGAGCTTTCAGATGAGGCAGCCCCCAACCAGCAGTTTGACTGGGAGACAGACCCTCAGCCGGAACCACTCAGATCATCACTCCCAAATTCTTACCCACAGAAACTGGCATAATAAGTATTTGTCTTTCAATCTGCTCTATTTGGAGGCGATTGGTTATGCAGCAACCGAGCCCGTGAGCCTTCCGCCTGGTGTTCCGAGTTCCCTCCCAGGAAGCACCCACTCTTCTCAGTGGCCCATCCTGAACCTGTCTCTTCACATCCCCGAGCTCCTCGTCCTTCCTGCCGTTGGCCACGTGCCCACCGTGAATCTCCTCTTTGCCTTCCTCGGGCAGTTCCACCTCGCGGGTGAAGACGGGGGTTCGTCCTCTCCGAGGGGAAGCAGAATGCTCGGGTTCCCTTTCCTCCCAGCAGGCTCAGCCGTCAACGTCAACAAAACCCCTCACTGCCCCTCAGCTCTGCCCCTGGCGCCCAATCGTCTCCCCTGACGCCCTCTCCATGCCTCGTGCCTACCTGCCTGCAGGACCTTCTTCTTCCTGCGAGCCCAAGGGGGTCCCGGATTTCAGAACCTCCCATCCCAGGGGTCTCCCCATGTTTGGTCCCTCTGCAGCCAAAGCGTGTTTACGGAACAGGCATCACTTGTCTGTACCGCAGCCTCTCCTGTTCCCCCCACCCCACCCTCTTCCTCAGATTCAAACCAAGCCGGCAAAACCTCCCTCCTCTTTGCCCCGGCTTCACGAAATAAATCACTCCGCAAGCCCACAGGAAATTTAATAAGTTTGGTCTGCTTCTCTCTCTTTGTCTGTGGACTTTTTGTTAGGTTTTCTCGGGAAGAGGTATCTGTGAGAAAACTGTTTGTGGTGATGATATCGTGTGCTCTCGCAGCGTTATCACCTGCACCGGGGAAATGGAGTTGGAGATCCTGGGGGTGGGGTGCAGGGGAGAAGCCGACAAACACCCGGGCGATTCCCAGGAAAACAGACGGAGACGCCCAGGTTTGAAAAAAGAAACTTCCAGTCACTCAGGACTTCTGTCATTGAAAATGAATGCACATCCCGAAAGCAATGGGGGCCCTGGCTTGGATCCAGGACAGAAAGATTGAGTGGGAACACAGGAAATTAGATTAAAGTCTCTGAGAGTGCTGACATTAGTTTTTTTTTAGTTCTGATTATTGTGCTGTGGCTACAGAAGATTTAAAAAAAAATTTTTTTTTAAATTAACTTCAGGGAGGAAGGAAGCAAGAGAGAGAGAGAGAGAGAAACATCAATGATCAGAGAAAATCATGGAGCTCGAAATCCGGGCATGTGCCCCAATGTGGAATCAAAGCATGATGTCCTGGTTCATTGGTCGATGCTCAACCACCGAGCCACACCAGCCGAGCAATACATACGATTTTAACACCAGCGGAAGCTGAGTAAAGGGTGGATGGGCCTCCCCTGCTATCTTTACAACTGAAATTATTCCGGAGTCATTTTCTTTCTTTTTTTCTTTCTTTCTTAGGGACCATTTTCTTTAATTAACAGAGGTAAAGTAAGTAAAACAACAAAGCTTTATGCAGATATCAGCCAACAGTTCCCAACAGGTTATCCTCTGGGTAAGGTCAGAGCCTCGCAGATCCACACAATCAGCTTGGGACAGCCATTTCCCTCCTCCGCTTACCTGGACCTGATGTGCTTCTGCCCAGGGAAGCAGCCATGAGCACCAAGCCCACGCCTCGCACCTGCGCGCAGCCTTCAGTGAGCTAAGTGAGCCCTCGGGGCCGCACAACTGTCCTCCCGTTACAGGTGACAAACTGGGCCTTCCAGAGACCATCTCCTCTCTGCTTCGGTCTCTCGCTGTCTCTGCATCTCTCTGTCTCTATGTATGTTTCTCTCTGCTTCTCTGTCTCTCTTTGCTTCTTTCTGTCTTTCTGTCTTGTCTCTGCCTCTGTCTCTCTATATCTATCGCTTGCCTCTCCCTGTCTGTCTGTGTCTGCCTCCATCTCTCTGTCTCTTTCTATCTCTGGCTTTTTATCTCTGTCTGTCTGTCTATCTCTCTGCCCCTCTATCTCTGTTTCTGTCTCTGATTCTGCCTCTTTGTGTCTCTTTCAGTCCTTCTCCCTCTCTTAAATGCACACAATTCCTTCAATGCAGAAATTCCTCCCATTTTGCTAGTGACTTCTCTATCACGACCCCCAGGACGCTGCTATCCAGGTTGAGGCAACTCAGCCATAAAGAGACAGTGGCACCCACACGGCTCCATCACACACACCCTCTCCCCGTCTGTCCCTCTCCCCCTCCTCTCCCAAAGGAAGAGGCCAGCAGCCCAGACCCAGGCCTGCTGCTTCCGTCCCAGCCTCCTCTGGACTAACAGGACTCACCTGCCACGGCCAGGCGCACACCTGCCTCTAAGCACTCACTCTGCAGTCCCTCCCGCCGCCTCCCGCCCTGAACGGGCGGCTGCGGGAACAGGAGCAGACCCTTCCGCAGCAGGCTGCTCCCGGCAAAGTCCCCGCCTTAATAAAAGGCCGCCCAGCATGCTCTGTCTACACTGCAAGCCACATGTTTTGCACCCTGTGCCTTCAGAATTCTGCAGAGACAACTCTGACCGCCACACACACACACACACACACACACACACACACACACACACAGCGGGAGGCTTCGGGCCCACCCACTCGCATCCACTGCATGAGCCCGTGGACATACGTCTGGGCTGTTGTTTGCTGGGACAAGAGGGCTGCCCACTGCAACACGGACTCAGGTTACATGGCTGTTACATTCGTGTCAGCAGCAGTGACTCTGGTCCCATTTTCCAGAGGAAACTTGCAAGGGGGAGTTCACACACATGCAGTCACACCCTCCACCTCACGCAACCACATACCCAACTGCACACCACAAACTTAGTTATACAGACACACAAATACACATAATCACATACAACCACACACAATGACACAACCATGTGATTACACAAGCATACACAATCACACACTATCACTGCATGCACAACCATACACAGTTACACAGACACACAACACACACCCAAAGATGCAACCACACATAATCATGACCACACACAATCACATGCAACCTCACACATGTGACCACACAGGCACACACCATCGTACACAGCCCTAAACATGTAATGGCACAAGCACACACAATCATGACCACATGCAGTCACACAGGTGGTCACACACATGGCACAACCACACAGGGTCACAAACACACACACGCACCCCCTGGCCAGGGCTGCAGGAGGTGGGTGGGCTCTGGGTCTGCAGGATCAGCACCCGTGGGCACAGGCAGAGGTGCTATGGGGGCCACCACCCTGCTCATAAGGCCACCCACAGTCACGACGCACCAAAGGCGTCCTTGTGCCTGGTTCACAGTGAACACGAACGGGGCCCAGGGGATCGGGGGATGTGAAAACACGTTCCCCAAACCTCTGGCCCTCCCAACGCCCAGGCCTTCCCGTATGGGGTCCCGGGAGCCTGGCCTTGACCCCTAAGGATGGGGAAGGAGCGTGAGGACTTGGCCATCCTCAGCCACGTCGCGGGAAATACAGACATTTCCAACGAGACCACGAGAACTTGGAGAGCGTCATGAAATGTGTGGCGAGAACGGCCTTCCTGTGTGTGTGGTGTCCCTAATCCCCCAGCAAACACCTCCACCCCAGTTCATAACCACACGCTCCCCAAACTGGTACCCCAAATCCTCGTCATCTTGTTCACTCCCGGGCAGCTGAGACACTGAGACGGGGAGGGAGAGAAGCAGAGCGGCCCCTTGTCAAACACACGTCGTCGGTCTTTACCCATCTCTGTCCGTCTGAGCGCTGCAGCCCTGCCCGCCCGCCACCCCCGCCTCCAGAGCCCGGGCTGAGGACCACCTTGGTTTTAGTCACGTTAACTCACAGAAAGGCCAGGACACCGGCGTCGGGGATGGGGAGTCCTGGGGCCCCCTGCCCGCAGTGTGCACGGCGGGTGGGATGCACCCCCAGAGGGGACGGCACAGCCTCTGCGCGCACAGCCAGTCCGCCTGTCCGCACAGCCTCACGCACACCCTGACCTGGTCACACAGCATCTACGGAGCCACGTCCACACAGCGCGACGCCCGGGGAGCGGAGGCTCAGAGAGGGGCCCCTCTGCCATTTCAGGACCTTCCCCCACCCGCACCCCCACCCCCACCCGCTCCTGGACCCGGACTCACCGCGCTCTGCGCCGCGTCCAGCGCCGCTGCGCCAGCCGAGCGGACCTCAGGGAGCCGGGCGGGGCGGGCACTGCGGGCTGAGCCGGAGCCGGGCGGCACTTGGGCCGGAGGGGCGGCACCTGTGCAGGGGCGGCTCAGGCTCCCGGAGCGTCTGGGTTGGGGCTGGGCCTGGGCTGGGGGCGGGACCTGGGCTCCGGGAGCCACCGGCTAGGGGCGCTCACCCCCTCCCCATACCTCCGCTGCCCGCCCCAACTGCGCCCCTTCCCGGGCGCACGTGAGCCCCTCCCGCCTCTGTCCCTCCAGAGGACGCTGTGGCCCAGGTGACGCTCCAGCGGGGGTGGGGAGGGTGGGGAGTGGGAGCACCCGGTGCCTGGGAGCCAGGGGCTGGGGGGCCGTCCCTGGCCCCTCGGCTGGGCTGCTTCAGGTGGAGGGCAGGGCTTGGGTAGGTGGTCGGGGCTTGGGCAGGGGAGGGGCGCAGGGATCTGCAGAAGCAGATGCTCAGAGAGCGTGGGGAACGGGTGCCCTGTGTGAATAAGTACACTATTTTTTTTTATTAAAAGTTTTTTTTAATATATATTTTATTGATTTTGTACAGAGAGGAAGGGAGAGAGATAGTTAGAAATATCGATGAGAGAGAGTCATCGATCAGCTGCCTCTTGCACACCCCCTACTGGGGATATGCCCGCAACCAAGGTACATGCCCTTGACCGGAATCGAACCCGGGACCCTTCAGTCCCCAAGCTGCCAAACCAGTCCCGGCACTATTTTTTTTTTTTTATTTATTTATTTTTTTATTTTTTAAATATATTTTATTGATGTTTTACAGAGAGGAAGGGAGAGAGATAGAGAGCTAGAAACGTCAATGAGAGAGAAACATCGACCAGCTGCCTCTTGCACACTCCCTACAGGGGAGGTGCCCGCAACCAACGTACATGCCCTTGACCGGAATGGAACCCGGGACCTTTCAGTCCCCAGACTGACGCTCTACCACTGAGCCAAACCGGTTTCGGCTATTTTTTTTTTTTTTAAATAAACTTGCTTTTAGAACAGTTTTGGGTTTACAGAAAAGCCATGAAGGTAGTACTAGGGTTTCCAAGTGCCTGCACTCAGTTTCCCCCATTACTGGCATCTTACATTACCGTGAGATACTAACAAACCAATGTGCACACCCTGTGAACGAGCACGCTTTGTTCAGATTCCTCAGTTTCCCCAATATCTCGCCAGGCCCCGAGGCGGGGTCGGTTTCTCAGCCTTCCCTCTCTCTGGATGCCCGCCGGGCAGCAGTGAGGAGGGCTCGGAGTTTGGGGGGCGCTCCTCTGTTGGGGTCCTTCAGGTGTTCCTCACCACCTGGCCGAGCAATGGCTTCAGCTCTCCGGATGCACCTGGCAGGGCCACGAGGCAGCCCAGCTACTCTCCCTTCCAACGTGGACTGCGTATCCTGCCGGGACACCATGCCCCGCCCGGAAGCCCGTTAGGACTGTAGGGCGAAATAGGCATCCTCCAGGGCCATGTGTAACTTCCTGCCTCGGGAGACACAGGCCAAGAGAGAAAGCTGGCTGGACTCCAGGAGTCAGACCGTGTGAGAAACTGAAACCGTCCCGAGGACGTCCAAGCCCGCCAGCTCAGCCCTCAAACTCACCAATGCCTCCCACCTGTGACTGCAGATAAGGACGCTGCCATCCTCAACCCAATGTAAATTCGCTCTGGAGCAGGTCACCCAATCTGGCCCTGCCTGTCTGCACAGGAAAAGAAGCATGTTTCCTGATCTGTGGAAACTCGTGGAACTCGCATTTCAGTGTCCCCCAACAGCTTTGGCCACAGTCACCCCGTCTGCCCACGTTGCCTGATGCTTCCAGCCACAGCGACAGAGCTGACTCGCTGTGACAGAAGCCGTGTGGTCTGAAAAGTCCCAAACATTCGCCACCTGACCTTTACGGCAGGTCTGCAGCCCCCACGATCGGCGATCTCCTTCCGATTTCTGAGGTAGCCGTGAATGAGCTAACGGTATCCAAGACATGGGAACAGACTTCCTTCAACTCTGAAACGCCATGACGACAGCATACCCCCGAAGAGAGGCACTGTAGCAAAAACCCAGCCTCACACCAGCCTGACCATTCACCTGTAAGCAGGTGACAATGCAGGATGGTCCACACCCCCAAACCCCCACCATGTGCCCAATGGGGTTCCAGGCTCCTCCAGCTCACTGCACCTCAGAAAAGGCCAAGGTCAAGTCCTACATATCAAAAGCTGTTTAATTATAAGATTTGAATAGAAGCAAGGCCAAAACTGCAAACAAAAACTGTAGGAACTAACATCACCTTCAAATTCTGTGACATTTGTCTAATTTCCAAAACAAAAGAGATTCCCATCTTTGACACCGATGTACAAAATGGCTTAAATTAAGGCGCAGGCTGAGGGTAGACAGGGTCCACATGGTCCTCTGCCCAGGCCGCCTCAGGGCTGCATCCAGGTCCCGGCCTCGAGGAGTTCCCATGGGGCCAAAGGTCAGCTGCTCTCCCTCCCAGGAGAGACGCAGGGAAACAGGTGGAAGACATCTTGTTTTCTGAGGAATAAAAGTTCTCCCTTGAGAAGTGTGGCTAACAGAGATGGTCTGCCAGTCCGACTGGCGCTGGTATTTTTGGAGTGGATTGTGGTTTGGCCCGTTCCCATGGTCTACAAGACGCAGGAGGGACCACATGGCTGGAAGGTCTGTGCCTTCACGTCACTCCGATGGAAAATCTTCTGAACATGAGTCTGGAGGTTGCGTGGATGGACAGGGAGGGGCAAGGTCCGAGGACCAGAGTCCTGGCGGTCGGTAGCCCCAGGGCACCTCCATTCCGAGTGGTGGTGACACATGCAACACGATGGTGGGCGGAGGGAGCCGGGAAGGGGGTCTCTGGGCCAGCTCCACCGCGGCGTGTCATGAGGTTCAGAGGTAGAAAACAAAATGCCAGTTTCAGAATATTCCCCCACGTTCCAGAAACTCCTCGCAGATGCTCGCCTCGCTCGTGCTGCAACTGGAGGCCAGGGAGGCATGTGCTGGAATGCAGTCAAGAGCGTGCAGATGCCCGGGATGTGGAACGGGAAGCCCAGCCCCTGTGCTGAGAAGTGGAGCCGACACCAAGGACAGAGCTGGCTGTTGAGGGCCCTGGGGTGTCGGGCCCTGTGGACCCCAAGGGTGGCCACCTGGCCTGGTGCCATCCTGCCTTCAGGAAGGGCAGTCCAAGAGAGGCGACACCTCTGGAATTTCGGAAAGTCGTGGCTGTTTGTTAAGACATGAAGGGGTTGGACAGAGCGCAGGCTGCAGACTCCCAGGCTGACGAAGGAACCAGGGTCAGGCTCAGACCAAGAGCCCCCGTCCATTTACCACCACTTTGCTGGCAGCTCTTAGCCCGGCTCCCCAACCTGTCCAGAGATGGGTGCAGACCCCGTGCCAGCGGGGCTGAGGGCTGAGTCCACACCTCCAGGCCGGGCTCTCGGCATCCGGAACAGCCGCACTGCAGAAGGAAAGCCCTGGCCTTGGGGGCAGCCCACTCCCCTCCGCCCAGGGGCCCCTGGAGGGAGCAGCAGCATGGTGTGAGCACCGAATGTGGCAGGTGTGCAGCCATCAGCGGCAGAGGTTCCCCCGAGACTCCGACTAGAAGAGGGGGCTGGGATCACGGGGCGGGGACCTCGGCGGCCCACGGGGTTGCGGTGGCCACGTGAGCTGGGAGCAGGGCCGAGGTCCAGGTGTGGCTGGGCTTGGGGAGGCAGCGATGTGAGCGTTGGCCAGACCAGAGCACCGAGTTGGGGGAATGGCAGGTCCAGTCTTGGAGGGCGGCGAGGGGCCGAGGCTGCTGTCCTCTAGGCTGAAGTGCCTGGCAGGCCGGAAGGCTCCGGGGCGTGGCCGGCAGGGCTCCCGGGTTCCTGGGCGGACACCCCGGCCACATCCTGGGGACCAGCCAGCTTCCGGGGCTGCTCTTCGGGCAGGGTGGGCTTGGCCTGTGCTTCTCCTGGAGGCTGCTTGGGAAACACCTCGGAGTCTCTCAGAGGCCGCGGGCCTTCGGCCGAGGCTGGCACCCAAGGAGGCTGAGGTAGATCCTTCTGGAAGAGGAGAGAGCCAGCGGTGAGGTGTGGGCGAGGCCAGCGGGGCCTCAGGGGAGGAGGCAGGAGTCACTGTGTCCAGAGGGTCAGGCTCTCGGCCTGGGGTGGGGAACCTTTGTTCTGCCCAGGGCCATTTGGAAATTTATAACATAATTCACAGGCCACAAAAAATTATCAACTTAAAAACTGGCCTGCTACGGTCAGTCACATGCTCAGTTAACTCACCCCAATGCCGTGGCAGGGCCAGACTGAGTGATGTCACAGCCCTGTACGGCCCGTGGACCAGACGTTCCCCTCTATTCCCAGCATGCGGGCCACAAGGAGGGGGACCTGGCGCAGAAACCTGACTGGCACTGGCTTGTTCCCCTCGCCTGAACCTTCTAGTACCAGCTCAGCAGTTCTGTGGCAAAGCCGACGCCTGTGGGCACTGAGACCCTTTGAGAACCAGGAGGCCTCCCCAACGGCCTGGGAAGGGTCTGGCTCCAGGCGGGTCAACGTCAGACCTGGAGCCCTGGTCCTTTCTGGGCAACACACACTCAACCGTGCTATGTGTGCCGTGTCACACTCTGGGGAAGCCCCACGGATACCCCTCCTTTGGGCAGTGTGCTGGCTGACCTTCAGGCGAGGAAGGCTGGCCGGCACACTCTCCCTGAGGTGTCAGGTCCCCTGCAGAGCCCAGGGCCTGAGCCGTGACAGCGCTCACCCTGGCAGAGGGGCTCCAGTCACCCCCCGAGCCTAACACTGCATCTCCATGGTGAGAGCCAGTACCCACGCAAGTGGGGTGCTACTGTGCTGTGGGACCAGGACCTTCGAGTCTCGGCTGGCATGGCAGCCACACATTATCCCCTCCACGGGGATGGCTGAGCCACCTGCAACATGGACACAACACCCAAATCACAATCTTCTGGAAATGGGGAGACACCAACACAGGAGGGGGCTGCAGGGTTTAGTTGTAAAACTGGAGGCTTTACTCAACTTTAATTCTAGTTAAGGCTTATGGGTTATTTCTCGCAGACAGTCATAGCAAACTGGTATTCACCGCAAAGCCACTGCCCGTCCAGAACATGCCCAGCTCCCCGCGCCACAGGGCCAGGGCGCCACTGGTGATGAGCGTGCAGGGCACCAGGTAGAGGAGGGCTGGCTGGCCACGCTGCATGAGGGCCAGGGCCATGAATGTCACCAGGAGGCCGATGCCATAGGCTGGAGGGACAGAGACAAGCAGTGTTACCTGGGCCAGTGGTCCCCAAGGCCACACCCCCTCCCCCTCGAAGGAATGCTGGGAGCACTGGGTACCAGACATGACACAGGGATAAGCCAATAACATTTGGGTACTTCCAGAAGTTAATGGAACCTTTTGGCATCTTCCAGGACATATGGCCCACCCAGTCCTGAGGGGACAGGCAAGATAGGAATCAGATTTCAAGGAGAAGACTGGAGTAGCTGAGAGGCTAGAGAGAAGACAGGACATGGGGGAGGGGGGATTGGGAAGGAGAGGGGGTTCTGGGGAAGGGAAGGGGTACTGGGGAGGGGACGGGGCACTGGGGAGGAGAGGAGGGACTGGGAAGGGGAGGAGGTACTAGGGAAAGGAGGGGACATTAGGGAGGGGAGGGCGCCTGGAGATGAGGAAATCCCAGGACTTTCTGATCAGCAGTGGCAGCTGTGGGAAGCGTCTGGAACCACAGAAGCAGCTGAAGAGTTGTGAATATGCCCAAATATCTCGTTTTTATAAGCTTTTAGTTAGAGATATAATTTTGAATTACAATAATATACATGCAGAATTAGGAAATCAAATCTCTGATAACTTAATCATGATCCCGGAAAAGCCTCTGGTGAAGCACGGAGGGTGAAGGGGCGTGACGTCTGCAATTCGCTCACAGCTCGGAATAAACCTGCATCACATGTGCGTGAGCATGACTGTGGCCACGTATGCATACACACGCAGAGAGAATAAAATGAGGCAGCTGGAATGACACATCCACCGCTGGGCACTGAGAGCGGGAGCGTGGAGTCGCTTGGACTAATCTCACAGCAGTGATCTTGGAATAGCTTCAAAGGACAAAGTTACCAAAAAAGCAGCCTTTAACTGGAAGCTTCCTCCAGAGCCCAGAGCCCGTGTCAGCATCCGCCTGGGCCCTGTCCTGACCTCACCTCCATTCCCCGGAGTGTGCTCGCCTAGGGAGGGTGCTATGCAACCATGCCGACACCCGTGTGTCCTAAGTGACCTCACAGGCAGACGCTGGGAGGATGCAGACGGCTGGCAGCTGTATACGATCTAAAGACTCCAGTGACGAAACTACGGGGACCTTCTGGCACACTGGTTTAGACAGGGAAAACCCTGCCACTGTGTCTTTACAGAGCAGTTCTGAGGATGATAACTGGGAGGAATGTTCACATACAATGAGACAGCAACCACAGGCACCAGGGTGGGCAGGACCAAACTGAAATGACCCCAAAATGTGCCTGAGGGCCAGCCTGTGTCCTGTTGTGTTATAGTGTCATCCACAAGGCCTCTCCACTGGCATAGAAGCTGCCAGGCCTGTTCTCTGCCCATGACAAAAGGGAACACCATCTGGCTCTCCCGCAGAAGGAGGCAGGTGTGTACAGGAGAAAGTGTATGATGCATTTCTCTTCCTTGAGAGCTGGCAGGGTGGGGACCAAAAAAAAGGATTTTTTAAATCCTTACCAGAGAATATTTTCCCATTAATTTTGAGAGGGTGTAGAAAGGAAGGGAGAGGAGAGAGAGAGAGAGAGAGAGAGAAGAGAGAAGAGAGAAGAGAGATCAATGTGAGACACATTGATTGGTTGCTTCCTGCACACACCCCAATTCCATCCAGTCAGGGCTGGGGATTGAACCTGCAACTGGAATGGAACTCGAGACCATCCAGTCCACAGGCTGATACTCTTAACTGGCCAAGCTAGCTGGGAAATTTTTTAAAACAATCAGGGCTCAACAGAAAATGAGAAAAAATCACTTTTGTGTCATTGGCTTTGGTAATAAAAGAAACCAATGAAAGAGAGGAAGGGATGGAGGGAGAGAGGGAAAGAGAAGGGAGGAAACAAGCAAGAAAAAGAGAAAGACAAAAGGGAGAAACAAGGAGAAAAAAAGGGAGAAACAAGAAAAGAAAAACTGCAATAATCACAAAAAAGAGAGGAAAAGGACTGCAGTGAGCAGAGGCTGCGCCGCCCCGTCCCCCCAGCTCCCTGGGCCGCTGAGAAAGGATGGGGTCCGAGGGCCGCGCCTGGCCTTCCCAAGCCGTGCTTACCGATGGTGCAGGCCACGAAGTAGACCCTGGACGACTGCACCTGGATGTCGAACCGGTGGCAGTACGCCACGAGCAGCCCTGGGGAGAGAGCACGCCGGTCCTCACCGGAGCTGGGGAGCCCGCGCCGGGGGAAGGCTCGGGCACGGTGCATGGTCTCACCTAATAGCCATTACTGCTCTCTCACAGATGCCACCCTGCCGGCTCAGAATGGAGCTGCAACCTGAGAGCCTGGGCCAGTGCACTCCTCACAGCATGGAGGGGCAGAGAGGTCCCGCCTGGGTGGACCTCGGGGGCAGTGGGCTGTCAAGGCCATACTCTGTTCTGGGCAGCCAGCCCCAGGCAGGCACGGCTGTGTAGTCATGACCCACAGAACAGAGCTGTCCCCAGGGCCACCTACCGGCCCCCAACCCAACACTACCGGGACACCTGGGTGCCCTCAGGGCTGACGGGTTACCCACCTACCTGTCCAGCCCCCGTACCTGGGACCAGGATGTCCCCAAAACCCAGGAGGGAGAAGGGCCGGTCACACAGGGCCAGTGGCGAGGCGTTCAGCCTGGGCACTTTCAGGACCATGGGCAGCTGTGGGGAGAGGAGGCAACACCTGCAGACCAGCCCAAGCCCACAGCCCCCTCCAGCCACCAGGGTCTGAGCGTACCTTCTCCCGTGTAGCCGAGTCCGCAGGCCCGGTCGCTACTTCCACCATGATGCTGTTCCCGCTCTAGCACAGGAGAGCCACGTCAGAGTGGGCGTGGGGTATGGGGTTCGGACAGTGTTGGGGGCGGGGCAGGGGCAGGGCTCCCACCTTGGTCAGGAAGGGCGTGATGAACACGAAGAAGATGTCGTAGATGAACAGCACCATCAGCAGCAGCGTGCAGGCCTGGGGAGAGACGTCCTGAGGGCCGGCCCAGCACTCCAGGCACACAGACCCCCTGGCACAGAGACAGAGACACCCCCACAGCCCAATTCCCCTCACAAGGCTCAGACTATTCCCCTGGATGAAGCCCTTTGGGCGTCTGAACACCTGCCCAGGCCTTGGGCAAAGGAGACGAGGGGGCGTCCAGAGCGACGTGCAGGCGGGCTGGGCGGAGCGTGAGGCCCGGTCCAGGCCCCGGTCATGGGAAAGGGGGCTGCGGTGAGCAGGTGGAAGACAGGTTCCGTGATGGGTCAGCCGAGGGTCCCCTTCCTTCCCCATGTGTTTCTAAGTTTTCCCGCCAGGTCTTGTAGACAATAACCTCAGGTCTAGCTCAGAGAAGGCCAGGACAGAGCTGCGTGGCAGGCATGTCTGGCCGCTCAAGGCCTGGGGCTGACACAGAAAAGGCCCTCAGGACTCGGGCTCGCCAGGGTCCCACCCCGGATCCTCACCTTGAAAGTGGGGAGGCGGATGGTTTTTAGCATGTAGAGACAAAAGGCGATGCCCAGCGTATCCTGAAGGATCCAGGCCCACCTGCAGGGCAGAGCAGCATTTGCTGGACAGGCTCCATCAAGAGCCACTCCCTATCCGGTCCCTCCCTATTCATACACCTTACCCACACCAGAGTCTGAAACACCCCGCACTGGGCCTGGCCTCGCCATGTTTCGAAGGCTCAGGCACTGTCAGAGGCAGCACTGTGGGTTCCAGAACCTGGGGGGCGGACCCCTCTTCGCTGGGACAGGGGGCAGTGATGGATGACAGGGCAGGGGATAAATGAACCCTCCACTCTGACACCACGAGGCCAGAGACAGACAGACAATGCTGGGCCAGATCACAGGATGGGTGAGGACCTGTGCCAGGTTACATACCCTTCCAGCCCCGGGGAAATGAGGGCTCAGACCCGCGGGGCAGGCTCTGAGGATGAGATCTGGAGTCCCCCGAACGATCCCCGTGGGAACAAGCAGCAGAGGCAAGACCCGTCTCAAACATCTGCATTAACCCAACACCATTGGGCGCTGCCTCCCACAGCCACTCCCTGGACCTGCATGTTAGATCTGTGCTGTGGAGGCCTCGCATGGCGGCTCTCAGAAAGGACTAGCCTGACAGGGGGGCAGTGGGGACAGAGGGCATTCATTGCCCGAGGTCTTGGGGGTGGTAGATCCCCTACCTTGCAGCCCTGCTTGGGCTGTCCTCCCCTTCCTGCCTCGCCCTGCACCTTGGCCGGGCTCTGTTTGCCCACCTCACTCATCAGAGGCTTCAGACCAAGTTCGAAGGCGGTGGGTGGGCACATGCTGGCTGCATGCACCCAGAGGTGCAGGAACCACGGCCCGTTCTAATTTTATACAACAGAGAAGTGTCTTGGCTTAGATTTAACTGTGAGAATTCAGGTTCTCTTTGTGTACAAAGGACTCAAAATATTTTCCCATTTTCCTTCTGCCACTTAAATCTGTTATGGCTCCAAAAGGAGGTGCCGCCAAGAACATTTAACTGCCTTGGGAAAGACTCGTTGAGAGCTGAGAGCGCCAGATGGTGTCAGCGATAGCAGGAGGGGGTTGGGCGGGAACAAGCCTGCTCTGTCCTCCTAGCGCAGCCCGGGCTCCAGGCCACAGGGCAGGCGCGCTGGCTCGCAGGGGAGGCTGAAGTGCTCGGAGAAGCCAGCCAGCCTCCCCGAGCATCCGTGAGGCTGCTGCCTGGGCACACCCCTTGGGCACCACCTCGGGAGCAGTGGGGACAAGTGGCGCCAGGGGCAGCGTCCCCTCCCGCCGCCCGGGGCCCCGTTGAGGCCGTCCTGGAGAACACAGCTTGGGGTGCCCAGGCCAAGAGGGTTTGCAGCACCTCATATCCAGATCCAATCACTGTTCATGTGGCACCCAGACAAGTCAAATGAAACTAGATGCAGGAGGCGAGCAGGGCAGCCATGGCTGGGCAGCTGTCAGCTGAGCCCCGTCAACACCTGGACGCCACTCGGCCACTGCTTCCAGGGGGCGGAAAGGAGGGCTTTTGATAACCAAGGAGGTGAACTGGCTCCAGGTGCCCCCAAATGACCTCCGGGGAGGTACAGGAAGACTGCAGTCCAGCTCTCAGAGCATCTGAGGACAGCTTTCAAGGGGGGGGGGGGGGGGCCTCCTAGGCCCTAAGACCCAGGGGCTGTACTCACTGGTCCTCATTCCGGAAGACTGCCCACACCACACTGACACCCACGCAGAACAATGCCAGGAGCAGCATGCGGACCTGAGGGCACTTGTGGAAGTAGGGCAGGCTGCTGCTGCAGACCCTGAGGCAGGCAAGGGAGAAGGGGGCAATTGTCATGGGCAGCATGCCCCTCACCCCCCAAATGACCTCTGACTCTTCCACCCTTGTTCTCACCCAGCACAAAGAAAGATCATCTCAACTCCTACCTGGAAGCCCCTCAGCCCCCTTAAGTCCGAATCCAACAAGCCCGCTGCCCAGGCCTCCTGCTGTCCTCCAGGCTCGGCTCTCAGAGGGGCCACTCCCACCCTGCCCACCTGGCCCTGCCCTCCTCCACTTCCCGTTCTCTGGTAAACCTACCCACAATTCCCCTGAGGTCCCCAAGAGCAGGCACTTAGGATGAGCAACCCTTGGCCAGTTTCCAAGCCAGCCTGCCCACAAGAGCGCACAGGAGCTCAGGAGAGCCCACGGGAGCCCTCAGCTCAGACCGTGCCTCCCGGCCTGTCCCAGGTCCCCACCTCTCACCCTTGTATGGCAGCCTTAAAAGTCTCATCCGCCCTAACCGGTTTGGCTCAGTGGACAGAGCATCGGCCTGCAGACTAAAGGGTCCTGGGTTCAATTCCGGTCAAGGGCATGCACCTTGGTTGCGGGCACATCCCCAGTAGGGAGTGTGCAGAGGCAACTGATTGATGTTTCCTCTGATTGATGTTTCTAACTCTCCCTCTCCCTTCCTCTCTGTAAAAAAATCAATAAAATACATATATAATTTTAAAAAAAGGTCTGTCTCCCTTGTCTAAACCCTTGAGTAGCTGCCCATCTACCCTTAAGAACCAAACTGGGCTTCTGGCAGCAGGGAGCCTCCAAGCCTGAACCACCAGTGCATCCAGCCAGGTGGCCCAGCCCTGCCCTGCCCTGCCAGGCACTCTGCCCAGTGCCCACATGCCCCCATGTCATCCCACTCCGCCCGTGTGTCCCCACTGGGCCTGCCTGCCCTGGAATGGAAGGTGGGGAGAGGGAAGAGGCCTCGGGAGGACTGAGAAAGCCCACTCACCTCCCCATCTTGTCCTGCACCCAAGGCCCATGAGCACCCAGCAAGCACTGGGAGCACCTGCCATCAGCCTGTGCTGTGGCAGCCTGGCCAAGGACCACGGAAGAGTGTGTGTAGGGGTGGGGGGATCCTTGAATCATGGAAGCAGAGCTTGGAGCCTCGGGGGCCAGAGGACGGAAACAGCAGTTGGGCCAAGGAGAGGTTGGGGTGCTCAAGAACAAAGCCGGGGCAAGGGGCTGAGTGGGGCTGGGCAAAGGCCACCTCAGGAAGCTCACCTGCATTTGCCAAATGGCAGCCTCTGGACCAGCGGCGACAGGCAGCTGTAGAGGCCCGAGGAGGAGGCCAGGCAGAAAATCCCAATGATCACGTAGACTGCAGAGCAGGGTGGCAGTGAGGGGACAGGCGGGCTGCGGGGTCCCGCACCCCCCAAGGAGGGCCCCGTGCACTCGTGCACTTGGGCAGGGTGACCTTCACCCGGTGAAGGGGGAGACAAACCACCGGAAGCCCTCCTCTCGCCCTGCTGTCACTGGGCTTCTCCAGAGGAGCCTCAGCCCGCGGAGACGCACCCAGGTGGTCGTAGAAGTAGTACAGGAGCACCAGCATGGAGCAGCACATGACCACAAAGACGCAGGTCATGACGGGCGTCACGTCTACAGCCTCGTCCTCCTGCTTCTCAGGCTCATCATCCCGCTTGTGCTTCATATACCTTCTAGAGAAACACAGGTCATGAGGACGCCTGGCCAGCTGGCACAGCCAAAGGACTAAGGGCCAGAGACTGAGAAGGACTGGCAGACAGCTCACCTGCTGGCCTGCCCGCCCTCCCCAGACCCACTGTGTCCACAGTGCCCTCCAAAGGGTGAGCCAGACCTGCCCCTTGGGCCACACATCCTTGTCCAGGAGCTCAGGGTCCTCGCAGACAAGGCTCCTGCAAGTTGGTTCCTAGTGAGAGGCCCGTGAACACTGCTGAGACTGCCCACAGGCCCATCTCCTGAGTGCACCCTGTGGGGACGGCCTGGGCTCACATCCCAGGGCCAGAGCACAATCTTAGGGGGCAGGACCCAGAGGGCCTTTGGCTGGGTCTCCCAGGTATTCTCAGTAACTGTATTCCAGAAGGTTCTCTGGGGGTGTGGACACCTCTCTTCTGAGCAGTCCTGTTACTCTCACATTTTCACTTCCCAGCATTAGGGGCACCCATCAGTTACACATGTGCACACACACATAAAGGAAGGATACCTACTTCTTCACGTCGCGGCTCCCAGCCCAGTAGCCCCCAAGGGCAACGGTGCCGACGGCCATGATGAAGATGATGACCATGTTGTAGTCCAGCATGGGCTCGTGTGGGGCATACAACGCTGCCCTCACCGATCGGCCAAAATTCTGCCTCGGAGAACACATCAGAGTTCAAGGCCAGGCCCCCTGCCCTCTGCCTTCTCCCACCATTCCTGACCCCAAAGCAATCAGCTCTGACGTAACAAGCTGTGCATGGAGACCAGCAAGCAGCCCTGCGTGCGAGAACACAGCCCGGAGCCCAGATGTGCACGTGCTTGCATGAGAGTGCCCGTCACCTGTGTTACTCAGGTGGCCCCTCGGGGCCCCTCGGGGAGAGGTGTGAGGCCTGCGCTTACTGTGAACTTCTGGAAGTTTCACAAAGATGGAGATTCCTGTTTACTTATATAATGATGCTCACCCTGCCCCAGACCCAGCTCCCCACATCAAAGATGAACAGGGGCCTCGGGTCAGACAGCCTGGGCCAGGCGTGTGCATGCGGCAGAGGGAGCGATGCTCGATCTCCATGTATGGGAGGCCAGGCTGGCCAAGCATGGGCCTGGGTCACTCTAACCAGCTGCACAGGGCACTCAGGGCCTTGGTCTCCATTCCTGGCATCAGATGGCCCTGGAGGCTGCCCTCACGATGTGGCTGACTCACAGTGGCCAGCCCCAGACAGAATGGCCTTGCCACAGGCCCTGCCCACGACCTACTCAGACCCAGGGCCTAACAGACTTCAGGGGGAGGGACCCCCTACCTTAAAAATGTCCAGCATGTCTTTGTAGCTGAGCAGGGCCACGGGAATGCCGATCTCCTCATACTGTGTCTTGTTGCCTCCTGGGGGAACCTGGGAGTCCAGAGGAGGCAGATCTGCTGACTGACCAAGGCCCACCCAGGATGGCACTAACAGCCAAGCCCTCCTGATGGCATGGCCACAGAGCTAGCCAGTCCTCTCTCTAAGGGAGGAGAAGATTCCCTCGTGTGTGCTGGGTCATCAGGTGCCAGCACAGGAAGGGGACACACGAGGAGGGAGGACTACAGGCTCAGCACCTCCCACTAGGGGAGGAAAACCTGCACTCAAACCTTGGGGTCAGGAGCCTAGCCACCCTGCTAGGGGCCTGAGGAGGCCAGAGGGGGGCCCACAGAAGTCACCCTCAGAGCTCTGCCTTGAGGCCCTGTATCCCCCCACCCACAGAACTGCTCTGGGATAAGCCCCCTCCAAGATGAGGGTACAAAGGCCTGAGCCCACAGCCATCAGCAAACCAAACTTCTCTATCCTGGCTGTGGCTGCCCGTTCCTGGCCAGCACCCATGCCCACTTTGGTTGGGGCCCAGCGGCTCCTCCCGGCTCCCCTTAGGGCACCTCCAACCCTTGCGCTCCAGAGGCGCCCAGGCAGCTGTACCAGGGTCTCCTTGCTGACGATGAGCAGCCCGTGTGCCCCGCTGCCCTGGGCCAGCCTCACTTTGTCGTAGAAGGTGCAGTTCCCCCGAGCCACCAGTGGAATCTGGTTGCTGAAGCCTTTGGCAGGGAGGTCGGATGCAGAGCAGAGCATGGAAGTCGTCCAGTCCCTCAGCTGCAAGAGAGACTGGGGGAAGGCAGAGCTCATAGGAGCTGTTCTGGAAGAGTCAGGGCGGGCCCCAGTCCTCACGGGAACCGAGGAGGAACCTGCCAGCCGTGCTGAGCCTTCAGTATTCAGATCACCCAGTGAGCGCCATCCTGATGCCCCCTCCCCGTAGTCCCCCTGGACTCCAGGCCCTTGCACAAGAAAGGATGAGAGGTGGAGAGTGGGCAGGGCCTGCAGACACACTGACCAAACGCAAGGCAGACAGGAGGGACAGGTGGTGTGTGCTCAGAGCAAACCCTCAGAAATCCTCCCCGCGTCTCCAGATCCACCTCTAGCATCCGTTATGGACGGGACACAAGGGGCAGGAGCGCCAGCCTCTGCAGTGAGAACTCACCCACAAGAGCATCCTCCAGGTCCTCTGAGTGGAGGAGGGAGGCCAGACCAGGGAGAGGGGTCCCCTACAAGAAGAGCAGAGCCCTTGCGCCCCCCCCCCCGCTGCTGTCACTCCTCTCGGGACCCCTCTGGCAGCCAGCCCCCATCCAGCACAGGAAAGCCTGGCTGTGCCTCCACCAGAGGCCTCTCTAGGCTGCACTCCGAACAATGCCTTTCATTCATGGCCAGAGAGGTCAACGCCCCTTTAGGGCTGCCCAGAGGCCTCTCCAGTGTGACCACCCCACGGCTCCCAGCGGAGGTCCTTCGAAGCTCTTTCCCCCAGCCGGCGCTCTGCAAGGGAGAGTCTCTTCAAGGGCCTCTCTGGACACTGGGCAGAGGGGTGGAGGGATGACAGCAAGACAGACAAGAGCCCCAGCTGAAAGGGGTCCAGAGGGCCACCAGTCCAATACTCACCGCCTTGCTGAGGTCGTGCGGTAGGTGGGCCCACTGTGGGTTGTAGAGGATGCAGTAATCCTTGCCTTTGGGGCCCCCCATCTCGGAGACCACGTGAACCATGCCATACTCACAGGCCACCTGCAGCAATGGGCAAAGAGCTCAGGGCAGGGGCCGGGCCATCCATGACATGGGGTCCAAGTTAAAGGAGGACACTTGTGAAGGCTGGGACAGAGAGGACACACACAGAAGTAACTCATGCTGGAGAAAAAGAGGGGGGACACCGAGTACAAGGACAAGTCTCCCTAGGGAGACCTGGGTGTGACCTCCGCCTGTCAGCACTCAGCCAGGGGCACACACCACACCCACAGGCCCTGGTCCCTCCTGGCCCCTGGGCGCTGTGGAGCTGAAAAGGCTGTCTGGACCTGACCAAGCTCTGCAGGCTTCGGGCTCCTAGGCCTGCCCTTCTGTAGCTCTCGCTCCCCTTGGGTTACAAACACCTCCGGACAGAGCTGGAGAATGCACCCCCTGGGTCCCAAGTCTGCCTCAGAGACAAACAGGTGGCAGCTGCTCCCAATGAAGGACACATGACGGGGACAGTCATCACCTGGCACAGTGGAACCCACGCTGTGGACGCAGCTTTGCCAACATGAGGGAGCGATAGGGGGCTCTGATCTGGCCAAGGATCCTGACAGATAGTGTGCCCCAACACCAGGCCTGGAGCACCAGGTCTGACAGCTGGGCCCTCTGCGAGCTTCCTACGCTGGCCTGGTCACCTGGCAGTGTGGCAGCATGGAGGAAAGCCCAGGGTGCCCCAACCTTGAAGTCTGAAGGCTGACACCAGGCACTGGGTGCAAGCCCCACTTCCCACAGCCCCCAAATGCCACTGTTCCAGTCGGCCCACCGGCTCTGACACTTCCCTTTGCCACCCTGAGTGAGGCACTGACGCCAAAGCAGTGCTTGCATGGTGCCACGCTTTCAGGGCACCCAGCTTTCTGGGAGGGAAGGGCAGGAAGGTGGGCTGCCTGAGTTCAACCCACGGTCTCAGAGCACTTCCCCGAGGCAGCATCCTGCCACACCTGCCTCCGTTCCCGGAGAAACACACTCACCGCGTGTCACCTCCTTCCCTTCTCCAAAGGCCTCTTCCAGATTCTCCCAGCAGAGAGCCCCCCAAGAATGCCCTTCATCCTGGCCCTAAATACTGTGCCTGGTATATGCCCCCTCCAATGCTCAGAGCCCCTTGCACCTCCTCACCCTGGGACCACATGGGGAGCAGTAGTCCCTCAACCTCGACAGAGCCAGAGAATGCACCCCTGGCTTCCCCAGAGTCTGCTACAGGGACAAACAGCCCACCTTCTGTGTTTGCAAATAAAGTTTTATTGGAACACAGCCACCCTATGCCAGTATGCAAGGCCTGTGGCTATCCTCGGCTGCCACTGCTGAGTTGGGCAATTGCTTGCAAAGCTGAAAATATGCACTTTCTGGCCCTTTCTGGAAAGTTTGCTGAACCTTGATGCATGGGAGCCAGGCTATGATGAAATGGGTATTTATGTAAAATGGAAGTGAACAGAAACTGGTTCTTTTTTTAAAAGCCATTTAAGCCCATCTGGTGTGGCTTAGTGATTGAGCGCTAGCTAACCTATGAACCAGGTCATGGTTCAATTCCTGGATTGTGAGCTCGATCCCCAGTGGGGAGTGTGAAGGAGGTAGCCGATCAATGATTCTCTCTCATCATAGATGTTTCTCTCTCTCCCTCTCCCTTCCTCTCTGAAATACACACACACACACACACACACACACACACACACACACACGGCCCAATGCATGAAATTCGTGCATGGAGGGCAGTTCCCTCAGCCCAGTCTGCACCCTCTCCAATCTGGGACCCTTCAAGAGATGTCCAACTGACCATTTAGACCCGATCCTGGTGGGATCAGGTCTAAACAGGCAGTTGGGTCCTCTCACAATCCAGGACTGCTGGCTCCCAACTGCTCACCTACCTGCCTTCCTGATTGCCCCTAACTGCTTCTGCCTGCCAGCCTGATCATCCCCTAACCACTCCCGTGCCAGCCTGATTGATATCTAACTGCTCCCCTGCCAGCCTTTTTGCCCCCAACTTCCCTCCTCTGCCGGCCTGGTCACCCCTAACTGCCCTCCCCTGCAGGGTTGATTGCCCCCTACTGCCCTCCCTTGCAGGCCTGGTGCCTCCCAACTGCCCTCCCCTGCTGGCCATTTTGTGATGGCCATCTTGTGTTCACATGGGAGCAAGATCTTTGACCACGTGGGGGCAGCCATCTTATTGTATTGGAGTGATGGTCAATCTGCATATTAATCTTTTATCAGATAGGACAGAGGCCTGGTGCATTGTGGGGGCCAGCTGGTTTGCCCTGAAGGGTGTCCCAGATCAGGGTGAGGGTTCCCTTGGGGCGTGGGGCAGCCTGAGCAAGGGGCCTGTGATGGTTTGTAGGCTGGCCACACCCCCTGGCAACCCAAGTGGAGACCCTGGTATCTGGGTTTATTTATCTTCTACAATTGAAACTTTGTATCCTGGAGCAGAGCCAAGCCTCCTGCTCGCTCTGTGGTGGCAGCCATTTCTGTTGGAATTTATGTATTTTCTACAATTGAAACTTTGTAGCATGGAATAAAGGCCTGAGCCACAGGGCTACAGAAGCTTGGTTTCTTCCATCACTCAGGGCAACCCTAGCCTCCTGCTCTTCCAACTCAGTAGTTCCCACCATTTCTGTGGGAATTTATTTACCTTCTATAATAGAAATTTTGTACCCTTGAGTGGAGGCCTGGGCCCACCAGGGTGTGTGGAAAGCTTGGCTTCCTCCATTGCCAAGGAAACCCAAGCCTCACTCCTGCTCTCTGTGGCCGCAATCGTGGTTGGGGTTAATTTGCATACTCGCTCTGATTGGCTGGTGGGCATGATTGGTGGGTGTGGCTGGTGGGTGTAGCAGAGTGATGGTTAATTTGCATATCACTCTTTTATTATTAATAGATAGGAGATATATAGGATGTATGTATATATTCCCTCCCCCAAGCACACTGCATGGACTTTCCTTCCCACAACCTGTACAACTAAGCAACTAAGCCTGTGCTTGTATCAAATGCCAGAGAGATCAGGTTTCACTGTGCTTACAGTTCCCTCATCCTCTTGAGTTAAAGGAACTGGGAGAAGTTCTTCAAAAGGGCCCAGTGATACAAGTGCCCATGTTCCAACACAGCCTATCCCAATTTAGAGAACCAGAAATAATCAAGGCTACCGAGGACAAGCAACCTTCTGACACATCACATCAGGGTAGGTCCAGGACGCCCAGAGACAGTATGCGTAAGGATTACTGTGAAAGCATCCAAATCAGGGACTTTGAGAGACTAATGGGTCCAGGCTGGGGCAGTCTTCCTTTCTCAGAAGATGTGGTGAGTTCTGAGGGCAGGGAAATGAGAACCCAGATGCTTGGACAGTGTGAGAAGGGGACGGGGACAGGTGGAGGGAGCACAGGTGCAGGAGGGCCAAGGAAGCAGGTGGAGGAGAGGTAGGGAGGACAGGTGCAGGCCAGTTAAGACCTGATGAAAAAGAGCCTCCATCTGGTCTTTCTGTATAAATTACACAGCAACTGAGAAAGGTGGGTACATTAGGGGAAGTCAAATCCCTCACTGGATCACAAAGTGGTAGCAAGTGAGTGTAGGGCTGTCAGCAAGCACCCCACCCCCTCTCACCCAGGGGAGAGCTAGGGTACTGGAGGAACCATAAAGAGCCACACCCAGCCAAGGAGGGGCGCTGCGTCATCTCAGGGCGTGTTTCCAACAGGGTTCTGCTCTGGGGAGAGCAGTCCCAGCGGCACTCCTCGCTCTCTCCAGCATTCTCCTGATTCTCTCTCCTCAGGATAAAGTTCAAACTCCTCAGCCTGCCTAGATAAGTCCAAAGGCCCAACACCACGACCTTCATCCACCTGGCTCTGACATGCCCAGCCTGACCCCCAGGCCCCAGCCTAGGGAGGTCACATGCAAGGCCTGCCCTTTACCCTCTGCCTAGAGCTGCTCCCGTTGCTGGCCCTGCCCCTGCCCTCCAGTTTGGGGGGGAACCCCAGCCTGGCTTCAGGTGCACCTAAAGGAACTCCTTTACGCTGACATCTTTCTCGGGGTGCAAGCATCAGACTACCCTACACATCAACCACAGCAGAGCCCTCACTGTCCACAAATAAGTCATCAGCTCTCATCCCTCCACCTGGCTCCTGCCACTCCCACACCTGTCCCATCCTCCCTCAGCCTTCAAGACCTGGCAAACACCACTCAGGCCACTGCTTCTGAAAAGCCTTCCCAGGCAAACTGAGCCACACTTCCTTCACGGTGTTCCCAGGATTCTTCATAGCCCTCTCGCTCGGCCCTCATTCAAAATATCCGGAGAGCCTAAACGCGGCCCTCACACTGCTCAGAGCTCAAACTGGTAATTAAACAGGCAGGAGGACAAGGGGCTGGCAAACAGGTGGGAGGGGGCATCCTAAAGCATTTGGGGAAGGTACAGTTAAGCTGAGACTGGAAGGATGACCAGGGTGGTCCAAGGAAAATAAATAAATAAAAATACAAAAACAAAAAGAACAAAGAACAGAGTGCTTCAATTAACTAGAGCTGGAAAGGGAGAGACGCCAGATCAGAGGCTGACACACTTTGAAAGCCATCATTACTGCTGCGTTAGGAATGGACCGTGACTGTGGGGGCAAAAGTGGCCAGGGGAGGCCGTCAGCCACCGCCCTGAGCTACAGGAGAGGTGGCAGTGGGGTGGCGTGAACAAGCCAAGGTTAATGACCTTGTTTGTAGGGCTGTTAGGAAATCCAGTGCCTGCGCCCCTGAACCCAGAGGAGAGGGAGGATGTGGAAATAAAAGATGCAGGCCTGACAATGTACATCAGCCACTTCGTGGCCAGTCCCTCTCTAGCGCCTGAGCCCCTTAACGTTAAGGGACAAAGTACCGTGCGGCGCTTCATTACCCCATGCAGCACCATCTCGCTGAGTCCACGCTGCACCCTTTGCTCCTTTTGCAGAGGAGCAGCTGAAGCCCCAAGCGAGGAACTCCCTGGCCCAAGGTCACGTTGTAAAAGTGAGACGGAAATTCGGCCCCCCTCCAGGGTTCCTGGCCGCTCCCCAGACACTGCCTAGGTGTCGCGCTGGTCAGCTTACCACAACCACCAGGGCGAGCGTTGGCATCGCGCGTAAGGGGAAACTGAGGTCGGAGAGGGGCAGCCACCTGGCCAAGGCAGACAGGAGCGTCCCTGGCGGCGGCTGGCGACCCCGGGATGGACCAGCAGGGCCGGAGGGCGGGGGAAGGTCCCCCAAACTTCAGACCCGCGTGTAACCGAGCGACGATGCAAAGGGCTTTCGAGGAGGAGAAGGGAGCCGGGCCGGGGACAGGCCCGCAAGGTCACGGCGGGGCTCCGGGGCCCAAGAGCGGCCCGCGCGGGGACGCCTGTCCCCGAGGCTGCCCCCCGGCCGGGGCGGGCGGACCTGCGCGCAGCAGGGTCCCCAGAGACTGGGTCACCGCCTCCGGCGGGACCAGCGGGACGGGCACAGCCCTCACCTGGGCCGCGAGGAGGAGGCAGGCCGTCGCGAGCTTCGCCAGCGCCGCCGCCGCCGCCGTCGCCGCCATGTTGGCGGGTCCCAGCCACAGGCGTCGCCAGATGTTTCCCAGCAACGCCCCGGCGCGCCACGCGCCGCGCAAGCGCACTGCGTGCGCCGCGCTAGCGTGCGTAGTGGGTTCAAAGGGCACGGGGGCGGGGCCTCCGCGGCGCGGCGCGGCAAGATGGCGGTGAGCGTGGCGGGGACCGGCGAGGGCCGGCGGGAGCCACGGGGCCGGCCGCGCTCCCCGCCTCACGCGCTCTGCTTCCCCCGCAGGACAAAGAGAAGAAGAAGAAGGAGAGCATCTTGGACCTGTCCAAGTACATCGACAAGACGATCCGGGTGAAGTTTCAGGGGGGCCGCGAAGGTGAGGCACCCGCTCTGCACCCCCTGGTGACTTAGGGGAAGTAATGGGGCCAGAGTGACAGCTGATACCCGGGCACCGCGTAGCACTTTGCCCGGATCACTCGCGCCAGCTTCCTAAAGGCGCCGGGTGGTCGGAGCTGCTGTGCCCCTTTGCCGCTGGGGAAGCTGAGGCTGGGAAAGGCGATTCACCCACAGCCGCAGGAGTCCACCTGGGGCTGGGATGCAGACTTGGCCTCCTGTGTGGTTCTGTCGCTGCAGATCCTTACCAATCCCCCTTCACCAGTGTTCCTAAAGATCTGCAGTTAACTTTGGGGCCCAAATGGTCTTGGTTGTGGAAGCCATTCTGGACACCGTGGGTTGAGCGCCATTCCTGGCCTCGACCCACTGGGTGCTAGGAGCATCCCTTGGGCTTTCTGTTTGCTTTAGTACTTATCTATCTATCTATAACATATAAAAAAGCCTACACTACCAGTCGATCATGACTGACCACTGGACCAGTCGACCAGTAGCTATGGCACACACTGACCACCAGGGGGCAGACGCTCAACACGAGCTACACTCTGGTGGTCTGTACCCTGGAGTGCTGCTCAGCCAGAAGCCGGGGTCAGGCCGGGCTGGCGAGCGCAGCAGGCGCAGTGGGGCCAGGATGAGTGGGAGCAGTGTAATGCCCGGCCCCAGCTCGGGCTCCTCCCCAGTCACCGGCTGCTTTGCCCACCGCTACATCCCTCGGGGATGTCAGACTGCAGATTTCAACCCCTGCCAGGATAGGATTGGAACTGCAGTCCGACATCCCCAGAGGGGTCCAGGATTGCAAGAGGGCGCAGGCCAGGCTGAGGGACCCTGGGCGTAGCCTAAGCAACCATTTGACCCGGTAGCTATGACATGCACTGACCATCAGGGGGAAGATGCTGGATGCACAGGCATGTAAACATGGAACAGACTGATGAATCTCAGGGGGGAGGGGGAGAGAGGAGAGCAGAAAGAAATCAATCAAAGATCTTATATGCATACTAGAGGCCCGGTGCACAGATTCATGCACTGGTGGGGTCCCTCGGCCTGGCCTGTGGGGCCTCTAGTTAGTATCTTTAATGATTTCAGAGGGGAAGGAAGAGGGAGGGAGAGAGAGAAACGGTTAGAGAGAATCATTGATTGGCTGCATCTTGCACACCCCCAGTATGTGCCCTGTCAGGGAATCGAGCCCTTCCCTCTTGGTTCATAGGTCAAGACTCAGCCACTGAGCCATGCGGGCCGGCATGCTGGCAGCATCCCTTAGTTTTGACAACCAAAATGTCTCAGACATCGCCCACTGTCCCCTCTCTGGAACCATAACCTATGATGCTTGGGGTTTTTTGTTGTTGTTCAGGGTTTTTTAAATTTTCACCTGAGGAGTGAGGATATTGTTTCCACTGATTTTTAGAGGGGGGGGGGGGGAGCGTGCAGGGGAGGATGAGAGAGAGACAGAGAGAGAGAGATATCAATGTGTTAGAGACACATTGATTGGTTGCCTCCAATTCGAGCCCCATCCGGGGCCAGAGGTTGAACCTGCAACCTAGGTAGGTGTCCTTGACCAGGAATCGAGCTTGAAACCCTTAGTCCCCGGACTGAACCTAACCACTGGGAGGTAAAAGTCACATAACAGAGTTAGCCATTTTAAGGTACGCCATTTAGTGACGCTGGGTACCTGCCTCCGGAACCACTGTTGGTCTTACACCTTTCCCTTTCTCTTCTCTTCTTGGTGATTCCTACAAGCCAGTGGAATCCTGAAAGGGTTTGACCCACTCCTCAACCTTGTGCTTGACGGCACCATCGAATACATGAGAGGTGAGTGCAGCCGGCGGGACTGGAGGCCTCCAGGACTTACCGGGCCTTTCTTACCGCTCCAGGCCCTGCCATCTGAATGGTAAATGTGGTCCTTATAGAGCAGACAGCTGCCATCTGTCCTCACTCTTTCACTGTCCCAGCATTCCAGGCAAGCTCAATACACCATCCTCTCAGAGAATTACGGGATGCTGGGAGTGTTTTGCTGATCCACCATTACTGATCCTGAGACACTTGCTGTCTGGCTAGGTTAGAAAGATGCCAACTGGCTCTAGCTGAGTAGCTTAGTTGGTTAGAACAGTGGTGGGCAAACTGTGGCTCTCGAGCCACATGCGGCTCTTTGGCCCCTTGAGTGTGTCTCTTCCACAAAATACCACGGCCTGGGCGAGTCTATTTTGAAGGAGTGGCATTAGAAGAAGTTTAAGTTTAAAAAATTAGGCTCTCAAAAGAAATTTTAATCGTTATACTATTGATATTTGGCTCTGTTGACTCATGAGTTTGCTGACCACTGGGTTAGAACATCATCATAACTAAGTGGAGCAATAAATTGGTGTGTTTCTTTCAAATCAACAAATGAAAAAAAAGAAATGCCAACCTACTCTAGGGCTTGGCCAGCCCCCTGCCTCTTGCCATTTCCATGTGTTACTTCAGCTGACAGAGGGTCCCGTTCCCCTTATACGCCCCCCCGCCGTCCTTGTACCCCTAAATTGCAAGACCCTCCATCTGCAGCAGCACATAGCAGTCAAGCCACCCCTGACCCATTAGCCACCAAGTTCTTTTTGTTTTTTTGTTTATGTTCACCCAAGGACATTCTTCCATTGATTTCTAGAGAGTAGAGGGGAGAACAAGAGAAGAGAGAGAAACATCGATGTGAGAGACACATCGATTGGTTGCCTCCAGCATGCTCCCCAACTGGGGCTTGGATTCAAACCTGCAACCCAGGTACATACACGCCCTTGACTGGGAACTGAACCCACGATCTTTCAGTGTACAGACCAATGCTCTGACCACTGAGCAACACCTGCCAGGACAGCCAACAAGTTCTTCAACTCAGCTTGATCCAGGCATTAAGGGGATACCAACACCTGAGAGAGGGAGGGTCTTACTCCTCACGGGACCATTAATACCTTGAGACACACGTTGCTCTGGTGAGAAGTTATCACAGCCACGCAGAGTGTCACTGGGCCACCGAGCAGAAACATGGTCGGTCCGGTTGCTGGATCCCAGGAAGCCTCGCGCTTTGCCCTCATTTTTTCTCTTCCTGCCTGGGATACCCAAAGTCTCAGCCCTGCCACCTGAGGAGGATGAATTTCCTTGTCTATAAGACAGACACCACCTGGGGCCCGTGGGGGAACCAGGCCGGCTGAAGCATGCAGAGCCCTGGGCGGGTGGCTGCTGCTCCTTCAGAGCCTCTCCTGCCAGGTGCTGCCTCACTGCCGAGCAAGTCTGTGTCCCCTCCTCTCCGTCCAGAACAGCCCCTCGGGGAGGCCCGAATGCATAGGGTATGGGAAGGCCAGGCCCACTCAGCTGCTGTCCCTGCAGGATCTGAGGGTGGCGGCTGCCTCTCAGATGGCGTCTCATCTCACTGCGCCACCTCGTCTCCCCTCCCCACATCCCTCAGTAACAGTAATGGGGACTTTGGTCACGGTGCCCTCAGACGAGCTCCCCTGGAACTTACATGGGGTCCCTCTCGCTCTGCTGTTGACTCCTTTGACACGGGTGAGCAGAGGCCCCACAGGGCTTTCACAAAACTGTGTTCCGGCGGCCTGTCTGATTACATAGCCCCAGGGTCTCTGCTGGCTCAGTGCCCGTGCCCCCAATTAGCTTCGCTACCCAGCCTCCCTGCGGTCCCCCGGGCCTCCGTGCACTCATTTGCAGAATGAGGGCAGGCTTCGGATGGTGGATTCCAGAACTCTTCTCGTCCGTGGGCCACGGCAGGGAGAAGGCTGCATGCCTGGCTTTGAGAGGCGTTTGGTCCGCTGCCCTGGCCAGCATGTCCTCTCCAAAGCCCTGGATGGAGGGATGGAGGGATGGGGGAAGCGGTCAGAGAACCGTTTGATTCGGATCTTCGGACCCCATCCTGCCCCAGGCATGGTCTCGAGTTCTTACTCTGCCCTCTTCCTCCGCAGACCCCGATGACCAATACAAGCTCACAGAGGACACCCGCCAGCTGGGCCTGGTGGTGTGCAGGGGCACCTCGGTGGTGCTCATCTGCCCGCAGGACGGCATGGAGGCCATTCCCAACCCCTTCATCCAGCAGCAGGAGGCCTAGCAGGCGGAGGGCGCGGACCAGGGTGCCGGCAGGCTGGAGCTGTCCCTCCTGTCTTAAGTGCTGCCCGCAGACATGGAACTTTCCTTTTTGTATAGGTTATTTTTTGTTTTCTTAATAAAATTGCAAATCTCTCATTTCCGGGAGCCCCAGAATCTTGCTTTCAGCCTTGATATTCTGACAAAGCTTGGTTACAGGGATTCAGTTTAGCTGAGTTACCTATTGCCAGCCATGGTCGGTGATGGAGATAGGCATTCCAAGGTGACTGAGCACGCCGTCCGGGCTGGGCGATAGGGACCTGTGAGGCTGGACCAGGTGCAGACATCCCAGGCCAGCCTATGGTTCCAGGGGGTGTACCAGCCACCAGCCTTCTCAGCAGGCAGGTCCCAGCAGCCTGTCTGCTCCTCTGCTTTGTCCCTTCAGTGCCTCCATGTGCTATCCTGAGTGGTCCCCCAAACCAGGGCCTTCCATTCACGTCGCTGCTCACAGCTTCATTCTCACAAAGAACAATGCAGGTGGAGTATGGTTCTCAGTCCAGTCCTGCAGCCTCCAAGTTCTTCTGACCCTCTTCTCACCTTCCCTTAGTCCAGCTCCAGCCCACCCAGGGCCCTGCCCCCTCCTCCTCTCAGCTTATGACTCCACCCCAGCCCTCTCAGCTGGTCCACTCAGCGGTCATGCTCATGAATGCCCCTCAGTGCCCCATTCTTAAAAGCTGGACTTTTCCTGGCTCCTGTTTCATAAACTCAGTCCTTGGAAGACTGTCCCCCACAGTACTGTGCCTGAGTGACAGTAGGGCCGAGGCTGGGAATTGCAGGCTGGCAACTGTTCACTAATAGCTGGGGTGGGTCACACAGGAGTGACGGCTGGATGGCTGCCTGCTTGTCATAGCCGCCAGATAAATAAACCGCTGGCTCCCTCCTTATCGCGGGATCTGGGCTCTGCTGTGGCCAGGCAGGATTAGCTCCAGCTGCTGGGAATGAGGCCTAGGAGCCAGCGTGTACACGTGCTCATCCTGCCATCTGGCCCTGCCCACCTCCTCCAGTACCTTATTAGAGGCCTCATTCCAGAGCCAAAGCCTCCGACAGCTGGGCACTGGTGGTGCTAGTCTCATTGTGGGTGGATTGCACCCCCAGGGAAGCCTGTGCCCTAGAACCTGGGCACTCCCAGCATGCCAGCATCCAAACCTCTGTGCCTCAATGTCGGAAAGATTTCCTCTTCGTTTGACAATAGGGGGACAGGGAGGGCACACCATGGAGAGACTGAACGCAGGCCTCTGCTCTGTTCACTCTGCATACCCAGCCTGCCCTGTCTGAGGCCAAGATACAGGCTGAGGCAGACCTGAGAGCTTAAGGCCGGAGGGCTCAGGAGCTTAAAACTCCAGGGTGGGATGGGGTGGAGGGCAGCATGTTTGCAGGCTAATTAGAGCCAGGACCGAGAGACACCTGGTTTTCCAGCCCCAAGCTTCTGTTACAGAGGAAGCAAGGCTTGTGTCTGGCACTCCTGGCCCCATAGTTGTGCCCCTCAAAGCAGCCCCCAGGCTTCAGCCCCCTCTCCACTGACCCCCTCACCTCCCAGCAAACTGATGGGGGCAAACGCTGCCCTCAGTAGCCACCAAGTCCGGGGCTCAAATCTCCCACCGTTTGCCGTGTGGCTTAGAGGAAGGGTCCCAGCCTTTCTGAGGTCTAGTTCTATCTTAGGTTCAAGCAAAGGCATTGCATAGCCACTCTGTGAGTAGGCACTGGGCCGCAGTAGTGTGGGGAATTAAGAGCACAAAGCTTTGTGTTGAAGTCTGAAAATGAGAGCGGAATGCTGGGGGTTGGGAGCCAACAAGGGAGACCTGACTTTTGGGGGGCTCAGGCAGAATTCCCCAGAAAGAGAGAGAAAATGAGTTCCTGCCATTGAACCATATCCGCCCTGGAGAGTCGCTTTGACCTAGTTTGTAGAAGTTTGGAAGTAACCTAGCTGCCCATCCCTGGGGGATCTGAGACAACCACAAAGCAACGTTCTACAAAGACGGAGCTCTGTGCAGGGTGCTCAGACACAGACATCCTCCGCAGCTCTTTCTAGCAAGGATGGGGCTGTCTCTCCAGCCTCTGGATTCTGGGGACTTGATTTGCTGGTAAGGAAATGGCAGGAATGACAGTGTGGGAACTCAGAGACCCCTTTGCAAAGGGGCCTTGGGGCGTCCCCCTGTGTCCTCTGGGAATGCTGCCATGACAAAAGGAAGCCGGACCCGCTTCTGGAGCCTGGGAAGCCCTGTGGAGGAGCACTGAGGCCCCGCCGACACCAGCACCACGTGCCTGTGCCCTCCTAAGCGCCTCAGGATTTCTGGGAACCCCGCAGGCTTCCGGGGCCTCCCCAGTTAACCCAGGAGGAACTTTGCAGCCAACCTACAGAATCGTGAGAAATAATACATTGTGTTATGCCACCGAGTCAGAGGGATGTTCGTTATGCAGTGACAGGCCACCAAGACGTGCTCACGGAGGCTGTGTCAGGTTGCACAGGGAAACAGGTTTATCAGGGTACACACGGTACAATACCATCCAATTAAAATAATACATTTGTTAAATATCCTGTGTTTCTATGCTTTGAAATGTATAGGGAAAGACCTGGGATTGAGGATAGTGATCCAAGGAGTCTGATAGCCTGTTCTCAGTATAATATTTCACAAGGAGAGACAGAATAGCTTATATTATACATTTAACATTATATGAGAAGTTTAATATTTTACAAGGAGTCAGAGAAAGAGAAGGCCAGAGCACATGGGGAGACACAGAGGCGATTTACAGAGATGAGGATGGCAGGGGAGAGAAATGAAGACACAGCCTTCCTGGCCATCGGAACTGGGCGCCCCTCTCCTTGCCCTCTGGCGGTGTAAGTCCCCAGCCCTCCCAGCCAGCAGCCAGTGCACAATGCCCTCTGACTCCTGCCGGGATCCCATCCTCCTGGCTCCCAGCCCACAGGCCCTGCAGCCTCAGAACACCGGGCAGGGGCTCCGGCCACCAGCCAAGGCCAGCCCTACCGCACAGGCAGATGGTCACAGCTTCCGGTGCTGGCAGAGAGGCCTCACGCGTTGTCTGGGAGACATCACTAGAGCCCCCAGCACCAGGCCAGAAAGGGGCAGACCCCCGCTTGAGCACAGACCAGCCAGAGAGCCCCATGATACCACCCCGTTACAGATTCTGGGGTCTCTGAAAGGTGGACAGGGTTTGACATTGGGGATGCTCCGCCTTGCCTCACAGCTGCCTTGTCTCCAAACAGCTTTTGTAGAAGACGAGCTAACACCCCTCTTAGACGCCCCCAAATCCTCTCATCATCCCTGTTCACAGAGAAGGAAACCTTTCTAAGGGTCACACGGCCTCCCGCACCTTCTGCTCCCCACCTCCTGTACTCAAAAGCCACCAAAGCTGACTGTCCCATGGGTGCAGAAACTCAGCCCAAGCCGAATGGGCAGGAGATCATGTGGTAGGGGGCAAACAGAAGGGAAGGGATCCCTGCCCACCGCCCTGGCCCCAGTCAGCAGCTGGGAGGGAGCAGGTGCCCTGGCTCTCAGCCTGCAGGTCCATTCCTGCCACCGAAAGCCAAGAGGAGACCTCACTGCACTCCCCCGCTCCACGAAAGGACTGGACAAGGCCTACCACCCCCAACCCCAACCCCACCCCCACCCCCGGCTGCATCTGGGCATGCCGCTGTCTGTTTCTGGATCCCCGGTTCCCGGTGAGTGAGGCAAGAGCAGTCCGGTTCTGCGTGGATTCAGACAAGGACATGGATGTGAAAGGAAGAGGGTTCTGTGAATGGGAAACTTCGCAAATGTGAGTGGCTCTTGGATCCCGGGGGATGTCACTTTGAACTCAGGGTCAGCCCAGGCTGAGACAGGGATGACACCCCTCCAGATGGCCCTCCTGCTCCCCACTGCTCTCAACATATCCCTCCCCACCTTCAAGCCCACGCAGAGCCCCACTGTCTGCAGAACCATCAAACTAGGAGCGCCCGGCTGGCATGGCCAGGAGGTCAAAGTTCGATGCCCAGTCGGGGCACATGCCTGGGTTGTGAGCTTGATCCCCAGTGTGGGGCCTGCAGGAGGCAGCCAATCAATGATTCCTTCTGATCATTGATGTTTCTATCTCTCCCTCTCCCTTCCTCTCTGAAACCAATAAAAATATATTTTTTTTAAAAGACGAAGACGAGGGTAGGAGGGTAGGAGGTCTCTGGTGCCCAATAAAGTCCGGCTACTGAATGAGGGCCCTCCTGTTTTGTCAAGCTTTCTCCCTCCATTCAGGGCCCAGGTGAGCAATCTGGGGTTCCTTGATCCACCCTGCCAGCTCCCGCCCATCCCTCAGGGCCATGCCATGCTGACCAGAGCCAGCAGGGGTCAGGAATCACCCAGGAATGAAGAGCCGGAGGCAGGAAACAGCCGTCCTGGTGTGCTCTGCAACCCAGAGGGATTAGAATTACTTCCATGGTACAGAGGAGGCCAGAGAGGTCCCGTCACTACCTGTGGGTCACACAGCAGGGACCCAGCACCACCCCAGGGGCTGGATCTGGCGCCCAAAGCCTCCATTGCTCTGGATGCACTTTTGCCACTGAGCACCGGGTGGCTCCGCACCCAGTTACAGAGGGGGCACCACGTGTCTGGGGCCCCCTCGCCTGCCCCCACCAGCTGAAACAGCCCATCCTACACATCTTGCTGCAGAAAAAGGACCAGGGAAGGAGTGCTTTTAATTTTAGAAATAATTGTGACCACACAAGGGCTCCTGCTGGCTTTCCCAGGCACAGAGAGGGAAAGATAGAGAGAACCCAAGGCCCCTGCTGTACCGCCTTCCCATCCCCCCCCCTTCCCCGCCGGAAGGACTTGGGAAAACCTCTGGGCAAGTGGCTGCACCCTCCCATCCCAACCCCTCCCATGGCTTCCCCATCTGGAGCCGGTCTCTCCTCTCAGGTGGTCCATCTCCATGGTAACATCCCTATCTCAGGTGGTTGTAACCTTGGCAACCAGGTAGTCTTGCCGCCCCACTGCCTGGGAGGCTCTAACTCCTCGCTGCACCCTCTTCCCACGCTACCCCCTTGCTCCCCATGACAGCATCCCTCTGAGGGTGCTGAGCCCGGAGAGGCCACCCCAGCAGCTGAACCCACCTCCTCTTCTCCTGAATGCCAAAGTGCTCTTCTAGCCTTTTGCTGAGCACCTACTATGCGCTCCGGGGACACGACAGTGAGCAAGTTAGGGGTGGTCCCTGCCCTCGGAGGGCTCCAAATGGTGACGTTTTGTAGGAAGATGCTGGCCCAGGACAGAAAGGAGAAGATGAGCAGTGGTTTCAGGAAACAGAAGACGCTTCGAGGGAAACAGGGATCACTTCCCCTCCTCAGGCTCCCGAAAACCCCACCTCTGGGAGGAAAACCTACCGCCTTCCATGTCGCTGGCTCACTGGTTCATTCAACCGATGTTCACCGCACACCTACTGCGCGCCTATTGGAGCCACAGACATGTTTTAAAAGGGCATGTGATATACAGGGTAAATCAGTAACATACAGAGGATCTTATCTGGGGAGAGTGGTGAGGGGTAAGGATGGAGGAGGAGACCTGAGTCAGAAGGGAATCTAAGGGTTCTGGGCAGACATCTGGAGGGAGGGTGGTGCAGGCCTAGAAATGGCCATGCCGAAGTCCTGAGGTGGCCTGTGCCCTTGGCCTCAGCCTGCTCTTCCGCCAGGCATCCAGAGCAATGACCACGGCCGGGCAGAGCCACCAGCACCTCCTGGTGGCCCCCTCTGTCATCACAAGTGACGTTTTTGCAGCCCTGGAACATGGGGATAATTCAGATCCCCAGAGTACAGGTGTGGACATGGAGGCTGGAGGAGAATCTGCCATAATCCCACAGGCAGGAAGTGGCAGAAACAAGATCCGACCCAGGCCATTGTGTTGGTTAGCCCCCCCTCACCCTGTAGGACTCACCTCCAGCCACCCCTCATTAGGGAAGCATCCCTGACCCAGTCTAAGTTGGGCACGGGGTCTCTCTCTGATTTTCCTCCCCACAGGATGATTATTTTTTTAATATATTTTATTGATATTTTACAGAGAGGAAGGGAGAGAGAGATAGAAAGCTAGAAATGTGGATGAGAGAGAAACATGGACCAGCTGCCTCCTTCACATCCAAGGCCCATGCCCTTGACTGGAATCGAACCTGGAACCTTTCAGTCCAAAGACCAATGCTCTACCACTGAGCCAAACCGGTTTCGGCTGTATGATTATTTTGTTTGTCTATCCACGCCCTTTCCATGGCAAGTCCCCTGTTCCCTCCCAGCACCCCTCCCTCCTGGCACACAGCAGGTGCTCAATAAGCTTTCCTTGAGAGGCAGGCCTCGGGAGGAAGAGAGGAGAGCTCAGAGGAGAGTCTGTCCCAGGTCACATAGCTTGTCCCAGCAGTGACTTCTCTGTGCAGGAACCTGGGCTGGTCTTGGGGGTGGGGCTCCCTGGAGGAGGGGTGCTCAGGTCCTCTTTCTGCACTTTTAAGGGCCCGGGGGACAGGGAGGGAACCTCTCACCTCAGCCTGAGGGGGGTCGGCTGGTGGCCTCCTGGGATGCAGATTCTGGGCCTCTAGCCAAGGAGACAGTCTGGGAACAGAGCCTGCTCCAGTCACAGGTGGCTGAGCTGATGCCAGGCCACCACCAGAGCAGCTGGAAGGACGCAGTGGTCAGGGAGGGACAGGGGAGGGGAGGGAGAGACAGTGCAAGGTTGCATGCCCTCAGCCCTCAGGCCTGCCCTGAACCTCTCCCTTGGGTCAAATGGCATCTCTGAGCTGCAATGTCCTTCTCTGTGGCAGTGAGGAGCTGAGGGCCTCTGTTGAGAATGGAGACCAGAACACAGTAAGCGCTTAGCCATGGCAACTGGGGTTATTAGCATGATGGGGGATGCCCGCCACCCTCTGTCCTCTGCTCCCATGACCCCCACACCCTGCAGGAACATCCCGCCTCCCCTGCCTGACCCCACAGAGTGAGCCCCGAACAGGGCAGCACTCACTCCTGGCCAGAGCTGGGCAGCCCCAGCCTAGAGGGTCAGGACACCCACTCCTGGTCCGATTTCTGCCCTCGCTCCTCTTTGCCTGGGAGCCGACTCTCCCGGCCTGAGAGTCAGGAATAGGGACCGGTCACCCCAATGCTCCAGGATTCTGTCTGCTCCAACAGGACGCCCTTCAGGCAAGGCCGGCAGGCCCCCTCCTGGCGTGAGGTCCCAAGCATGGGGCCCTCCACATTGCTCACCGTGTGTAAGAGCAAGACTCTCCTCTCGCAAACATCCGTAAGCACCCTCACACTGCACAGGCCTGGTGAGGATTCGACGGCGAAAAAGCCCCATTAGTCAGACAAACACGGGTTATTACCGACGGGCCAAGAAAGCCGGAGGGAAAGGCATGGCTGCCAGGCTGAGGGCACGGTGGCTGCAAAGGCTCTGAGCCCGGAGGGAGCGTGCCTGTCTGAGGAAGAGCAAAGAGCATCTGCTCTGGGGCCAGAACGAGGGGAGGGAGGCAGGCAGGCAGGATAGAGCTTAGGTAGGATCCCGAGGGCCACAGGGAGCCAGAGTCGGTTCTAGAGCTGTGGTTACGCTTCCTCCGTGCAGCCCGTGGGGAATGAGCCTGGAGCTCTGTCCTGAGTCTGCGAGAGGCTGGGCAAGTGCCAGGTGCCAGGTGGCGAAGGCCTGGACTGGGGGCATCGAAGAGGGGGTTGGGTCCCAGAAGGGCACAGATTAGGGTCCCTGCGTTTCCTGCACCCCTCGCCATGGCCACAGGGGTCCTCAGACGCGCCCCAACACAGGCAGGGAGCCCTCGGAGGCCCATGCATTCCTGGTCGTGGTCCCCAGGCCCTCCCGTGACGCCTGATGCTCGGCCCGGCACCTGCGCGCACGAATCCCCGCGCGCCCCCGGCCCCGGCCCTGCCGCCGGGCGCCCACGGGAGCGCGCAGGCCGCGTGCACAGCCTCGCGCCCCGGCCCGCGCACCGGGAGGCGGCGGCGGGCGCGCGCACGGCGGCCCCGGAGGCGGCGGCGGCGGCGGCTGCTCGTCTCGGCTCCAACGGCCCCGGTGCCGCAGCCCGCGCCTCGTCCGCGGAGGAGCCGCCCAGGTGAGTGGCCGCGCGCGGGGCCCCGCGACCCCACTCCGCCCCCGCCCGCGGCCCCCCTTCCTGCCCGGGGGGCGCTCTCCTCCCGGGCACATCGCCCCTCGCCAGGCCCCCGTTCCCCCGGAAACTTTGGGGGCCACTCCCCACGCCAGGGCCCCCCCCCGCCGCTCCCCGGGGGCGCAGAGGAACGGGGAGCCGGGTGGGCGTCTCCTTGGGGCAGGGAGGACGCCCGGCAGAACGTACCCCCTCCCTGGTGGGAGAAGGGGCGCCCGCCGGCTTAGGGAACAGGGACCATCGGGATGGAGGCGTCAGTCCTGCTCCTCCGGTCCATCTCGCGCCAGGGGCTAGTCCAGCGGGTGGGCGGGCGGGTGCCGAGCTGCCAGGAAGGTGAAGGGGCATCTGGGGACCTGCTCCATCCTTGGGCCTGGAGAACAGCCCAGCCTGTTGGGAGGATTTGGGGGTGCGAGGCTGAGCCCCTTGCGCTATGGGCTAGTGTCCAAACTGCACCAAGGATGACGGGAGACTTGTCTCCGTCCCCTGAAGCCTGGCCTCTGGGGTCTGGCTGGCGGAGGCCACTGAGCCCCATTCAACAAGTTGGGGGGGGGGGTGGCTCGTGCCTTGATCTGGGCATCCGAGCAGACCCAGCCCTTCCTTGGCAGAGCACCTTAACACTGCTTTTGTCAACCTGTTCCCCGGGAACTAAAGGCTCACGTACCCTAGCCCCCCCAGTTCTGAGAAACCAGAACCTGCATTTTTCACAGGCGCCCCCTGGTGCATTCGTGTGTGCACAGAGAGGGTGGAGAACCTCTTGCTTCTGGCAAAAGGGGGAGGTGGGAAGGGGGCGTCTGGCGCCACGTGGCAGCAGGCAAGGGGACCAGCCTTCTGGGATTTGATGATGGAGCCCTTCGGGCCAGCAGGGCCGAGACCGGAGCGACCGGAGGGCTGTGTAGAGGAGTGGAGGAGGAGGGAAGGCTGCGGTGAGTGCCTGGAGGTGGAGAACACCGGTCTCGCTGTGGATGTGGCCGTGGGAGCCAGGTGTGCCATGGGAAGGGGGCGGTGCACCAGGTGGGCTGGGGGCCCATGGCCTCCAAGCATCAGCATGTGAGGCAGGATCTGAGCTGGAAGGCCCTATGGGCTCCCCCACAGACCCAGCGCTCACACTCTATCTGGATGCTGTGGGGTGACAGGAAGGAGCCACCAGCCGGGATGGGGTGCAGAAGGGTTAACCAGCCCTCCCCCCTCCTGCTGTCCTAGCCGGGGACTTCTGGCAAAGAGCAGCCCGGTTCCGAGCTCCCGTTGTCAGATGAACCTGAGCCCTGGCTCTACCCCACACGAGCTGAGACCAATGGCCAGCGTCCCGCCCCGCCTGGTGCTGCTCTCCACCGACGCCCCGTTAACAGGGGACTGATACCACCATTGTGGCCAACACAGCAGCTCAGCCCTGCACCTGCTCAGCCTCAGTGTGCTCATCCATAGAATGGGGGTGGCTGCTCCCGGCCGCCCCCAGACTGAGCCCAGGATCTGAAGGTGCCTTGCTGAGTGGGAATAAAGAGCAGATCGGAGGCAGCCGCTTGATTCCTCATCCCACAGCGCTGTCATTCCCGGGCGCCCCTGAGTCACCACCCCATCACCAGGTAGCGAACTCTCCAAACAAAGCTTGCCCCGAGGGAGCCACCCACCCGTGTGTCAACCCCAGGCCTCAGGAGAGAGCCCACCGCCCTCCACTCTCTGGCCGGGCTCTGGGGTTCAGTGGGAAGGAGCTGGCCTGAGATCCAGGCTCCAATGTTGACTCCAGCAGAGTTATGCCAGGGGCCCTTCTGAACCTGTCTCCTTTTCTCCAAATGCTCTCCACTATTCCCACGCTCAGGGCAGAGCTGGTGGGCGAACAACCAGTGAACATGGGGGCCTCGCCTGCAGAGAGTGGCCGGTCGGCAGACTCCTCCCTCCCACAGGCTGGCGAGGAAAGTGGGTCTGGAGGCCCCCGGGCCTCCGAGGGTTAACAGGGACTGACGGCGGAGGAGGGCAATTCGGGCTTAATGAATTAACATGGATGAGAGCGCAGATCTGGGACACAGGATGGCCAGGCCGGGGGGCGTTGGCAGCGTGTCCCCAAAAACAGACCTTGGCGGGCCCCGCCTCCCAAGCCTGAAGTTTGGGTGAGGGTGTTCCCGGGGCCTGCCGAACCGTGCTCCCCTTGCTCTCTCCAGCCCCGGTTGTGGGGGGGACAGGGAGTGTTGCAGCGGAGGGGGCAGGGGGAGGACAGAGAGAGGGTGCCCTGGGGACAGAGCTGAACGCCACGTTCCCAGCATCTATTCACCACCCCTCGCTGGCCTGCCCTGTAGGTTCCCTGCTGCCGCCGCCTGTTTGGCTTTGCCCAAAGGGGTCTTCGGCATCCCCTGGCCTGGGCCGGGAGAGGAAGCGGTGACCCAGGTGGCGTGGGAGGGGGAAAGTTCGATAGAATAGAGGGGGTGGATGGAAAGGGGCTGGGGTCCAAGGGGTGGTGCTCAGATACTCAGCCACGGCTGCCTCCCCTGTGCTGAGAGCGCTATGGCTCATTGGTGTAGGACAGCCGGGCTTGGAGGAGAGGAGGGGTCTGTTTCCGGGTCCTGCGGTGATGGGCAGATTTTAGGGCCTCTCCCTAGCTGGGTCCCCTCACTTCAGCAGATGCTGAAGGCAGACCCCATGGGGAACTTGGCCCCTTCCGCCCGCCTTCCCAGCCCCTGACGCTGGCACGCAGCCCACTTCCTCTTCAGCGCCCCAGAGACCCTGTGCGTCCCCTGTGGCTGCTGAACAAGTCAGCACAAACCCGTGTCAGCTTAAGACCACACAAATGTGTCCTCTCACAGAGCTGGAGGTCGGAAGTCCTTAACCCAGGTGTGGGCAGAGCTGGTCCTTCGGGAGGCTCCGGGAGAACCACTTCTGGCCTCTTCCAGCTTCTAGAGATGCCACACCCTGGCTCGTGGCCCCTCCTCCATCCTCACAGCCAGCAGCACGGCCTCTCCCACTTCTGTGACTCTGACCCTCCTGCCTGCTCCTGGGGCCATCTGGGGTCAACTTATTAGCATCCTTGATTTCATCAGCAAACGTAACCCCCTGCGGAGTCAGGTAGGGCTCACAGGCCCCAGGAAATTAGGACCTGGGGGCTCTTGGGGGGCTACTGCTCTACTGACCACAGAGCTCACCTCCCTGTTGACTTTCTCCATCGCAAGGCCCACGTGTGGTCTCTGACTCTTGCTTCTGTTTCCCCCCCATAGACAGGACGATGGGTGTTTTGTCTGTTTTGTTCAAAGCTGTTTCCTGGTAGAATTAGAATAGCACATACTAGGTGCTTATGGAATGAATGAATGAATGAACGAACAAATGAACAAGTGAATGTGGTCAAGACTTGACCAGGAGCAGAACAGGACCTAGGACTCAGCTCCTGACCCTATGTGGCACCCCGTGGAGACTTTTCCAGATACAGTATCTTTTTGGTTGACTTCGTTATGTATATTTGTATTTACTTCAGAGAGGAAGGGAGAGAGAGAGAGAGAGAGAGAGAGAAACATCCATGATGAGAGAGAACCATTTTTGAGTTGAGCATTTGAAAGGCGCCCCATTAGGCCGGATGCCTTAGTGCTCAGAGCTCGGGACAGAAGAAGCGGAGACCCCGAATGTGGGTGGGAACCAGGGTGTCTGCTCAATACCACATAGTGCCCAACACGCCCCCTACAGAGAATGCCTGGCCCCCACATCAGCAGTGCTGTAGGGGAAAGACCCTCACACACCATAGGCCCATTCTGCAGGTGGGAATACTGAGGCGGAGGGCAGAACATGTGCAGAGTGCTGGGTGTGAGCTGGAGCCTGTGCTGCCAGGTGGGGCAGCTGGTAGGGCAGGAGACGCGCACAGGGAGGGCTGTGGGATGTGGAAGCCGGAGCTGATGGCACCTGGAGACCTGTGACAGGCTGGCTGGGTGTGTGAGAGAGGACTTTCGGTGCCACTGTCCCGTGGGAGAGAGAGGGGGAGCCGGGATCATACTGTCCCCGGGCTGAGGTTGGGATGCTACGGGGCCTCCTGGGAGAGGCCAGGGATGTGACTGGATCCTGAGGCTGGAGCTCGGGGGAGACGTGGTGACCGAGACACAAATCAGACGTCATCAGCCACGGCTGCCTGGCCAGGAAGCTCAGTTGGTTAGTGTCATCCTGATACACCAACGTGGTGGGTCTGATCCCTGCCCAGGGCACATACAGAACCAACCAATGAATGCACAGATACGTGGAACAATAAATCAGTGTTTTTTCTCTCTCTAAAAAACAAAAAGGGAAAGAAAGAAAGAAAGAAAGAAAGAAAGAAAGAAAGAAAGAAAGAAAGAAAGGAAAGAGACAAGAGTCATCAGTGAATGGTGGTATTTAGTCATGGGAGGACAGAGGAGAGGCCCCAGGTGGATGGCAGATCTCTGGGGAAGGAGGGGTATGGAGGCCCCTAAAAACTCAGTCCCACAGACGCAAGACCGGAATCCAGATTGGATCCTAATCGGGAACTGCGAGTTCCTGTCTTTTCCCCTCTGGGAGACCCAGCCCTGCAGGCCCCTTGCTCACTTGGGGTGCCCAGCCCTGTGATGTCTGCAAGCGGCAGGGCCTGGGGGCATCGGGCATCCTGGCTGCAGCCCCTACACGGTGCTCCCCTGAGATCATCCTCCTGCACGTTCTCCCACGTTCAGGCCTGGCCAGCATCTGGGAAAGGGAGGGAATGGGGGTCCCGCAGGCAGAATGGAGTCCCCACTGTCCTCCAGAACCAGGCATTCCCTCAAGGTAGTGGTGGGGCAGAACCTTAGGGGGAGCATCAGAAACTCTGGGCCAGCTTCCAGTCCCCGCCCTGCACCCCTCACGCCCGCAGAGGAGATGACAGGGCCTCGCCTGAGGCTGGGGTTAGAGTTGACAAACTGGGTCACAGCGTGAGTGGCCCCCGCCTGGCCCGGGGACCAGCTGTCCTCTCATCCCGGCAGTAATTATAGAGCCGGAGCTCCAGCTTCCCCGAGGGCTCTTGTTTCCTCTGACAGGCCAGGTCCAGAGAGGGTGTGTTTCTCACCCGAGGCCACACAGCCCGTTAGAACCGAGGCCTCCCATCCCGCGGGCCTCTCCGAGACTGTTTCCCCGGGCGGTGCCCTCGCTGTCCCGACCTCCCATCCCTCGAGTACTTCCTTCCTGAGTGTGTCCTTCAGCCACAGGCGATGGCAACTATTTTATTATTATTATTATTCTTTCCAACGTAACGTGTTTGCAAAGTTCCTTTTCATCTCTCTGGCCCAGCCTGAGCCGCTCGGCCGCACTCCCGGCCTGTCCTCTGCCGTGCCCTCCACGGACTGTCCTTGCTGCCGCCATCTGCTTGGCTCCCTCCCTCCGCTGAGCCTCTGCACGAACATCCCTCGCTCAGATAATTAGATCACGGCAATCCCTCGACACCAGCCGTCGCCCTTTTCCTGGATTTCTTCCTCCCCACGTGCGCACTCAGGCGGGAGAGGCTGCCTGACGGCCCAGCTCCCGGACGTTGACCTCTTTGTCCCCTGGGCTCCGTGTCCCCAGCGCCTGGGACCCGCCGGGGCCCTTGGTACCTGCCTGAGGGCTGAAGGGCTGAGTTGGCACCAGCATTGCAGTATCTCTGGGAGGGGATGATAAAAATCGGTCCAGCAAACACAGAAGTGTGTTTTAAATTGTAGCTGGCGGAGCTGCCAGGACCTTGTCCTGGTTCTGTAAAAAAGATAAAAATAAAAAAATTAGCGAGTGTTATCACCCGCTTAGCCCTGAGACGTCCCCCCGGCCACCTCCGATGGGCTGTGTGAACCTGAGCCGGTGACGTAAGTGCTTGAGCTTCAGGGTTCCTGTCAGTAAAGTGGGGGTGACAGCAGCCCCTCCACGAGCCTGTGTGGGAATTAAAGGGCACAACACAGGTGGAGCCTTTCGCCCCAGGCTGGCACACAGTGAAACCAGATAAGGGTTCGCCATAACGGTAGTGATGATGCATCAAATGAGGGTTTACTTATATTTTGTTAATCCTCACCTGAGGATATTTTCCCATTGATTTTTAGAGAAAGTGGAAGGGAGGGAGGGAGGGAAGGAGAAAGGGAGAGAGAGGGAGAGGGAGGGAAGGAGAGAGAGAGAGAGAGAGAGAGAGAGAGAGAAAGGAATATCGACATAAGAGAGACACATCGATTGGTTGCCTCCCGCATGCCTCCCACCAGGGCTGGGGATTGAGCCTGCAGCTGAGGCATGTACCCTTGACCAGAATCGAACCTGGGGGGACCTTCAGCCCGAGGACCAGCCCTCTATCCACTGAGCCAAACTGGCTAGGGCAAATTAGGGTTTAAATAGCATTTCAGGAAGACTAAGGTGGGGACATTAGTACAAAAAACAACCAGTGGCATTGGGGGCTGAGACCAAAATAAGATCAGGGAGAGAACCTTGCAGGGAAGGTGTTTGGTGCAGCATATGCAAAGGTCCTGAGGCAGGAGGGTGCCTGGCATGTTGGAGGAACAATGAGACGGCCGGTGTGGCTGGAGCAGCATCAGTGAGGGGTAGAGAGGGAGGAGGTGAGGGCAGGAAGACAGGGGGAAGGGGGCAGGTTGCGCAAGGCCGGTGGGCCCTGGGAAAGACTCTGAATTTCATTCTAGGGGTGTGAAATTCTCCCCTGCAGAAAGAACATACCAGGCAGCTCAGCCCCCCAAGGAGTCTGTATGGGGGGGAGGGCAGGGAGAGTTGAAAAAGTCAGCCCTTTAACACCTTGGGACAGAGCCAGGGAGCAGTCACTCCCTCCAGAGCAGGCTGCCGAGGTCCCGTCCCCCATTCCTGGGCAAGCAAGCCGTTCCTCATGGCCACAGGGGGCGGCCCGGCAGGAAACTGGGGGTGACCTCGGAGCCAGGGACAAGCTTAAGGTAGGAAGTTGCCGGAGGCATGAGACGGGCGGCTGAACAGGGAACCATCCGTTCTGGCTCTTGTCCCCACCTGGGACACAGCCCCACCGTGTGCTTTCCAGGGCGGCAACATGGGAGAGGATGACCCAGAAAAACACCCTCGGCAGGGAGGCTTGCCTTGGGGAGGCGGTGTGTGTCTTGCGATGCCCAGGTTGGGATTAGGACAATTGCAGTGAGCGAGCACAACCAACCAGCGCGTGCTCCTTTCCCTCAGTCTCCCTGTGATGTCCCCCAGCTGGGGACAGGCACCTAAGACCTATGACCTCCCGAGACCTCTGACCCCCTATAGACCAGGGGTCCCCCGATGTCCGTGGTGTGACCACATTCTCAGCCACAGGAGCTCTCTCCCGCCCCTTCACTCCTGCTCTGCCTCCGTCTTCACTGGCTCTACTCCCGCTGAGTGTGTCTACACAAAGGCTCTGCTTCCAAACGAGGCCACAGTCACAGGCCCCGGGGTCAGGACTGGGACATGCCTTTTGGGAGGGGACCCTTTTCTACCCAGTACCGAGTCCCAGCTCACATGTCACCTTTCCAGGCCCTTTCACCAGCTCCGGTCCCCGTGCTCGTCCATCCGTGCTGCTTCCCCTCACAGCCTCTGTCCGTGCCTCCTCTGGTCTCGTTACCTGTGGGTGTTTCTTTCTCAGGAAACTTTGTCTGAATGGGTCTCAAAACTCTGTGACGGAGTTTTGATCAAACTATTTCCATTCAAAAGTACTGAGTGTTGATGTTCATCAAGCAGGCGCCACGTCTCAGGCACACCCCCAACCACCACATTATTTTCGTTGCTACTTCATAACTGTGATTTTGCTACTGTTATGAATCGCAATGTAAATTTCTGTGTTTTTCCAATGATCTTAGGCTCTGCAGCAGCTGTTCCCAATCTGAATTTTTCTCAGTTTAAAAAATTACAAAGCATTTATTGAACTGGAGAAGAATCATGCAAATATAATGTAAACATTTTGGTTTACATTAGGCAAACCGCTAGCAGGGTCGCCTAACACCATCGGAAAACATCTGATGGTTGGGCCCATGCAGACAGGTAGCAGAGGGAGGACAGGACAGGTGGGAGACCTGGTAAAAACTCTGGGGGCTGGGAAGGGGGACACATAGACCATCTATGTCCCCACCTCACCAATGCGAGCCCCAGAGGGCAGGATCTGCCTCTGCTCAGAGCCCGCTTTATACCGAGCACTCAATAAATGGGGGTGGGGGTGAGGGGTGGCACCAAAATGTTTCCATTATATTTACATGATTCTTCTCCAGCTCAGTAAATGCTTTCCTTTGTAATTTTTTAAACTGAGAAAAGTTCACAAAACATAAAATTTACCCATTTAAGGTGCACAATCCGTGGTTTTAGTATATTTACAAAATTGTGCAACCATCACCACCATCAAATTCCAGAACATCCCATCACCCCAAAAGAAACTCCCACCCCCATTCCCAGCCCCTGGCAGCCCTGCATCTACTTCCTGTCTCTGGAATGTGCCTGTCCCGGACATTTCACATAAATGGACTCACACACAGTGTGGCCTTGTGTGTCCGGCTTCTCTCACTGAGCATCGTGTTTTCAAGGTTCGTGGTGTTGCAATGAATGTCAGTGTTTCTTCCCTCCTTTTCCTGGCTGAGTGATACTCCAGTGCGTGGATGGACTGCATTGTGCTTATCCGTTCACCCATATTTGGGCACTTGCGTTGTTGCCACATTTTAAAAAATATATATTTTATTGATATTTTTACAGAGAGAAAAGGAGAGGGAAAGAGAAACATCGATGAGAGAGAAACATGGATCAGCTGCCTCCTGAACACTCCCTACTGGGGATGTGCCCGCAACCAAGGTACATGCTCTTGACAGGAATCAAACCCGGGACCCTTCAGTCTGCAGGCCGATGCTCAATCCACTGAGCCAAACTGGTCAGGGCTGTTGCCACATTTTGGCTAGCAGAATGCTGCTGCTGTCAACCTGCGTGTATGGGTTTATGTGAGGTTGTGTGTGCTGGAACCAGGTGTGGGATTGCGGGTCCCCCAGGAGATACATGCCACCCGTGGGTGCTCCTGGGACGGGGCAGGGAGGCCAGACTCCGGTGCTAACGCTGCCCCCACTCCCAGGTGCCCACGAAGATGGTGGCGGGTCCCTAGGCCGCGGCTCCCCAGGCTCCACACCATGACCTGCTGGCTGTGCGTCCTGAGCCTGCAGCTCCTGCTCCTGCCCGCGGCGCCGCCCCCGGCGGGGGGCTGCCCGGCCCGCTGCGAGTGCGCCGCGCAGACGCGCACGGTGGCCTGCGCCCGGCGCCGCCTCACCGCCGTGCCCGACGGCATCCCGGCCGACACGCGCCTGCTGGAGCTCAGCCGCAACCGCCTCCGCTGCCTGAACCCCGGGGACCTGGCCGCGCTGCCGCTGCTGGAGGAGCTGGACCTGAGCGAGAACGTGATCGCGCACGTGGAGCCCGGCGCCTTCGCCGGCCTGCCGCGCCTCCGCGTGCTGCGCCTGCGCGGCAACCTGCTCAAGCTCCTGCCGCCCGGCGCGTTCGCGCGCCTGGACAACCTCACGCTGCTGGACCTGAGCGAGAACAAGCTGGTCATCCTCCTGGACTACACGTTCCAGGACCTGCGCAGCCTCCGCCGCCTGGAGGTGGGCGACAACGACCTGGTGTTCATCTCGCGCCGCGCCTTCGCGGGGCTGCTGGCGCTGGAGGAGCTGACGCTGGAGCGCTGCAACCTCACGGCGCTGTCCGGGGAGGCGCTGGGCTACCTGCGCGGCCTGGGCGCGCTGCGGCTGCGCCACCTGGCCATCGCGGCGCTGGAGGACCAGAACTTCCGCCGCCTGCCGGGCCTGCTGCACCTGGAGATCGACCACTGGCCGCTGCTGGAGGAGGTGGCCGCGGGCAGCCTGCGCGGCCTCAACCTCACCTCGCTGTCCGTCACGCACACCAACATCACGGCCGTGCCGGCCGCGGCGCTGCGCCACCAGGCCCACCTCACCTGCCTCGACCTGTCGCACAACCCCATCCGCACCGTGCCGCGCGGCTCCTTCCGGGACCTGGTGCGCCTGCGCGAGCTGCACCTGGCGGGCGCCCTGCTGGCCGTGGTGGAGCCGCAGGCCTTCCTGGGGCTGCGCCAGATCCGGCTGCTCAACCTCTCCGACAACCTGCTGTCCACGCTGGAGGAGAGCACCTTCCACTCGGTCAACACGCTGGAGACGCTGCGCGTGGACGGGAACCCGCTGGCCTGCGACTGCCGCCTGCTGTGGATCGTGCAGCGCCGAAAGACGCTCAACTTCGACGGGCGGCTGCCGGCCTGCGCCAGCCCCGCCGAGGCGCGCGGCGACGCGCTGCGCCACCTGCCGGACTCGGCGCTCTTCGAGGTCTTCGTGTGCCGCAAGCCCACCATCCGCGAGCGGCGGCTGCAGCGCGTCACGGCGGCCGCGGGCGACGACGTGCGCTTCCAGTGCCGCGCCGAGGGCGAGCCGGCGCCCTCCGTGGCCTGGGTGACCCCCGGGCACCGCGCCGTCACCCGCGCCAGCACCGGCCGCGCGCGCGTGCTGCCCGGGGGCACGCTGGAGATCCGCGGCGCGCGGCCGCAGGACAGCGGCACCTACACGTGCGTGGCCAGCAACGCGGGCGGCAACGACACCTACTTCGCCACGCTGGCCGTGCGGCCCGAGCCCGCCGCCAACCGGACCCTGGGCCCGGGCGGCGACGGCCGCAACGAGACGCTGGCGGCGGCCGCGCGCTTCCCGCTGGACCTCACCACCATCCTGGTGTCCACCGCCATGGGCTGCATCACCTTCCTGGGCGTCGTCCTCTTCTGCTTCCTGCTGCTCTTCGTGTGGAGCCGCGGCCGCGGGCAGCACAAGAACAACTTCTCGGTGGAGTACTCCTTCCGCAAGGTGGACGGCCCGGCCCCCGGCGCCGGCCAGGGCAGCTCCCGCAAGTTCAACATGAAGATGATCTGAGGGGGTCCTGGGGGGGGGGGGGGCTCTGTCCCCACCAGCCCCCCTGGCCGGCCTGTCCGATGGTGACACCTATGCATTCCCCGGAGGAGCGGCTGCAAGCTGCCGGCTGGCGGCACTCCCCTGTTTTTTGTAGAGACCCCGCCGCAGGACTTTTTTCATCAGGGTGTGTCTTTTGCAGAGTTTCTCCAGCATTTTCTAAGGTTTCCCCAGTCTTCCTGGCCCTGCGTGGTCACTGAGCTGCATGGGGGAAGGGGAGAGGGGAGCCTCGGACTCCTAGGGTCCTCACTGCTCACAGTTCCCACCCACCCGGAGGCACACCGCTGCTGCTCCCAGGCCCCCCGACAGCTCACACCTGGGGAGATGGTCTATACTCAGGACGCGTGGAGGGCGCACAGAAGCCTATACTGTTCACACCTGGACACCCCCACCTCACCCCCAGCACACATCTTCACGCCCGGGACACAGAGACACACGTTCTAAAGCGGGACACCCACACCGGGCACCCAGAGCTCACCGCAGGCACCCAGGACTCTTGTGAGCACACAACACACGCCTGGGACCAGCAGCCCACAGTTGGCACACACCCAGCTCACACCTGAGTCACAGCCAGCTCACACCTGGGACGCAGCCAGCTCCCGCCCAGCTGGCCAACTCGGGGGGTCTCTTGGGGGCTGGGCTGAGGTCTTGTTAAGCTGATCAGGCTCACCCTGAGGTTGCCCAGCATGCTAGGTGATCCCAGACATGCTGGCCCCTCCTTTGCCCCCGACTCCCACTGGCTGCCACTAGGAGAAGCCATTTCACCAGGTTCCTCCACCACCCTCAGAGCCGCCCTTGGGTCATTGAGCCCACACCAGGCCAGAGGGGCATCTTCCTGGTCCCTGGCATGGAACATAGCTCCCGGGGTGTCCTCCAGCAAGCCAGCTGGAGTGACCTCCCATCCTGAGCCAATCCCGTGTCCCCTGCTCACGTGGGGAGTGAGAGCAGAGAATGTGAGCGGCTCTCGGGGTCCCTGTTCTGTGCATTGCAGGGCAGCAGTGGGGAGCAGGCCTGGACAGGGGGTCAGGCTGCAGGGAGGCCTGGACAGGTTTGTTGAGAGAAGGTGACAGAAGCACCTCGGTCTCTGCGACTCGAGGTCCACAGAGTAGAGAGTCATAGGCAGGCGGTAGCTCAGGCGAAGGAAGTTTCCTCAAGGCCACTGTCCCTTGGCTCCTCAGGGAGTGTTCCCATCGTTGAGGGTCAGCAGGCAGGAGCAGAGGTACCGCAGACGTATTCAGACTCCAGGCAGGGGCTGTCCGTGGCCCTGCCCTCCCCACCAGGCGGGGTCTTGCCCTCACTGTCTACCTCAGCCAGACAACAGATACGGCATCGCTGGGGAAAGGGGCACAGGGGACGTTGTGGGGACTGACCTCAGTCAGAAAGGAGCTGAGAGGGTGAGGACAGTGTTCTCAAGGACCCTGTAGGAAGGCGGAAAGCCTGCTGCGTCCCCGCCCGCTGTGTCATCGCGGTCGGTGACTGCGGACCTGTAAAACCCACCGTGGACAGGCCTGATGGTGGTCTTCAATCCTGGGTCCCTCCAGATCTTCTGAGATGAGCCAGAGAGAAAGCCAGGTCGACCCTGGAGGTACTGAGCAGAGGATTCAGACAGAACTCGGAGGGGACATGGCTGTTCTCTCTGGCTGTGCCTGGGAATGCCAGGGCCCCAGTCCTCCCTCCGCCCACAGCGCGCACAGGCCTGCACGGTGGGGTGGTGGGTCGCTGATCGTGGCCAGCAGCTGCATACCCCACTCAAGGTGGGCAGAGCCAACTCGTTTTTTCCCTGAGCACTCTCCTGACCTTGGTTGCCATGACAACCCTGGGAGCCTTTCAAAATGACATCCAAGTGCCTTTAGCATCATCAAGAAGAGTGGGGGTATGTTCTCGGGAGTGTTAGGACTTACAGAACATCACACAGAGTGGACCTCCCAGCCCCTCTGCCAGGCCCCCCCCACCCCGTCCCAACATGAACCAAGACACCCCCAACCTCCCCCCCGACCCTGCTGTATTTGGTTGGAATCATTAAAAAATAAACCAGTTTAATAACAAACCTCAGGGTGTGTGTGTGTGTGTGCTCAAACCTCAGGTTTTTAATATTTTTACAAGAGGCATTGGGGCAGAAATAATGGGTGAGAAATAAGGGGCTGCAGGCCAGGGAGAGCTGCCTGGCTCCCACCCCAAAGCTGACCCTGCATCCTGGGGCGTTTGTGGGAGAGAATGAATGGTGCAAAGCTAGAGGTGGGACCTCAGGGGCACCCTTGCTGTTTGCAGGGCTGTTCCCCTGTGTGAACTCCTTTCACGCCGATGACCCGGGAGCTGGATCCTGCTACGGTCCCATCTACAGATGGGCAGAGTCAGAGGCTGGAGGGCATTTGCCCAGAGTCTCCAGCTAGGGAGAGGCAGGTGCCGAGAAGGACAGGTGGGACCTTGCTGTCCGGGAACCCCTGCCCATGCTTCATCCGGGGGCAGAGCCAACAGGGGGGAGAAAGGAGAAGTGAGGTGCAGTCCACCCCGCCCCACTAAGCCTCTGGGGCCGGTGGCTTCCTCCCCCAGGCCTGGGGGCGGATCTCCTCTGACAGAGGCCCGTCACCTCTCCCTCGCTGGGGGGTCTGGGGAGAGGCAGGCAGCCTGAGTGCTAACTGTAATACTAATACACATTACATTCTCACTCAGACCTCCACCTGACAGATGGAGAAACTGAGGCACAGAGCCTTATGTCAGGGCTAGCTCTGCTGGCCTCCTAAAGGGGCTGGATCACAAACTCACAGCAGTCAGCAGAAGCCACGGACAAGAGCAGCCTCTCACTGGCCACCCCGGCGTTCCCCTCTGGGCCTCCGTCTCCCCATCTGAGCGTGGGGAAAAGGTTTCTGTCCTGCCCTGCAGGAGAAAAGCAAAATAGGCACATGTTAGGGGCTCTGAAGTGACCCTCCAGGCCTGATTTCAAAGAAGCCAGAAAGTGGGGGCCTGGGCCTCATTTTCCCTATTCCTCCTGCAGCAAAAGTAGATTGCCTTGTGTGCCTCAGTTTCCCCAATCATGGGGTCTACCGAGTCCCTCGTTCAAACCAGGTACAAAGTTCAGGGTTTTCTGAATCCTGGCTTATTTTGAGGTAGGGCTGGGGGGAAGGGAAGTCAGATGATTCAATTTTTTTTTTTTCTTTTTGAGAAGAGAGATTTCAATTATTCAGTGTTCTTGGTTTTTCAATAATGGATACAGAAATATAAGCCAGGGCCTCTTCCCACAGAGTTCACAATGTGAATAGAGAACAAGACAGGCACTTACATAACAAAGGCAACTAATTCCTGGAGATAAATATATGTGTTTTGCAAAATACAAATTTTCCTATAAATATATAACTGAATAGTGACTCCGTGATGTTATATCTCAAAGGGCTGTGTAAAATAAACCCCATTTTTATATATTAAAAAAATATATATTTAAAAAAAAAAAAAAGATCCTTCCATCTCTCTGTACCTCCTTCAGCTTTGATCTTGTCAATTCCTCACCCAACTCAGCAGTGCACCCACTTCTGCCAGAACCCAGATGATTCCATTTTTTAATACTCACTCGAGGATATATTTATCAATTTTAGAGAGAAAAAGGTAGGATGAGAAAGAAAGAGAAACATTGATGTGGGAGAAAAACATCGATTGGTTGCCTCCTGTGCATGCCCTGACCAGGGACCAAATCCCCAACCTTTTGGTGCATGGGACAACATTCCAACCAACTGAGCCACCCAGCCAGGGCCGGGCTCAAATTTTTTTATTATTTTTTATTTATTTCAGAGAGGAAGGGAGAGGGAGAAAGATATAGAAACATCAGTGATGAGAGAGAGAAGGCTGGCTGCTTCCTGCAGCCATTGGCTGCCTCCTGCATGCCCCTACTGGGGATGGAGCCTGCCACCGAGGCATGTGCCCTTGACCTGAATTGAACCCAGGGTCCTTCAGTCCACAGGTGATGCTCTGTTCACTGAGCCAAACTGGCTAGGCCGGCTCAATTTTTTTAAAGAAAAATCTAGCTAGTGTGGCTAAGGGAGGGGGAAATACTTTTCTTTGTTGCACACAGAGAGGTGGGGATTTGCTGAAAGACACATAGCAAGTCAGAACAGAGTCAGGCCCCAAGAGAGCAGCACCTGCCCAAAGCACAATCCTGGTCTGAAGATCCTGGAGTAGGGAGTGGAGTGGAGACCCAAACACTGGGGGTCTCTCAGATGGTCCCACAGAAGAGGAAGCTCTTTAGGACTGAGCTGAGCCTGTCCCTACACGACCAGAGGCCTGGCACCTGGAGGGCTTCTGTACTATGCATGGTTGGCTCCCGACGCAGGTCCTGGGGGGCCGCTCTGCAGGGGGACAGGCTGGCCAGTCTTGTCATTGCTTGTTTGACTCTCATTCACATTGTGGGGCCCCTTCTAAGGCTGGGGCTGGGCTGGGAGCCCTGTCCATGGGCAGCTCAGGGTCTTCTTAGGCAGGGGTAGGGGCATGTGTTATGGGCCCATTTGCAGACTGAAGTATGGAGAGAGTTTTTATTGACTGAGTTCTTTAGTGAATAGCTCAATTCTGACTCCACTCAGAGGCCCTGGGGACTTTATTTATTTATTTATTTATTTTTGTTTAAACTTCTTTATTTTTTAAAAATATATTTTTATTGATTTTACACGGAGAGGAATTGAAAGGGATAGAGAGTTAGAAACGTCGATGAAAGAGAAACATCAACCAGCTGCCTCCTGCACACCCCCCACTGGGGATGTGCCCGCAACCAAGGTACATGCCCTTGACCGGAATCAAACCTGGGACCTTTCAGTCTGCAGACCGACGCTCTATCACTGAGCCAAACCGGTTTCAGCTAAACTTCTTTATTAAGGTACCTCATATTTGTCCTCATTCCCCCATTCCCATCCCACACCCCTCCCCACACATACCCCCACCCCCGTTGTCTTTGACCACTGGTTAGGCTCATATGGGACTTTTTATTTTTTAAATGTATACCTCCTGAGTCCTCTACAACACCTGTAATTTTAGACACACCCTTCCCCCAAGGTGATTCTAATGTAATCCCCAGACCTGATGTTCTCTTGATCTTTTAAAGAGCTTTGTTATCCAGTACTGCAGCCGCTGGCCATGCATACATTCAGTGGGGTTGGTCCCAGCTGAAATATGTTCTGAGTGTCAAATATATGCATGATCTTGAACACTTAATGTCAAAAATGATCCTATATAATAAAAGGTTAATATGCAAATTCGCCTAACAGCACAATGACCGGTCACTATGTCATGCACTGAGCACCAGGGGGCAGATGCTCAATGCAGGAGCTGTCCCCTAATGGTCAGTGTGCTCCCACAGGGGGAGCACCACTCCGCTAGAAACTGGGCTCAGGGCTGGCTAGCACAGTAGCTATGGTAGGAGCCTCTCCCACCTCTGTGGCAGCGCTAAGGATGTCCTGTGGGGGGTGGGCCTAATCTATCAGTAGGACATCCCCTGGGGGCTGCTCCCAGACTGTGAGAGGGTGCAGTCCGGGCTGAGATACTGCCCCCTCCAAGTGCACAAATATCATGCACCGGGCCTCTAGTCCTATATAATAAAAGGCTAATATGCAAATCGACCAAATGGCGAAATGACTGGTCGTTATGACATGTACTGACCACTAGGGGGCAGACGCTCAATGCAGGAGCTGCTCTGTGGTTGGTGGTCAGTGTGCTCCCATAAGGGGAGCACCAGTTGGCCAGAAGACAGGCTTCTGCCTCTCTAGCCTGTGGCAGCGTTAAGGACCCCTCTGGGGATGTCTGCCTGCCAGCTTAGGCCCAGAAGGAGCAGGGCCTAAGCTGGCAGGCAGACACACCCCAAGGGCTCCTAGACTGAAAGAGGACACAGGCTGGGCTGAGGGACCCCTCATTCTCCCTAACCCCCTTGCCAGTGCATGAAAGTCATGCATCAGGCCCCTAGTAGTAATATAAAGCATCTCAATATTTTTTATTGATGACCTCTTGAATAATAGATACCATTTTGGATACATTGGCTTAAATATTATGAAAATTATTTTCACCTGTTATTTTCACTTTTTTAAAATGTGGTCACTGGACAATTTTAAATATCATAGCCTGTGTGGTATTTCTACTGGTCAGCCCAGCTTTGACACCTTAGCTGTCACCTCACACTTTACCACAGGGTAAGTTTAACCCCTACCTGCCATCCTGTCTGATGTCGTTTTCCTTAAAATAATCTTGGTGACTAACATCCAATTTAACACTGAACCCCTGCTTCTGGAGGCATGCAGGCTGCCTTCCACCCAAAGCCGGAGTGGAAGCAGCAGGCCTCAGGGCCCCTGCACTTCAGCCTCGTGCCTGAGGGTGCACTGCCTGTGAGGCGCCCTGGAGCAGTCCCGTGGGATCACAGAGGCCTCAGACTTCGCCTAAGCCTTGCCCCTGCTGCTGCCGAGCACCTCGAGGCCTGGGCACATTCTTAGCAGTGCCGCTGCGGAAAACCTGCTGATGGGATGCCACGTGACTGCTCGGACTCCAGGGCCCTGTGCCTGATGCTCTGGGTGCCCAGGAACTGCAGCTGGGCTGTCTGCTCGGCCCTGTGCCCTTGACAACACCTAGCGGCCCAGACGCTGCTCTAGGCACCATGGCTGGAGCTGTGTAGCCATGGAGCACTGCTGGGCCTTGGCTGCGGGTGTGCCATGCTCTGCTGGCCCTGCACCTAGTGGAGCAGGCTGCTGGTGCAGAGGAGCTGAACCTGAAGGACTAGCTGAGCTGTGACTACCTGGCAGAGGCCACGAAGGCCCCACTGGCACTGCTGCGGGACTGACCCTCCGAGTGACATGCTTGTTCCAGGGCCTCTGCAGAAGGTAGGCACTCCTTTCAGGGCTGGGGCTGGTGGCATTGCCTTCACAGAGGGCCGATGCCCCCTTCCAGAACGCTAGTGCACCCCACCTCCAATGCCTGCCCCCTTCCTCTGTTGGGAATTTAGGTCCATGTCCACCCCAAGAAGGCAGGTGCCCCCTTCCAGGAGTGAGGGCTAACGGCCAGGGCCACCTGCCCCTCTTCCCAGTGTGGACACCCCCTGTCCATCAATGTGACACCCCCTCCCCACACCTTCCAGCAGAAGCCAGTGTCCTTCTAGTGCTGGGGTCTGATGATCATGGTCTCCACAACAGCAGAGCATACACACTCCTTTCAGTGCCAGCAAAGGTTGATAGGCTGGCCTGCAACTCATCAGGGGACATAAGGGAATGAGCGGGAACTCAGTTTATGCCTCTGAAAATGGACACAGGAGCTCTTGCCTGGGCCTCGTCATGCCTCCTTACTCCTCCTCCCTTAACATGGTGATCCTGGAGATGTTTCTAACTTCCTAACCCCTAAGTATGACCAGCTCTGTACCTCCAAACCTTTAGAGACTGGCTCCATCACCACTCAGGTAGCTGAATATCCTATCCCACCAGTCCCCTAGCACTTTTCCTCCTGTCAAAAATGTCCCCCTTTGCAGCCTGTTTCTCAGACAAGGCCTGGATATGAATCTCCAGATGCAGCCAGCAGGTGGCACTAAGATACTGCTAATCTTAGGACTTTAGCTCCCCTCCCCCAGCTATAGGACCAGTGTTCCCTAGCAGTGCTATTCCAGTAGGGCATTGCAAGGCCTGCCAAGGGGCAACAGGGTGGGGCCATCCACACACATCCATACTGCCCAGGTTAAGTCCCCTGCAGGCCCCCTAGCTTCAGGCAGAGGTGAGGCCATTTAGGATACGTTGAAGCCAGCCAGCCTCCAGCCCTGGTCACCCCAGGGAAGGGCAGGACAGGGGACCTGAAGGTACAAGATGTAGGTGAGGGAGGGCAGATTGTCATCCAGAGCCGCCTGGCTGAGGAGATAGTTTCCCGGTCAAAGTGGTTAATCCACTCAGAATGCAAACAGCCCCAGGCCATACCCGGTAACTGAGGCCCCTCCCTCCAGGCCAAGTTAACACCACTGAGCCCAGACAGGTCTTAGATGTAATCATTTTTATTCAGATTTTTTCAAAGCAATAGAAGGGTGATTAATACCTATCTTTCCAAGTTAGGACCTAGAACTATTTCCAAAGCTTCAAATAAGAAAACTCCTGCTTGAAGTACAAGGATAATCTGTATCCCCTTAAACCAGCAATAAAAAAGTAAAATATAAACTTTTATTTAGAATTAAAGCAAATACTTCAGTATCACAAACACAATATTAAACTTCAAGAAATATACCGCTAATTTGGAGTGAGCATTTATTTGCACAATTACAACATGCGGACAAAACCCAGAAGAGGGGAGCAGGCCTGGCATTTGCACCCAGTGCAGCCGTTGGTTCACACCACCAGCATGAAGCGAGACACACAAGGGGCTACATCTGCGATGATCTGTCAGTGGTGGCAAAGGTGAGGGCGCAGGTGGTGCAGCTGCTACTCTTCCTCATCAGAAGACTCTCTCTCAAATGTGTAGGCCATGAAGCAAGCGTCGGGTCTCTTGGGGACAAGGGGGTGCCCCGGTCTCACAATCTCAAAGCCCATAAAGCTGAAGGTACGGAGCAGAGCGGCTGTGGGAGAAAACTGCATCTGAACCCACTGGCCTCCAGCAACCTGGGCTCTGGGCCCGCCCACCTCCAGAGGTGGCCCCTCACAGAGCCTTCAAGGGGCTCAGCAAAGGGGAGGGGGGACACACACACACAGACTGAGGATGCTCATTAGGGCCCCGTGAACAGCATGACCAAGGTTAGACAAGACCTTAGGCCACAGGCCTCGTCCCCAGGGCCAGGGGAGTAGGTGCCTTCTTTTATCCCTGCAAGAGCACCTGGTGATGGGTGGCCACCTACCTCTGTCATCACGGTTCTTGTGGAAGCAAATGAAGACATGGTCAGCATGCAGCTGCTCCTCTGCAAACTCGAGAAGAACTGCAAAGCTGAAGTGCAAGTGTCAGGATCTGTCCAACCTCAAGTGCCCCTCCCAGCCTGCACCTCCCACTTCTCTTAACGGGCTTGATTTTTGGGGAGCACAACTTCCAGGTATAGACCTAGAGGCACTGGAGCTGGGCCATTCTCTGTAGGAGGTTGAGGATCCCTGATCCCATCCCCTCAATGCCAGGATCAACCCTAAGGGGGCACCCCCCAGATATGACAACCGATGTCCGCAAATATGGCCCAGTGCTCCCTGTGGAGGATCTCCCAAGAACTGCTAGACCACTAATCAAAAAAGGATGGTCGGCCCAACTCTAGACTCTGGCTTCCCTCCTCCCCTAGGAGTGAGGACTTGACGGGCTGGCCCTCACCTGTCTTTGCTCCCCTCTGGCAGAGCTCCGCCTGGGATCTCAATGTAGAGGCAGCTGCTGCTCAGCACTGCTCTCCAGTTAATATGTTTGGCATCTGTGAGCCTGGTCTGGACGTTGAGAATTCTCGTCTTGTTATTAGACGTTAGTTCCTCTGTTACATTCAGCCTATTATCCTGTGAAAGGAAAGAACCAAATTCAAACCTTAGACATCAACCCTCACAGACTGAGTGGTGGATCTTCCTCCTCAATGCCACAATTTGGAAAACCCAGAAAAGCACCAAATCACCCGTCCCCCAACCCCCTGCCAAGATGGCTCCCACATGCGGGGCCTCCCAGACCTCTACTCTAGGGGAGGTGGCTCCAGCCAAGCTCAGGGCGGGAGCCCCAGGCTGAGGGAAAACAGTTCACAAGGGCCTGGGCTGCAACTTGCATTCTGAGAATCCAATAGATTCCTAGCACACAGCAGGTGTGTAAGAAATTGCCACTGTTCCAGACCCGGAGCAGCTGGTTGTGGAACGAACCAGAGCAACAGAGGCCAGGCCTGGAACAGCTCACTCCTCGCCTGCCCCTGCCCCACGGCTGCCTCTCAGACATGGCTGGAAACTTTTGGGGGAACTTGAGGGTCTGCTGAATCAAGTGGTGAAGGCTTAGATCTGGATGTGTTGAGTTAGGATAGCACTGGGCTGTTGATCTGTTAGTGCCTTGTGTGGGGCCTGGATGAGGTTGGTTGATCTATTTGGAAATGTCTTTTGTGTGAAGTGTATCCTTGGGCATGTGGAGGTATTATTGATTTGAGAAAATGCTAAGTAACTGATTTACTATCTGAAAATTTTAAAGTTCTGTGAGTTTAAGGTCTCTTGCCAAAAAGAGGTTTTAAAGCTAACACCTTAATTTTAATGGAGAAAGGGGAAGACAAGCCCTTCCCACCCAGAACAGGTAATCCAATTCCAACTAGCAGCTATGTTTAAACAATGTGTCCATTTACACTTGAATGGCTACACCTTTTGATAGCCTACCGGCAAGTTAACATGTAAACAAGTTTGCTTCTCAATTCCCAGAGCAGAAAAAATAACAAGGTTTGAAATTATTAGATTTTAAAATTTATTCTTAGAAGTGTAAAAGTTTATTAATTAAAAAAAAAAAGGGAGATTGAAAAACCTGATGAACAATATTAGCTGTTGATTGTAGTAGAGTTGGCGATATGGGAGGGGAGTGGACTGACTGTTCTCGGGAAAGGGGGAGTGGGGGATGCGGGAAGAGACTGAACATAAACTGTGCACCTATGGATGAGGACAATGGGGGGGGTGGGGAGGGGGCAGAGGGAGGGGGGGTGGAGGGGGGAAGAAATGAGGAACCTTTGTAATATGAATAAAGATTGAGTTAAAAATAAATAAATAAAAAATAAAATAAAATCTACATAAAAAAAGAAAAGAAGTCGCCACTGTGCAGAAGCGTGGGCTGCAGGTGTGGCGAGGCATGGCCAGGCCAGCCCAACCCCCTCCCCAAGGCTGGAGGAGCCCAGAGACCAAGATACTTACAGAGTAAAATAAATTAGCTGAAAGATTGTGATCCCTCTGACTATTCCCTCGCCCACCTGGGATCTTCAGGGGTGGGTGAGGGACATCAGGAGCACCACTGAGGCCCTGGACCCAGGTTACTACAGCAGTTAAGGGAGACCCTGGAACTGAAGGAAAACAGGCTGGTTAGGTATGGCCTTTACTGACAGGACCCTGAGCTTCCCAAGGCATTCCAGAGTCCCAACTAGAGTGGTGCCCACCCAGGATCGCCCTCCCCATTCCCATGCTTACACCAGTCACGGGGTCAAAATCAACAGCCGCCAGTCAGGGCAGCTCAAAAGCTCTACCCACCCCCCTACCCTGACATCAGAGAAACAAGCGGTTACTTAATTGGGCCTTCGTGGGCCATACTTGGGCGGGTTTTCAACCCAAAATCCCACTTGGTGCTCTTTTTCGTCCTTGAGTTATCTCAAGACAACGACAAAGTCTTACTTACTAACCCAATCCTACCACCCCAGCAAGTTTTACTTCCCACTTCTCACTCTGGCCACTTCAGCTTCCCCCTTTCCTATTTTGCAGTCTGTAGCAAAAATCGGAAATGCTGGCGCATTCTCACGAAGCCCGCAACGTTTTGCAGTTCCAGCGCCGGGCAGAGGCCCCTCCCGCCGGCCGCGGATTGCGTCATCTCGGCAGAGCGGCCCTGCGCCCCGGGGAGATTTTCACAATCACGCAGCCGGAGCGCCAGCAGCCATTTGCTGCGCAGTGTAAACAAGTCCCAAAGTCGCCTCCATTTTGCACGGCTCCCATCCGGGGCCCCTCAAACGCCTGCCCGTCCGCTTCTCGGCCCAGGCCCCCCGCTGAGAGGCTAAAGGCGCCCCGGAGGTGGATGTCTAAGATCTTGCCAACGACAAGTAGACGACTTCATATCGGGCCCGCGCCCGCTGGAAATGGGCAAAACTACGTCCAACCAAAACCTCTCTAACGAGAGGGGCGGCCGGAGGGCCAGGGCCGCGTCCCCGCGGCGGGGCGGCTCGGAGCCACCCCGAGAACAGCCCCGGCGCCGCCTACGTGGCGCAGCCTCGCTCTGCTGCCCTCGGGGGCCTGGCGCACCCGAATCCATACGCTTTGGGACCAAAAAATGGGGGTCACTAGGGCGGCCACGATGGGGCACCTGGCGGGGGACCCCGCTTGTTTGAGTTCCCCCCCCCCCCCGTCACCGCTAATGGGCCGCGCCCGCAAAGTGCAGATTCATGGGGCTCGCGGGCCCGACTCGGCCTCGAACCAACCCGCCCCCCCAAATCTTTCCCCGAGACCCTCTCCCAAACCCGATTTCGTATTTCCGCTGTCCCCCAAACCCAACCAGGTGCCCCCGCGCCCCGGACCGCCTGCCAGGCCGAGACCCCGGGCCGGTCCCTCCGCCCGCCCCGCCCCCATCCAGACCAGAACCCGCCCTCCCCCCACCGCGATTGTGGCCTCGACAAAGGGGCGGGTCTCGAGCTCCCTGGACTTCCGTGGCGCCCCGCGGCCGCCACCCGCGAGCTTGCGCGGCGACGCTTCTGGAAGCTTCGGGCAGGGGGGAGGGCGCTCACCTCTCACTGCTGTGCCCTCCGCGGCTGTGCAGACTGATGAGAGGCATGGTGCGACTGGCGTGGACGGTGGCGCTAGGTTTATTTCCTTCCTTCTCTCTGGCGAAACAGTGGCTGTTGAGGATCCGCTGCAGGGAGGATTTCACCATCCGGCCGCTGGGGTCCGAAACCAGGAAAACCTCCGCTGCGCCTCTCCCGCGTCGCCGCCGCTGCTCGCCGTTCGCAAAATGGCGTCTCCGCAGCCGCCCGCTTTTATAGGCGCCGCGGAAAGGCCACGCCCCCTACGCCGTCGGGAACGCGGCCGCGCGAGGGGGCGGGGCCGCCGGGAAACAAGGCACGCACGCCCCTCTCGGCTTCTGATTGGCGAACGCCGAGAGAGAGGGTGAGATCACGCCGAGGATTGGGCTAAAAGCTGAGGGTCCCGCCCCCACCCTCTGGCGTCCCTCTGCGGGCGCGCGGAGGGGGCGGGGCCGCCTTGGCGCCGAGAACCCCACGCGCGTGCCCACTCCACCCCACCCCAACATTCGGACCCGAGCCGAATGGTGGCTTCGCGCTGGGTCCGTTTTCGGTGTGTCCCGCTGTGGCCCAGTCTCATCTGTGGTCCCCATCGCCGTCACTAGGTCCCCTTGCCCCAGCGGGGCCCCCCTCTCGTGGGACCGCCACCCCCCAATAGGTCAAAATTATTTTCAGTAGTTACCTGCGAAAGATCGGTCACAATGATGGCTTTCTGGATTCGGTCTCTCACGTTTTAAAAAGAATTTTCAACGTTAATGACATTGAAAATTTAGTAAAATATTTTTGTCTAAAATTTGGACTTAACAAAATATTTCTCTTTGCAGATAAAGTCGGATATTTCATGTGTGGACTAAAAATTTCCCCCAACCAAAGGTATTATTTCGGGCAGTTAAGTTCAGAAACACATTTCACAGAAGAACTAAATTTTGCACTTACCACGCAATGCTACCCATTTCTTGTAGGTCCCACTGTGCTTCGTGGTTCCATGTTGTAGGCACAAACAGAAACTCGAAAAGTCACATGGGGTTGAAGCAACTCCTATTTGTTTCTTTGTTTTTACAGTCCAGACCCATCATTTTTATCTCATTTTTATCCCCAATCCACTGTGTTCATTTAGATCAGAAACACAAACTTTCCCCAAAGGGACCTTGAATAATTACAAAACTGATAGACATTTTACTCTGCAAAACATGTGTCCAGTCCCTGTGTGTCTCTGAATTCCTTTTTATGTGGAATGCAATACTACGTATACAATATAAGTAAGAAAAATGTCTAGTTCACAGTGACATAGGTGATGAAAACAACAACAAAAACTGACAATTGCAGTGGTTGGGCCAACCGAAGAATTTTCTCAGAGAAAAAAATATTTCCTCAGTGGCATTGCTTAGGATTGCAGCTCAGGGGAAAACATAAAGCAAGTGGATTTTCCAGTTAACTTTATGATTGATTTCAATTTTCTTACAGAGGCGCGCACTTTTAATGGGAGTGCTCACGCCCACCATCCTAGGTGGGGTGTAAGCATCCTCATATTTGTATAATTAGTATCCTTGTTATTATTTAGGCCTCACACTTTCTTTTCTTTCTTTTTTAAAAAAATATATTTTATTGAGTTTTTACAGAGAAGAAGGGAAAGATATAGAGAAACATCGATCAGAGAGAAACAACGATCAGCTGCCTCCTGCACGCTCCCCTACTTAGTTACATGTGCCTGCAACTAAGGCACATGCCCTTGATCAGAATCGAACCTGGGACCCTTGAGTCCACAAGGCCTTACATTTTCTTAAAGCTGGAAGAGCCTCCCAATTTTCACATTTGTTTTTTCCTTCTTCATAGGTCTCCAGTGTCTTACCCAAACGAGCGACGCCAGGCCAAAAGTCCAGAATCCAGGCCTGCCAATGGCTGGCCACTGGTCACTGAGTCGCACTGTGTTTACCCATCATGACTGAGGCCAGAAAGGGACCGAGATCCCAGCTGACACCCAGCATGGTGTGCTTGCAGCCCCGAAAGGACCGTTGCAGTGGGGTGTCTCCGAGATCTCACCTGCCAACCTGGAATCTGGGGGTAAAACATAGGCAACCCCAGGCCTCCTCAGCTCTCTGGGAACCAGCAGAGGCCTCAGGACCCTGGCACTGAGACTTGGGGTGGGGAGGGTTCTTTGTTCGTTGGTAGGCCTTGTGCCGTTTCCGGCCAAAGTAAACTTAAATGTGTAACCATCATGGGTGGAAAAAGGGTAGGGGGTGGGGGTGGATGCAAGCCTCTTAGAAAACAAACTGAAGCAGGTTGCTTTTTGCAAGGGTGGAGGAGAAAGGGGGTGTGTCTGGGGCCAGGGCTGGGAAAAGTCACTGCAGGGGGTCCAGATGCCTGAGGGCTCCCCGCCTGGGCAGGGAGGTGGGGAGCAGTGTCGTGTCACCCTTGTGGGGACAGTGGGCTCTGGTTCCGAAACAGTTGCCTCTGCCTGTTGTCATTTCCGGCACAGCCACAGGAGACTCACCCATGGGATACAGGGCGGGTGTGTTGTCTGCTTTGCTCCCTATGTGGTGATGGGGGTGGGGACTGAGGTACTTGCCACCCCAGAGGTTGTTAACACTGAAGCCAGACCGGAATCTCCTTCCGGGTTTCATCCTGCACAGAAAGACCTGCCCCTGGGGAGTGTACAGGAGGCAGCCAATCAATGGTTCTCTCTCATCATTGATGTTTCTATCTCTCCCTCTCTGTGAAACCAATAAACACATATATATTTGTAAAAAGGATTGATTGGATCACTTTACCTCCTGGTTACTGTTATTCTCAAGCCTGGCCTTATTCCTAACATTATTCTCAGGGGAAAAGCTCTTGAGAAAAAAGGGAAGTAAACAGAACCGCTGGTTTAAATATGCATCAGACATACTTCAGAGAGAAACAGGGCCAAGGAAGGCTTCACACCGTTGCGATTTGGCCACAAATCCACACACACATCTGCGAGGGATGATAAGAAGGCGGCCATGGTGTTGGGACAGCTTTGTGAAAACACCCCAAGGGCTAGAGGGCATGCGCCAGGATTAGCAGCGCCTGTCTCCAACCGGTGGCTGTTTCTGTCGTTTTTTTTTTTTTTTTTTTTTTTTTTTTTTTTTTTTTAAATATAGTTTATTGATTTTGTACAGAGAGGAAGGGAGAGAGATAGTTAGAAACATCGATGAGAGAGAGTCATCGATCAGCTGCCTCTTGCACACCCCCTACTGGAGATGTGCCCGCAACCAAGGTACATGCCCTTGACCGGAATCGAACTCGGGACCCTTCGGTCCCCAAGCCGACGCTCTATCCATTGAGCCAAACCGGTCCTGGCTGTCGTTTTGTTTTAATTGATTTGAGAGCCAGAGGAAGGGAGAGGGAGAGAGAGAAACATCGATGTAAGAGAGACATCAACTGGTTGGCTCCCTCACAAACCTCACTCCAGGGCAGGAAGTGGACCCAAAACCCAAGTATGTGCCGTTGACTGGGAATTGAATCTGAAACTGTTCAGTCCAAGGGTGACACTCTAACCACTGAGAAACACCAGCCAGGGCAAAGCTTATATAGTCTTTTCTTCTTTTAAATATATTTTATTAAGTTTTGAGTGAGAGGAAGAGAGAAGGATAGAAAGCTAGAAACATCGATGAGAGAGAAACATCGACCAGCTGCCTCTTGCACACCCCTTACTGGGGATTATGCCCACAACCAAGGTACATGCCCCTGACAGGAATTGAACCTGGGACCTTTCAGTCCGCAGACCGCCGCTCTACCACTGAGCCAAACTGGTTTCGGCGACAGTGGCTCTTTCTGGAGTGGGGGGTGGATCGCCCTTCAGCCAATGCCTGGCCCTCCTGCAAGCAGGCTGGGGGGAAGGGGGATGACTCCCCAGCTGTGCCTGGCTCTCCTCCCCTTCCTGTTCCAGCCACAGAGCTGATAGGCTCTCCCTTCTGCCTCTGGCCACCTGTTGCTGTCTTTCCAGGAGCCACCCTCCATCTCCATCCCGTCTACCAGGCCCAGCATGCTGGCTGTGAAGTAAGTGGGGTTGGGAGAGGCCTGGGTGGGGATGAGCGTCCCCGGGGGCACCTCTGAGGTCCATGGGGGTCCCCAACTCTCGTGTCTGCCCCTACACTCCTAGGGGTTCACACCCCCTGCCCATGAGGCCCCTCCACTGCCCTGCTCCAGACCCAGAGCAGAGTCACCTTTCTGCCAGAGATGGGACACGCTAACACAGGCAGCCAGAGGTGCCAGGGAATCCTGAAAAGCAGGGCTTTGCGATGCCGACAGACTTGGGTTTGACCTCGGGCTCTCGTACGACCTCTGGGCAGTACCTCTGTCCTTAGCCTCAGTCTCCTCCTCTGCTCTGGAGGAGGAGAGGCAGTGAGAGGAGACAGGGACCCCTTCACCGTTCCCCTGCCTGTTGTGAACTTGAGCCCCTAGATTTAGGGAACGAGGTGCAAGGCACAGCAGTGAGAGTGGTCCAGAGGGAGATCCCTTGGGGGCAGAGGTCTGGAAGGGGGTGGGCCACGCGCTGGCCCGTCCCACGGCTCCTGGGCGATGGATAAAAATAGCCCCTGGTCTCAGAGAACATGAGCCGACTCTGGGGCCCAGGGCTCTGGTCTGAGCTCTTTGCTCATCTCTTTGTGACTCTGGGTGGGTCCGAATCCTTTCTGGGTCCCCGCAGCCTCTACTGTGTACTCAGGGATGCTGGGGCCCCAGAGAGACTCGCCAATGGGGAGGGGTCCCAAGGCAGGCCTGGGGGGGGGGGGGTCAGGGAATGTACCGGGTCATGCCCTGAGTTTGAATTTGCCAGGTAATGAGGGCTCCAGGAAGAGGGTCCTTCAGGGCTGGGGGAAGGCAGAGGCCGGTAGTGCATGAACTCAGGGTCCTCCCCACCTGGGTCAGGCCCAGGTCCACTCCGGGGCTCAGTAAATGCAAGCTCCCTCTTTCCCATCCACCGCCCCCTCCACAGCTTGAGTCTGAACTGAACCTGCCGCTTCTCAGACATCTCCATGACAACCATGGCCTTGGAGAAGCCTGATGGAGGCCTGGGCAGCTGCCAGGCGGGTGAGGACCTCTCTGTACTGGCTGAGCTCTGACCAGGCAGGCCCCCGGAGAACTGGGCTGGCGGTATCCTTGGGGGTGCTGGCAGGATGAAGACCACGCCCCCCATTCTGAAGATGGCTCACCTTTAGAGACCGGGACTTGGACCCTCACACCAGCGTAAACTGTGACCTGTGCTCCCATTCCCCACCTCTGGCTCATTGGTGCCTCAGGTGTTATAAGCTTAGCAGCTCCTTGTAGGCGCATCGGTGCCTATAGGGAGCGCTCCCCCTCCCCGGAGAGGGGCTGGGACACTCCGGTTGGGGTTCCAACCCCAGCCTGCCAGGGAACCGCCGTGTGCCCCTCTGCTTTCCTACCTGTGAAGTGGGAGCCATCACCTGCCCCTCGCCCAGCAGAGCCCGGAGGAGGGTGGGATTGGCCTGAGGGTCCCCATGACCTTGAGTCTCCTTCCTCTTTTCCCACTAACAGGGACCCCCAGGCTGGCCGACTCCGGCAGCTGGTCCTACGTGAGTAGCTGGGCTCTGGGGTTTCAGCCCAGGACTCCCCTGGAATCAGGGACACGCTGGCCAAGGAGGGTGGGTTTCTACAGCCCATGGGAAGGTCTTGGGCTCCCTCCGAGGAAAGACCAGAAGGAAATACCCAAGGTGACTGGTGACTCCCCACAGGATTCTCAGGAGCCAGAGGCGGAGGGTAGCCCTGCAGGTAAAGTGGATACCAGGCCCAAGAAGACAGAAAAGGAGTCTGTGGCCAAAGGGGCCCCAGGACCCGGCAAGGAGAGGCCGAAAGCAGGAGCAAGTCGGTTTGCAGGAGGCAGGGATGACGGGGGGGTGGGCATGGGCTGACATGGGGAGCTGGTCCTAGGTGGGGTGGGTGGATCTGGGGTGAAGGGGGGACAGGGTGCTGCAAGGTTGGCTCCTGGCTGCGTGGTGACCAGGTGTCACAGGTAGTAACTGAAAGGTCTGGGAGCTTCTGCTAATCTATAATGAAAACATAATATGCTAATTAGACCGGACATCCTTCTGGATGAAGCCAAGGCAGTGGGGGTCGTGGGGGCGGGTGCAGAAGCAGCCAAAGTGGCAGGGGGCCTAGCCCCTTGCACAAATTTCGTGCATTGGGCCTCTAGCTCATTATAACACCAGCTAAGTGCTACTAGGCTTCAGCTAACGATCTAGAATATTCTTCACATATCAGTGAAGCTGCCAAATCAGCCCCCTGCCTCGGGCCACACTGCGGGGCAGGGCTGAGCGGGGTTCAGGGTGCAGGTCCGCCCCTAGGAACCGGGCCCAAACCCCGCACTTGCTCCTGAAGCCCCGAGGAGCCCGGCGCGCAAGAAGGCCCAGGCCGCGCCGCCCCCGCAGCCGCCGCCGCCGCCCCCGGCCCTGAGCGAGGAGCTGCCCTGGGGGGACGTGTCGCTCAACAAGTGCCTGGTGCTCGCCTCGCTGGTGGCGCTGCTGGGCTCGGCCTTCCAGCTGTGTCGCGGTGAGCCTGTGCCCCCGGGTCCGAATCTTAGACGTCCCCCCCCCCCCTGTCTCCCCAGCATGGGCCTTGTGCGGGGTCCTCCTCTCTGCACCTCCGAGGTCCGCCTGGGCCCCTCTCTCCAGGATGGGCTTGGCCGCCCCCCCCGCCACACACACACACACTGTGCACCTTGTAGTGGAGGAGGGGACCTTCCCCTCCCAGTATGGAGCTTGGTGCACCTCCCTCCCCGGTCTATGCTCTCCCACCCCCCATTGGCCGTGCACGCCCAGGATGACCACAGGCGGCACCTGCAGCCACAGAGAAATAGGCCCCGTCTGTTAGCCACCGGCCTGAGGTTTGGTCCCAGCAGTGGGGACCGCACCCTTGCCCAGGGCTCGGAGGAATCCAGCCCAGCTCCGAGTCCTGGGGGACATCGGCTCGCCCCTGCACCTGTCAGTCCCGGGGAAGAGGCCTGGGACAGACGTGTGTCTGGCTCTTGGCGACGGCTGATTTACTACACCCCCCACCCCCAGACATGGTGATTGGAGGGGCGGACGCCCCTGTCCCTGCCCCTGCGCCATGGGTCCCTCCAAGCTCTGCGCCAAAAAAGTCAGCGTCGCCCCCGGTAAGAATTTCCTTCAGCGACTGCGGGCGTTGAACCCTCTTCCGAAGGAAGGGGCTGTGCCTTGGGGGAGGAGTGCGGGGGAGAGGGGGAGAGGACGGGGTTGCGCTGATTCCATCATCCCGCACTGGTTGCAGCTGAAGCCCGAGGCCTGGACGCCCCCGCCGGGACCAGCTGCGCCCCCGGTGCCCGCGGAGGAGACAAAGGCTCCCAGGAGTGCGGAGGCTGCAGGGAAGGAGGCCGGGGACCCTGAGGAGGCCGCTGGGGGGGAGCGCGCGCCCCTCGCCCACGAAGGGCCCCAGGGGAGGCCGCAGAAGGAGAGGCCGCGGAAGGAGAGGCCGCGCAAGGAGAGGCCGCGGACCGAAGAGAGACCATGGAAGCCGGAGAAGCCCCGGCCCGCCAGGGGGCCCCGGGAACCTCCGCCCCAGCGAGGGAAGGAACGAGAAGAGGGCCATCGGCCGTGGGAGCGGGACTCCGGAGAGGCCAAGCACAGGAAGAGGCAGGCCTGGGCCTCTCCGCGACGCCCCAGCGCCGAGGACTGGCCTCCGGGCCGCCGGAAGCACCGCGCCGGGAAGGGGCGCGACTGAGCCGGCCCGGGCCCTGCGCCGGAACGCCAGCACGTCTTCCGGGTTAGCTCCTGGTCCTCGCGAAATAAAGCGCGTGCTGCGGCCCTACGTCGCCTGCTCCTTTGCACCTCGGCCCCGGATCTAGCCCGGGGCCTGCATGCCTGGGACGGGGACCTCAGACAGGGGTGGGGTAGCCAAGGGAGGAGGCAGTGCCAACCGATGTCCCGGCCCTGCGCGCCAGAGAACCGGCTGGAGGAGGCCCCGCTTGCCCCCCAAACGTGCACGGACACCTCCGCCGTGCGCTTGTGGTCTTTATTGGGGTGATGATTCGGTGGCGAATAAATACGGACAGGGGCGCGGCTTGGAGTCACCGGCAGCCGCACTCGGTGGCCACCATGTTGGGCACGTGGTGCGCGCTGATGCGCTCCTCCGACAGGGTGATGAGCAGCTTGCCCGCGTAGGCCGTGGGCACGCAGCAGGGAGGGCGCGCCAGGGCCGCCCCGCGGGCCTGCATCTTGAGCAGCAGCACCACGTGGTTGCCGTAGCGCGGGTTGCGGTCGGACTGCGGCCAGCCGCAGGAGCCCTGGCAGTTGTTGGCCTGGTACGTCTCCGGGATGAGCACCGAGCGCTCCGCACGGAGGTCCACGCTCAGCTCGCGCAGCGCGCACGGCTCGTCCGCGGCCCCGGCCCCCGCGCTGCGCTGCGCCCGCGCGGGCCCGCCCCACGCCCTCCCGCGCCACTCGGCGCGCAGGCTCTGCAGCGCCTTCAGCAGCAGCAGCGCGCGCAGCGGGCCGCCGGGGCCCCCGGAGTCCCCGGGGCACAGCGCCAGCAAGCGCGCCAGCAGCGGCGGGGCGGCGGGCGGCAGCCCCGGGAGGCCGCGCAGCTCGGCGGCAGCCGCCTGCAGCTCCGCGGCCACTCGGCGCGCCAGGTCGGCCGCCCACGGCGAGGACTCGGGGCCCGGCGGCGGCGTGGGGTCCCCCGCGGCGGCAGCGGCGGGCGGCAGCAGCAGCAGCAGGGGCTCCTCGCCGCCGTCAAGCAGGCGCTCCAGGGCCACCGGGTCCGACAGGTTGACCAGGCCCTGCGGGAAGCCGGCCAGCGCGGCGGGGTCCAGGGCCAGGCGCGGCGGCGAGGCCCGGGCGTGGGGTCCCCGTAGCGCCCGCACCAGGCGCGTGAGTGTCTCCAGGAAGGGATCGGTGCCGGCGCCAGGGAGTGGATCCTCGGGCTCTGGGTTGGGACTGAAAGGCGGAGACTGGATGTGGGCTCAGCTGCTCCCACCCACCTCCCCGGGCCCGCGGGCTGGGCCAAGGCGCACCTGGGCGATGGGAAGGGCACTGTGTCTAGCTGACCGCGCGCGGGCATGGCCGTGAGCCCGGGCCTCGGCAACAGGAGGAGGACCGGGGTCCTCCGCGTGAAGCATCGGGGGTCGGCGCCGAACAGCAACGCCTGCAGCTGCGCGGTGCTCAGGGCGGTACCTGGGGGGAGGGCGCCGGGCCGAGTCAGGAGCTGGGGTCCAGGGCAGCGGCCCGCGCCGCTCCCTCTTCTCCCAGCCTACCGTTTTCGCGGTGCCGAAGCGTTAGGGCAAGACCCACGCCCTGCCAGGCCCCCGCGGGGCGGTCCACTGCCAGCGCCAGGTAGCCGGTGTCCCGGGACAGGCAGAGACTCTGAGGAGATGGGAGCTCAGCTCGGCTGGGCGGGGCGCAGGATGCCAGCCATGCTCTGTTCTCTGCCCTTAGCACCCCTTCCAGGGTCTACCCTGGACCCCTGGAGCCTTTCCCCCGGTGAAGACGGTTGAACCACCCCTCCCCTCCTGCTATGGGTAAGGGTTACTGGGGGTGAAGGAATGCCCAACTCAACCCTGATACCTGGGTGCCCAGCAGCCCGGCCCCCGTTACAGTGACCTCTGGGCCGGGCCCGGGGTACAGCACCAGCAGCGCCATCTCCGGGGGGCTGATTTCTCCAGATGGAGGCTCCTGGAACCTCAGCGAGGGTGTTGGCTCCCACGTCACTGCCGCCAGGATAATGGGGAAGGACAGCTGAGCTACTGAGGGCCTGAGCCCCTCGCCTAAGCCTGTCCTTCAGGGAGGGAGAGCTCCACCCCAACTGGGAGCCTTGGGACACTCATGGGGGTGGACACACCTCAACACAAGGTGCAGGTCCTTGCCAGGACATGGGTGGAAGGACTGACAGGGTGGGTGGTGGCTGCTGCCTGTCATCCCTGAACCCTTGAGGTCTCTTGGGTTTGGGGACCTCCTGAGTGGAGGTCCGTGTGTCACGTGGGCAGCCCCTTCCTGGAAGTGTATCTGAGGTCAATGGCCCGAGGTCAGGCCACCTCTTACTCTGGGCTACCTGCTGTCACAGGGGCATCCTCCACTGCTGGCCCAGCCCCATGGCTCCTTCCCCGGTGGAACCTTCCCCGGCAGTGCAGGAGGGGTGGTCTGGGAGCCCAGCATTCACTGGCAAAGATAAGGGCCCACACCTCCCAGGCTGCAGGCTCAGCCCAGCCTAAGTGAGCAGGGCCATAGGCTTCAACTTCCCCAGGTCAGAGAGGGCCTAGGGTCTTCCCTGGGAAAATAATGGCCATCGTGCAATGGGAATGATGGCTAGGGGCCACAGCAGAGTAGCCTGCCCCGCCTCAGCCAGGGGCCCCACGTACCTTCCTCCAGGTGCAGGACTGCCAGCTGCTGCCCCCGGGGCTCCCCCAGCCACACTCTAAGCCACCGTAAAAGGGGCAGCGCAGCGTGCTCGTGGCTAGGGGTGCAGACGCCGAAGGCGGCCAGGTCACGAGGCCCCCAGTGGGCTCGATGCACGGCCTCCAAGAAGGCCTGCTCATAGCCCCTCAGGGCTCCCGTCACCCGGAGGGGGGCACTGCTGCCGTTGCTGCCACCAGCCAGCGTCACCAGGCACAGGGAGTCTCGCTGGCTGCGTGGAGGCAAAACCTGGGGGGCTGGCCAGTCCCAGTCTTGGTGGAAGATGAGACCCCCAGTGCCTGCAGGCTCCCCAGGTGTTTCTTCTCCAGGGGTCCCAGCCCCCATCAGCGTCCTCATCGCCCATAACAGCAGGACCAGCAGAGAGAGAGGTGCAGCCCTCATCCTGGGAATTGTAAGGGGCTTGGCCACTCCGCTTATATGGGCCAGCCCAGGGTGTTTGTGCTGGAGGACAGCCCCTATCGCCTCCCAGGAGGTGACCTTGGGGGCCAGTGCCTGAGCTCCCCTCCAAGCCTGGGCCGGCTCAAAGCCCCTTCTGTTCTGGCCCCTATCTCCTTCCCACCAGTGATAGAAAGTGTGGCTTGTGACCGATTTGTCCAACTGTCCTTGAGGTTTTCTCTCCGGAGACAGCAGTGGGAATGTGAGCAGGGAGTGACCAGCCCAGATGGACCAAACATCAACAGCTGTAGGGCCGGGCCCGGAGGAGGGCAGAGGCCCCTCCCTGAGACCCAAGACACCGGTTGTCTCGGTGTGTTCAGACCACCACCAGGCGGGAGGTCTCCAGGCTCAGCTGGAGCTCTCAAGTCTCCTGTCCACTCCTCCTGCCCTTAGGAACCAAGGTGCCAAAGGAGCTCCGGCATCTGGGCCTGGAGACCCCGAGGACAGAGAACACCCTCTGCTTTGCTCTCCTCCCACAGGCTGGACCCCAGACCCACTGCGGGCAATGTCCGTCTCCCATCTGCAGTTCTAGGACACAGAGGACATGTTGGAACACCCACCAGTGTCCTGATGGCCACGGAGTCTTGGAAGCCTGACCCCGAACCACTCCCACATACGGTGGAGGGGCCACGCCACAGCGACCTTGCCCACACCATGGATACAGCAGTGCAACCAGGCTTCTGAAAAGGTTGTTTAATGCGATCTAGGGACACGGCACAGCCTGTACAAACACCAAACTCAATCGGGGAGGAGAGATAGGGAAACAGGAAAGAGACCTGGGAGAGGGGGTGGTTTTTCAGTTGGCTGGGGGAGGGGGTGGAATGTTTCCAGGGCCCTCGGAGGGCAGTGGGGGTCTCATCATTGGGGGCATGGGAGCTGGGGGATGGACCCCGGGATTGGAGGGATGAACTCCAGGAGGCTGGGGGTGAATCCCAGGAGCTTGAGGATGAACCCCTGGAGGAGGGGGGTGTACCCCAGGTGGCTGGGGGTGCATCCCCGGGGCTGGGGGGTGTACCCCGGGGGCCTGGGGGTGGACTGAAGAAGCTTGTGGGTGTACCCCTGGGGTCTGGGGGTGAACTCCAGCAGATGGGGGAGGGTGGACACCTGGGGCTGGAGGATGGACTCCTGGGGCTGGGTGAACCCCAGGAGCAGGGGGATGAACCCCAGATGTTGGTGGGTGGACCACCGGTGCTGGGGGATGGACCCCAGGAGCTGGAGGGTGAACCCCAGATGTTGGTGGGTGGACCACTGGTGCTGGTGGGTGGACTCCAGGAGCTGGGGGGGGCAGCTGAGGAGGGCCCGGGGGCCCTGCAGGTGTAGGCCCACTGGGTGGCATGGGGGGCATAGGCAGGCCTCCTGGTGGGGGTGGAGGCAAAGACTCAGGCAGTGGTGGCCGAGGGGGCAAGCCATTCATCAGTGGGGGTGGTGGCCGCTTCACCCCAGGAGGCCCAGCCGGGAGGCTTGGCGGGGCTGGAGGCTTTTCCATCTTAAAGTGGAACTGGAGAAAGAACTGAAAAAAAACACGGAAAAGCTGAATGGAGCCCTGGAGGTCATGAGAGGGGAGAGAGGATGGCCAGGGCAGTCACCGGAATTTCCTTGAATTGCTTGGACCTAGAGTGACTTACCTGCTTGGTTTCTCGGTTCCAGTGAGTCCAAAACTTGCCCTCGGCCTTGTCAATCTCTCTGCTTGGCACCTGCGGGGGTGGGATGAGGGTGGGAGAAAGGGGTGGAAAATGGCAGGGAGCCCAAGGCCCAGGTTTAGGCAGGGACTGCTCCCAGGTGTTAGAGCAGGCCCAGCAGAGAGCCCTTCATGAAGGAAGAGGGCTTGGTTTTGGAGTACCAGACACAGCTTACATTCTAGCTCTGCTGCCTAGTGACCCCCATCACCCCAGTTAAATAATGGTTTACAATATTGTGTTCACCAGTGTCTGTTAGGGCACAGGACACGGTCAAGGGATTCCTGACCAGCCCAGCACAGAAGCATGCACTGCTCTTGGTGGGGTACCATCTTAGGATGCCCTTTCCCACCCCAGAAGCAAGCCCCTATTGGGAAGGACACCTCTGGAGTGGGCAGCACAAGCTACCTTGAAGGCAATGGTCTCGTAGGGCTCGGCAGCCATCAGCAGGTACTGCCAGCGCCTGTCTGGGGGCTCGATCCTCTGCTCGTAGGCAGACATGAAGCGGTGGCGTGGCATGATACCGTCAGCGATCTCAGGATAGTCGATCTGTGAGGATACAGCCAAATGGCAGCACTGCTTCCTAGGAGCCCCTCCCCTCATGACTGGTCCCTGGGCCTCGTCTCACCTGGAAGAGGAGGCTCTGCTGGCCCATCTCTGTGTCCCTCTGCTTGGTCACTGCAACACATAGGGGTCTCAGGTCCAGGCCAACTCGTCACCCTCCCAAAGCTCAGGACCCCGGAGAACAGGACACCAGGGGAGGTCACCTGGCTGTAGGGCCCCAACCAGGCCTGGGAGAGCTCTGTGCTATAGGTGCCACCTGCCCAAGACCATGGAGAAGGGCTTGGAGTTGCCCTAATCCCCCTGGGGCCTGGGGCAGCACTGAGCACCGAGCAGGAATTGAAGACAGGAGGCACCATGTGTGTGGGGCAAGTGAGGCCTGCAACTCTGCCTCCGGGAGAGGTGCCCTTCATATCAGAGTCCTGTGGCTTTCAGGCTGTTCTCTGCACAGCTCCCAGGCATGTAAAATTTCCCTATAAGCCCCCTCAGGTTCTCCCCACTACACTCATGGCAGAAACTGACAGTCTATCACAGCCAACGGCCTTTGGTGGCCCCACGTGGACCCTGCCACTGTAGCCCTGGTTCATAAGCTGGCCTGTGCACGCTGTGTTCTGTCTGCAGTGCAGACACACACATGTTGTTAGAACATAGTCCCCTATATTCCAACAGGGTCATATAACCAGCTTTCTGAACTAAGTAACCCAGAGCCCCTTTCCCTGCTAATGGCCCTGCTGAGTAAGCTGCCACTAACACAGACCATTACCCTCCCACTCCCCTCTCTCTTCAGGTCCAGAAGAGCCAGGGCCTAGTTCTATGCTCACAGGAAAGGGACCCAGGAGGCTCACTGCCCCTCCCACACATCACTCATCTTCACCAAGAGTGCAAATAACTGAGCTCTCACAGCACCCTGATGGGCACACAGGGGCGTGGCACCCACAAGGTCATGTTTGAGAAAGTTCACATGGAGGGGGGACCCCAGTGGGGTGGATGGTTTCTGAAAGCAATGCAAGGTCTGAGCAAATGAAGGCCAGTGAACAGCAGTGTGTATATGGCTCAGGGGCGGGACCAGGGTTCTGAACAAAAGGCTCACCCCTTCCAACACCAGCTGTGGGCCAACCTACCCCCAAGCAGACTTACCTTTATAGCCCGGGCGGCCGATCTTCACAAACTTCTTCACTTCTACCTTGACCTTCTCTGGTGCTGGCTGGGCAGGGGCCTCCTTAGCCTCTTTGGCTGCTCGCCGGGCCCTATAGGCATGATTGCCACAGTGCTGCTGCTCTTTCTCTCTCTCTCTCTCTCACACACACACACACACACACACACACACACACACACACACACACACGACGCCAAGGCCACAGGCCCAGGTGCTAGGAGCCATCCTGCCCCCACATCGACCTTGGAGAGCCTCTGCTAAGTGAGGGCGTTGGGAGGGGTGGGGTTGAATGGATGGGTGGGGGAGTCTCAAGGTTTGAATGGAAATGGGTGAGACAGGCATGGGCACCTTTCTCCTTTTATTTCCCCTTGTTCCTTACTAGGGAGCCTTCTGAGAACCCACACCCTTCTCCTTGTGAGGTAAGGAGCATATCCCGTTCCTTCCCTCACACTCGGGTAGCTGTACCCACCCACAAGGTACTGATCACAGGACGAGCTGGCCACGAACTACCTCTGTGCCACTGTCTGGTGTGGCTCACAGATACGACAGAGAAGTGCCAGCTCCTAACCCGGGGCCCCAGGCTTTGAGCAGCGAGTAGGGGTGACATACTCACAAGTTGGTCTGGTGCTTTTTCCCCTGGGTGTGCGCGAGGTAGCTCCCCTAGAATGGGACAAAGTGAGCAGGGATGGGGCCTGGATGCCCCTCAACCAGTCCTGCTCTCCCTTCTGCCTCCTGGGAGCAGGGCCCCAGTATCTACAGTGCAGGAGGGAGAGACCCTGACATACAAAGGCTGTTCAACAGCACGATGCCCATAGTTGTGAACAAATCCCAAAACAAAGCAAACGTTCGACAACACAGGGGAAGAACAAACAGGGAAGGACCTGTTCATTGCTGCATGTTGAACCCAACGTGAGAACTTGTCAGATTAGCATATGGATAACCTCACAGTCCTTAAAGGAAATGAACTGGAGCTACACCACTAGACCTCAAAACCCAGTGTCAGATGTTCCCAGATGTGACCACATCTGTATGACAATGGCACCAGTGGCATTAAAGGAAAATGGACAAGCAGCAAATTCACAGCTCTGGTGGCCTCTGGGCCCCAGGAGTGCAGGCACAGGCTGGGGACAGAGGGCTCGGTTTTCCGCTGGAGTGACCAGCATCTCTTCTAGGAAGATGCACCGGAAGCTGTGCTCAGTGTGAGTGGTAGGCGTGAGTGGCGGCCCCCATCACCTCCTCCACCCTCGGCCGAGTTATGAACAACAGGTTAACAAGCAGAAGCCCGGAGGAGGGGTGGAGCAGCGCGTCCTGCCAGAGCTTCTCCATGGGACAGGGGAAGGGACATGTGGGCAATGGGCCCTGAGAACTCACCTCATTGTTGTGGAGCGTCAGGCACAGCTTGCATTCATATGAGCCCAGGTGGTTCTTCATGAAATAAGGGTCCTGGGAGGGAGGCAGAGTCCATTAGGTCGAGGGAGATGGTACCCTGAGCCCTCCCTGCCACGAGCAGTGCCCGAGAAGCAGGGCTCTCCCCTGGCTGGCAAGGGAGGGGTGCTGTTGTCCTCTGGGATAGATGTTCTGGGACAAAGGACTAGAAAACAGGCCAGCTCAGCATGGGCCTGCCAGGGCAGTGCTGGGGGATGACTCTGTATCTATAATAAGCGCCTGGGGCAGGGGCGGACATTGCTGAGCAGAAGGGTTCTCCAGGAGAGTCCCTGGCCCCACATGGGTGGCAATTTTGGGTCAGAGCCCAAGGAGCACTGCTGGTCATCCATCTCCAAGGGGCAGGAATCTGGTCACAACCCACAGCCTTCCAAGTGCTGCAGCCCAAGGCAGGTACGGGCAGAGGAGGACCAGCACGCAGTGAAGGGAAAGGCGATGGAGACCATGTCTCTGCAAGTCCTGTGGGCTGGACAGGTGACTCTCCATAAACCAGGCAGCGGGCAGTGCTGCTGATCGCTGATGGGGAGCAGACTTGTGGGGTTCAGATTCTACCTCCACTGCTCAGGGTCGTGTCATCTCTGACAGTGACACATTCTCTGTCATCACAACTATTTTTTCATCTGGAAAATGGGGAAAGTAAGAGAACTGACCTCAACCCATGAGGCTTTGAGAGGCTGCCTGGCTGTACACACCTCTGAGGGTTTCAAAGTCTACGTGAACCATACACTGGCTGCCAGGCTCTCACCCGGATCCCTGGGCAACGTGTATCTGGAGACATCTGTGACTGGAGGTGCCTCTGGCATTGAGTGAGGAAGGGATCTGCTCGACACCTCACAGCGCCTAGGATGGCTCCCCACACACTGACGCTGCCCAGTATCAGCTGTTCCCAGGGGGAAAACTGGTCTACCAACAGCTCTGTGTTGGTAAAATGTTAAACTAAAATGTTGCCCTTCACTGCCTATGGCTGAAATGAGAGCAATTCATGTGCTGCCATCCTGGCCTTCCCCACTGGAGATTCTCCAAGACACTGATTAATTGATAAACAAAACCAAAACACCTCATACAGTAAAAAAAAAAAAAAGCCCTTGAAATTTAGGGTAACAGCAGTCTTGGAAACTTGCTGCTCTAGGTCAAGTTCCTTTTTGTACCGACTAGGAGACCAAGGCCCACAGAGCCAGACAACTGCTCAAGGTCACAGGTGTAAGAATCAGAACAGGACTCCATGGTGAGGGGGAGGCCGTGGGGACCTCCCTGGGGACCCACCTCACCTTGTTGATGTCGATGGTCTCCAGGGCCAGCTGCCGGAGGCGCTCCCGCCGGTCCCTGTTGCTCTCAGAGGAGGAGGCCACGCCCCCACTCCCGGTCTTGCCCCCCGGGCGATGTTGGAAGTCCATGGTGAAGGCCTTTGGGCTTTACTGGACTGGGGGGAAACCTGAAGGAGGGGGGAAGGGGAGAGGTGGTAAATGTTGCTAAATGTGGCCAGCTGTCACTGGGGGACTCAAGCCCAGTTCCTTCAGAATAAGCACCTGAATCACTAGTGGCAGCTGGTGCTGAGAAAAGTACCCAATGAATCTGGCTCAGGGAAATCCAAACCCAAGCAAATACTTAACTGCTCACCTAGAATAAAAACCAGTAACGACTGGAACCCAAACTGTGGGTACCTCACAGCCCATGGTACACGTTATCCCTCTCCTGGCAGCACCCCCACCCGGAATGAAATGAGAACTCACATCCTGACCCTGAGAGAAAGGGCCACTGAGAGGAAGGTCCCTGCCCAGGTACCCTCAGCTCTCCAGAGAAATCAGTTTTATATTCAGAAAAGGCAGGCACAAGAGAGGCTGGGGATGAGGGCCAGGTTGAAAAGAGGGAATCCGCCGAAACCGGTTTGGCTCAGTGGATAGAGCGTCGGCTTGGGGACTGAAGGGTCCCGGATTCGATTCCGGTCAAGGGCATGTACCTTGGTTTTGGGTACATCCCCAGTAGGGGGTGTGCAAGAGGCAGCTGATAGATGACTCTCTCTCTCATCGATGTTTCTAACTCTCTATCTCTCTCCCTTCCTCTCTGTACAAAATCAATAAAAATATATATATAAGAAAAAAAAAGAAAAGAGGGAAGTCCATCAAAACCAGTCTACTGCCGAAACCGGTTTGGCTCAGTGGGTAGAGCATCGGCCTGCGGACTGGAGGGTCCCGGGTTCAATTCCGGTCAAGGGCATGCATGAACCTTGGTTGCGGGCATATCCCCAGTAGGGTGTGTGCAAGAGGCAGCTGATCGATGACTCTCTCTCATTGATGATTCTAACTATCTCTCTCCCTTCCTCTGTAAAAAAACCAATAAAATATATTAAAACAACAACAACAAACAACAACAAAAATACAGCCTACTGGCCAGCAGGCAGACTGTCCTTCCTCCCACTGTGTCTAGAAGGCAGGCAGCCTGCCTGGAGGCCCAGCTGAGGGGCACTTTAGAAGGCGTTTCTGGGTAAAGAAGGCCAGGGAAAGTATTCTCACACTGACAGCAGGGGGTTCCCATGCCAGGCCCGCTAAGCAGTGAGAGCCACAAGATAAGAAGCATGGCTCTCCCACACAGAGCGGATAACTTCACATAACAGACACAAAGCATCAAACATATCCAAGGAACAAGAAACCTAATGGAAACCTCAAGAGAAGATGATAGCACCCTCCTGAATTATCAGAGAAGTTACTGGACCACGAAACTTGAACAGGATGCCAAAGGTCAGCCCTTGGAAAGTAGAGACTGGATGATCCAAATAATTGAATACAAGCGCTTGAAGGTCAAAGAAATCTCTCATAAAGGAGAACAAAAAAATGAAAAGAGAGGAGCACAGTAAAAACCTAGATGGAATTCCAGAGTGAAAACAGAAAGAGAGTATTATCAAAGATAATTACCAAAGGATTAAAAGAAAATGCCCAGGACTAAAAGGATCTAATTCTTCCCACAGAACAAAAAGACCTTCTTCAATAAGTGGCTCAAGAAACTTTACACCATTGAGGAAAACCCGTTTCCATTAGTCAAAGAAATAATAGGTCACAAAGCAGAACCAGGCCAGTGTTATTCATAACGGTAAAGGCCGGCTTTCAGAACAGCACTGAACTCATAAAAGGAGCAACATTCTCACAGGTCTCAATGTGGATCTTCAACCCAGAATTTTAATTTCATACCCAAACTGTGAAGGTAAACAAAGCCATCTACCTATGTAAAAGCCTAAGCAACCATCATAACCAAACAGGTGACCAGGCCGGCAGGGGAGGCAGTGAGGGGCGATCAGGCAGGCAGGTAGGCAGGTAGTCCAGCAGTCCAGGATTGTGAGAGGGATGTCTGACTGCCGGTTTATTATTTATTTATTTATTTATTTATTTATTTATTTATATATTTTATTGATTTTTGTACAGAGAGGAAGGGAGAGAGATAGAGAGTTAGAAACATCAATGAGAGAGAGTCATCGATCAGCTGCCTCTTGCATACCCCTACTGGGGATATGCCTGCAACCAAGGTACATGCCCTTGACCGGAATCGAACCTGGGACCCTTCAGTCCCCAAGCCGACGCTCTAACCATTGAGCCAAACCGGTCTCGGCTGACTGCCGGTTTAAGCCTGCACCCTGCATTTTGTGTGCTGGGTCTCTAGTTTTCAAATAATAAGGACTCAAAATCAACCTACTGGTCAATCGATTTCTTCAAAAACTACCAGATGAGCTTATAGTAGGAAGAGAAAAAATGGTCAGATTGAAAACAAGCCAACTCAGGAGAGTGCTATCATAAAGTTCTAGAACAACTGTGGATTAGCAGAGTGCAGGGTCTGGGGAAAATAAAAGGATCAATTCCTTTAAACCTGTGGAAAAATACCACCTACGGCTATATGAAGTGCTGGAGCTTTGAGGAAAAATTAACAGCCGGCAAAGAAAATCAGGGTCCTGGCTAGGAAGCTCAGTTGGCTAGAGAATCATCCCAGTATACCAAGATTGTGGGCTTGATCCCCAGTCAGGGCACATACAAGAAGCAACCATAGATAAGCAAAACAACAAATCCGAGTCTCTCTCTTGAATTAATAAATAAAAAAATTAAAAACCAAGCCCTGACCGGTTTGGCTCAGTAGATAGACTGTCAGCCTGTGGGCTGAAGGGTCCCAGGTTCTATTCCGGTCAAGGGCATGTACCTTGGTTGCAGGCACATCCCCAGTGAGGAGTGCGCAGGAAGCAGCTGATTGATGTTTCTCTCATCGATGTTTCTAGCTCTCTATCTCTCTCCCTTCCTCTCTGTAAAAAAAAAAAAAAAAAAAAAAAATATATATATATATATATATATATATTGAAAAAATTAAAAACCAAGCTAACAGAAAAGATGAAGACATGAATTAGCTTTGAAGGGTGGGGTGGGTCAAAAATGAACAGTTCAGGAAAAGCAACACAGATGAACATGTGACTTGCCTTAATAGCGAACAATATTTCCAGCCTCAGAAACAGAGCACTGTCTGGATTTGCTCCCCCGTCAGGGCACTTACAAGAATTAAACAATAAGTGCATAAATATGTGGAACAACAAATCAATGTTTCTCTTTCCCCCTTCCTTGCTCTGACATCAATCGATAAAAAAAATAAATAATAATAAATGAAAACAGAACTAGATTTGACTAATGCTCATGACATAGATACATCCAGGTATGGAGGGTGAAGTTGGCCTGGATGGGGAGGAGGGGGGCAGAAATCAGACCTCATCGATCTCAGGAAGAAGCCAAAAGGCTGTCTAAAAGCGACACACCCAGAAAGCCGGCTTTCAGCTTTGAGCAGAGGCGTCCTCTGGGGCCAAGGAGGATGCAGGGATGAATGACCGCTTTTATGAGCAGGTTATAATCTCCTTAGACAAGGCAAACAGACTATTAACGTCGGGAACTCTTCTCCCTCGTTCTGCGCTGCCAGAGGGTATCGGAAAGAACGGTCCTGGCATCTCAGTAGGAAAGTCATGTAACCTCGGGGCTTCGCTGACGAAAAGGGGCCAGCTGACGGGCTCTGCGGCCTTGGGTGCGGTGGGGCACTCTGTCCTCAGGGCCTTCTTTCTTTCTTAGCTGGCCTGGAACCCGTGACCACCCTTACCCCCTTACCTTACAGACCCTGGGGCTCAGCGGCACCGTGTGACTCTCGGACCACAAAGCCAGTCAAACTAACGGACGCAACTTAATGCTCCGAGAAGTTCTCGGTTACTCGGAAGGCGCCATTAGAGCTGCGCCCCCGACCGGATCTCAGCAGCGGGCCTTCGGTGTTTCAAGTGAGCGGTGGGGTGCCAGGGGCACAGAGACCCGCCATTCCTGAGGAGTGGGCAACGCGCCCGCCCGCCCGCCTTCAGCCGCGCCGCAGGCGCCCTCCAGGGCCGCCGCTCTCGCCTCGATCCTCACCTGCACCCGAGGCCGGGATCCCGTCGCCTTTTCACCCGCCACGGGGCCGCTACGACTTCGTCCAGTGAACAAGCGCGGCCTAAAGAAGCACTTCCGGAGGTAAACGGGGCGGGACTTTTCTTGTGTGCAAGTTCCGCCCGCTCGAGAGCCCAGGCGGGGGAGGCACCGGAAGCAGGAGTGCGCATGCCCACGAGGCTCAGCAAATAAAACACACACAAAAAACACACCACGAACCAAAACACAGCACCTCTCAGTCAGTCTAACTCGGAGGGCTGGGACTTGCCCTCCTAGGCCTGTTCCGGTCCATTTCAGTAGGGATGCTTGCTTTCCAACCCGGTCCAATATAATGACCGTCGTGTCGCCCGCTATCCCCTACGCCCGGCGAGGGCTCCACTCGGTTTCTGTGCCCCACTCCCACCCCCTCCCCCGGGACCCTAGTGCCCCTCCCCGGTGATGTACTGATTGAGAAGTCCGGGAAGCGCAGGCGCAATAGCTTTGGAAGCGCTTCCGGGGCGGCGCTGTGGGACTTTTTTGGCGCGGCGGCCGGGAAATCGCGGCCCGCGCTCAGCGTTCTGGGTCCTGGGCCGCCATGCGCTACAACGAGAAGGAATTGCAGGCGCTGTCCCGGCAGCCGGCTGAGCTGGCAGCCGAACTCGGCATGCGAGGCCCCAAGAAGGGCAGCGGTGAGTGGGGTAAGGGCTGTGAGCCGGGGGCCGGGCGGACGGGGGTGCCGGTTGGGGCGGGATGGGCGGTCACCGAGCCCGCGAGAGCCCGCCCTGTGTCCACAGTGGTGAAACGGCGGCTGGTGAAGCTGGTAGTCAATTTCCTCTTCTACTTCCGGACCGACGAGGCCGAGGTAGGGCGGCGGGAAGGCGGGCCCCGGGCTGGGGTTGGGGAACTGGGGTCCCCGGATGGCCCGCCCATCCGGCTCCTCTGCCCCCAGCCCGTCGGAGCTCTCCTGCTGGAGCACTGCAGAGTCACCCAGGAAGAGCCCAGCGGCTTCTCCATCAGTGAGTGCGGGGGGCGGGGACCCGAGCTCCGCTCTGCCCCTCCCCATGAGCAAAGTCGCGCTCTCCGCTTGGCCACCGCCAAGGCCTCCAGGGCTTTCACTTCTGTGGGCGAGCACTGCCCTCTCCGGGTGCCTCCACTGAGAACCGCGGAGCACCGGTTCTCAATGCCCGGCTGGGGACCCCGGAGGATTATCCTGAGTTACTTTTGGGAGGATCGAGTCTGCAGGGAAAGGCAGAACTTTTAATTTTCTGTAGTGGCCTTAACGTGCCACAGACTGTGAGGCTTCAGCAGCAAAAAGTTATTTCCCCCAATGCTGGAGGGTAGGAGTTGGAGGTTAGGGTGTCTGCAGGACTGGTTCCTTCTGAGCCAGGAGCCAGGCCCTTCCGATTTCTGGAGGCTGTTGGCAATCTTGTAGAAGTGCCACCCTGATTTCTGCCTTCATAGTCCCGTGGCCTTTACCCTGCGTCTGTGTCCAGATCTCTTTATGACACCAAATTCCACCTCACTCTAATGTGTCCTCACCTTAACTAATTACACCTGCAACAACCTTCTACCCAAATAGGCTCTGTTCCCAGGTTCCAGGAGCTAGGTTTTGAACATACTCTTTTGGGGGGATACAGTCTATAGCCTGTGGGAAGCAGGAGCCCAAGCCGGGTCTAGAGGAGGGGACAGTTGTAGAGGTGGCAACAGGAAACTGAGGCCGGTGGCGTGGGAGTGGTGGTGGGAGTGAGCTGGGACAGATGGGGCCCCTTCCTCTGCAGGTTTCATCGAGGACCCGGAGAGGAAGTATTACTTTGAGTGCTACAGCGAGGAGCAGTGTCAGGAGTGGATGGGAGCTCTTCGTCGAGCCAGGTAGGGTGTGGGGTATATCCTGGCCTGGGTGCCTGGGGCAAGGGCAGAGCTGGGCTCTGTGCACACAGGCCACTTCCTTTCCCAGCTACGAATTCATGCGCAGGAGCCTCATCTTCTACAGGAACGAGATCCAGAAGATGACTGGCAAGGTGTGCTTGGGGCACGGGAAGTGGTGGTGAAGGGGGGCGGGGGGAGGGGGAAGAGCTCCTGAGCCAGGGCTCATGCTATCTCTCCATCACACAGGACCCCCTGGAACAGTTCGGCATATCGGAGGAGGCCCGGTTCCAGCTGAGTGGCTTGAAGGCATGAATCGGGGTTTAGGCTTGGGCTCCTCAGCTTGACTCACTGAGGCCCAAAGGAGCCCTCCCTATCCTCGCCAGGCGATGGGTTTCCTGGCCAAGCCTGGATTTTTGGAGCGAGGTGTTTTGACTTAAAGCCTTCAGTAGCCCCAGGCTTGTGAGGGTGGGCAGAGGCTGTGCCTTGGGACCCATTCAGCGCCTCAGTACCACATGCTGCTGCTTGAGGGTGGGTATACAATGCCCAGGAGCTGTGCTTGATTCCTCAGGCTCACCCACCTAGTGCCTGCTGAGTTCCTGAAGCTGGTGCAGCTCTCTTGCCCTGTGTAGGCTGAATGTACGAACCTAGATAATGCTGTGAAGGGCTTAGGAGCCTTGCCTTCTGGGCTGCTGTGAATTCTGCTGAAGGCCAGGGCCCGGCCAACACCTCTGGGCAGAGCTACAAGCATTTGCCCTTGGGCGGTATATTTGTTCTATTCAAATAAAGGTACCTCTTTTCCACACGGGACCGTGTGCAGTGAATGCAAAAGGGACATGTCCTCCACAGGCCCGTGGAGCAGGTTTCCAAGGGAAGTAGGGTTCCTGGGGGACAAGAGGTGGTTCTCTTCAGGCCTGGGAGGAAGGAGCAGGGCCATCCAAATCGAGGGGAGGAGACACAGAACCTAGAGCCTAGAAAGTCAGGGAGGCTCAAGGGCCCCGAGGGGTGATCCCCAGGTATCCCGGGATCCCACCTCTGGTCACAGGCTGATTCTTCTGAGTGCAGGGTTTGGTTTTTCATTGAAGTGCCGTCTAGCGGGTGGGGAGACCTGACCTAGTCAGATACCCTGTTTCCTCGAAAATAAGACAGTGTCTTATATTAATTTTTGCTCCCAAAGATGCGCTAGGTCTTATTTTCAGGGGGTGTCTTATCTTCCCATGAAGAAGAATACGGTACACATTTATTGTTAAATGAAAATAAAGGAAATTTATTACCTGTATACGGTACGGTAGTATGGTAGTTGTCAACACAAATCAGACAAACTGTGAATCCTACAGTATCAAAAATTTACTCATTTATTCAATGACAATCATGTCATCATCATCTGGAACATCATCATAACAATGCAATTCCTGAATTTCCTGGTGAATTTCTTGTGACTCCATTTCTTTCAGAATCAGTGGACCATCTCTCTCATGTTTAGCAATAGCACTGTCTTTAAATGAGTACTTCTTGTCAAGGTAGCCTGCTCGCAGTGCATTTGCAATGCAACTGTCAGTGATTTTCTCCCATGAATTCCTCACCCAAGTTACAACTTCTTGTAGTTTAGGTTTCACAAAGTTTCCACACCGATTTCTCTCCATTCTATTTTCAATGTAGTCATTAATTTCCATGCGCAAATTGTCTTTGAGTGACTTCTTTATTGCAATATCAAGAGTCTGGAGATAGGCCGTCATTCCTGCGGGAATCATCTGATCTATTTTTCTTTCGTGAAGAAATGTCTTCATGTCTTTAGCACGGTGAGTGCTGGCTGCATCCCAGACTAGCATACCTCTTTGACTCCCTCGTATAACAAGCGGTAGCATTAAATCATCCTGAGACAGAGCCGGGGGAGGGAGGGTGAGGGGGCTTATTTTCAAGGGGATGACTTATATTTCACTCAGAAGGGAACCTGTAAGTAGGTCTTATTTTTGGAGGATATGTTATTTTCGGGGAAACATGGTAGTAACCCCTTTTGATCCTCCTGTGTCATTTTGATTGCCCCCTCTGATCCTTCTGTCATTTTAGGTGATCCCCCTCCCCCCACCCCTGTGCCACTGAACACCTTCACCAGACATCCCCTTTACCCCTTTATCAGACATTTACCCCTTGGGGACTGTCACTGGGGCCTGGATCTGGGCTGGAGCAGAGTCTGCCACTGACTGAGAACCTTCAGTCATCATGAGGGCGGCCGCGAGCATCAGGTAGTGTCACCAGAGACAGACCAGCATGCACCACCTTCGCCAAGTCCCATCTGCTCTAATCCTGTTCTACACGCATCTGCAAAAGTCTCCTCCTGCCCCGTGCTCACCGCTCACTCTGACCTCCACTCCACCTCCACACAGCAGTGACGTCAGGACTCTGCGTAATGTCACTGGTTGCTAGACACCAGTCGGGGCGGCCCTAGCGACCAGTTTTTGGTAAATTAATTTTCATTCTGAGACAGAGCCTATGGGGGCCATATTTTCGGGGGGATGCCTTATATTTCACTCAGAAGGAAACCTGTAAGTAGGTCTTATTTTCGGAGGATGTTTTATTTTCAGGGAAACATGGTAGGTCTCCCTGAGGTGGGTACTCACCGCCCAAGTCACAAAAGCTGTTTTCAGGGGCATGTGGGGCCTCTGCTGGTTGTTACCATGCACTACATATGGAGCCCTCAAGGTCCTCTAAGGTCACACCATGTGAGAAATGCCAGTAGACTAGGTTCAAGTGAAAACAAACATTTTATTACAGTCTGGAGATGGAAATCAGAGTACAGTGGGGTTCCCTTACGAAAAGTGGGTCAAACCAGCAACCCCAAGTGAAACACGGTCTACCAGAAGGACAAAGCAAGGCTGGTCCGAGACACTTGACATAAGCCAGCATGGATGGACCGTGGGAATGGGAGTGGGGGTGGGATGGATGAACAGTCTCCTTTGGACTTTGGATAAATTAAAGGGCAAGCGGGTCTTAAATAAATCATAAGTCATAGCTGAAAGGGAAGGCTGGCTCCTGACCGGAGGGTCTTCAGAGTTAGGTTTTCCTGAGCAAAGCACCCTCATAGCCCTGGGCTTCCCTGAAGTTGTCCGTAGTCAGAGCAGCACTGATCTCTGCCCAGAGGAGACTAGAACCTGTTCTTCACAGGGCGTTGGTTGTTCATGCACCCCACCCCACTCCTTTGCTGCCCCCCACTGCCAACAGCGGCTAATCAATCTCACAGTCAGGAAGGCTGGAGGGTGGGCACAGAAAGGAGACCCCGGCGCTTGGGTAGACATGGTTGTGTGGGGAACACAGATATAACACGTCAGTAGGAAGTCCTGCGCAGTGGCACAGTTATCACAGAAGGGATGCAGTGTTTATAGGGTTGCTTGATTCCAGGCCAGGGACTCGCTATATGCTGCAACTTTGCTACTGCTAACCCTGTAGCTTTTTTAGGGAGCCCTGTGCTGGAGGACATTGCAGGATGTGGGGTGAGCACAGCACCTTCGTGTGCCAAGAGCACAGACCTGGAGGTAAGGGAGCCAGGGCAGCAGTTACAAGACAGCCAGTTATGAGAACCTGTCTAAGCACCATCTACAGCCTGACTATTGCTCTGGGCCAGGCATCACCCCTGGTACACAGGGCTCTACCAGGACGCACCCGAGGAAATTAGGGAGTCAACAGCCAGGCCTGTTCTGCACCCTTTTGGGCCTGTGTTCCACAAGGCCACTGGCGCCCCCCCCCCCCCCCCCAAAGGCTGGCTCCAGCCCTGCCTCCAGGGATCTGGAGCCAGGCTTGCCATATCAGCCCTCCCAGGCAGGCCAAGGGCCCCTGGCAACCATATCTGGAAGGACAGGCCGTGCTGGCCAGGCTGGGGAAGGTAGGAACTTGAGGCTTTTTTTGGGTTCCCATGTTCCTTGGTGGTGCTATCTCAAGGGGACAAGCACCAGAATAGCAGGGCTCTGACTGAACCCATCTAAGCCTGAAGCACCCCCGGCTGGGGGTCCAGGCCCTGCTACCAGCCAGGACCTTTGGCTGATTGCCCTTCAAGAGGACGGAGGGCTTCTGGACACACACTTTCCAGGAAAATGCACAAACACTGTTCAACTGAGACCTAGGACTATTAAAGACTGCAGCACTGGAGGGACCAGATAACCATAACCCTGTTGGCAACTTCTGAAGCATCAGAACAGCTTCCTGCCTTCATGTGAAGTTGGCCTTTGCCCTCATTGCTCACCCACAGTGCACTCATTCCCAAGCACCAGGGAGGCTGCTCCAGGCGTGGGGGCAGGTGTCAACCCAGCTGTGGCAGCGAAGTGCCACGGAGCAGCAGTACAGACTGACCAAGAGGATGGGCCAATGCCACTTGTATGCACTTGAATAAATAAAAAGGTTCCCCCCCCTTTTATTTTTACATTTACTGTGCATTATACAATCTAAAAATAAATGAAGTCAGTCTATGAAATTTATAAATTTTCATCACATCTCTATAAAATACTGTCACTTGTCAGCGTGACTCTCTTCTATACAGACACACCAGGCACCATGGCTAACCTGCCCCACGCCCCGGCCAGTGCCTTGCTTGACTGCGCCAGCCCGAGACAGTACGGACATACAAAGTAAAGCACTTGCTCCCCAGCAGCCCCACGTTGGAGTCAAGTACCAGACCTGCCCCATGAGCACCACTCACAGCAGCCCTCCTCTGTGCAACCTCCAGAGGCCACCCACCGGCCCTTCCTCACCAAAGGCGCCATCCCTGGGATCAGGGCTGACATCTGGCTGAAGCATTCACAGTGAAGGGGTGGGGCAGAGGGGCATTAAAAACCAAGTGAACCACCCTTGACCAGGAGATAGGCATGCCTTTGGTATGGGAGAGCTTGGGGATGACAGGGCAGGCGCATCAAGGACTGGTTTTGGCGTTGGTCAACCTCGAGTCAGCACCAAGAGAACGTGGAGATGGCAAGGCCTGGCGACGAGATAGCACCGGGCCCGGCTGTTGGAGTCTCTGCTGGCGGGCCAGTCCGTCCGGTCGATATCTTTATATAGATCCTCTCATATATAGTATTTACATCTCTTAATAGGTTGCCTTTATGACTTCGGTGGAATAAGTCAAAATTGTTTATACTTTTTAAAAAACGATAAATATTTTATCTAAAACTATTGACAGTATAAGCTGGAGCCAGGCCCAGCATCTCCCGCAGGTCTGCGCAGCGTGGACTCAAGAGCAGAGCCTTGTCCTCGGTCCATCCCGCCATCTGGTCGGCCACCAGCCCTGCAGCCCACCTATCCTTGCACAGGTCTCGAGGTTGAGGTAGAAATCCTAGTTACCTGCAGAGACCGGCGCAGGAGGAAAGGCAGCACAGTGTTAGCATCTCACTGGGAGAAGCCCAGACATCCCCAGGCTGGGAACCAAAGCCTATAGACAGATGGATGGACAGAAGGAACTTAGTTGTTGCAAACAACGCCCTGCCATGCCCCTGGTTCCATCAGAGGTGGGAGGTCACCAGCCCAAGGCCTTCCATGGGGCGCTGCGTCCCGGCCTCCTCACCTCCCTGGTCACCACACGCCAGCTCATGGGGAGTGAGCAGGTGTGCCTGTGGGCAGCCCCACTGACAGGCCTGCAATGCCCAGCAGTGAGGTCATCACTGTCCAGCCTAGGGAGACCTGTGATGGGCCTGGGATGAGATGGAAGGCAGGTATCCACTGTGGGTCAGGGCAGGGAGCCTGACACCCAGATGCTTCCTCATATACACCTTTGACCTCTTCAAGCCAGTGCCTTCTCTGACAGCATGAAGCCACTTTGAGCTGGAGCCACCCTACCTTCCAGACTTTTCCATCAGGACTGAGGCACTACCAGAAGGTCATCAGACTCCTGCAGCCTCATGTCTGTTTCCACTTAAGCACATGCAGATAGCCAAGGAGAGCAAGCAGACCTCCCACTGGTCTCCAGTGCCAGTTAGCACCTAGCTTGATCCTGGAGTACTCACCCCATAGGCTGTGGACTTGCCCGGAAAGGCTCTTTGCCTTACCAGCAGTGGCTGGGTCAGCTGCTCAGGGGCCCAACACCCTCACAGCCAGCAAAGGAGCAGATGGCCTTCCTGAATGCTTCACAGGCACCTTTCTTACCCCATTTCCAAAGTCAGGCCCTTCCTACACTGTTCTCCGACTCCACACTGACATCAAAATCCTTGAGGGCCAGAGCAGCACCAATCACCTGTCCAAACAGCCCTTCCTGTGGCTGGCTATGCTCATCCCATTACCCACAGGCCTCTGGTGCATGTGGGTTGGGCCTGCACAACCACCATCTTCTGAAGGCCAGCTAAGTACAGGGGCCTCAAATGCTTAATTTCCTAAAACCATGAGGTACATTCAATAAAACAGATTGAGAGAAGCCTAAAAGCGGGCAAACAGCAACTGAGATTCAGAGCTGCCCCACGGCCCCACGCTGGGGCTTCCTGGGTCCCTGACGACTGCAGACATGCAGCCGGAGGATGGCAACAAAACGGAGCGGGATTTTACAGCCAGGACCCTGGCCGCATCCACCTCCTCCTGGTCCCCTCTATGCAGGACTTAGTGCAGTATCCTGCCTGCCCAGCCTGCAGGCCCTCCCTCATCTGCTATTTCTTTGGCCTGGAGCACTGTGGGACCTGGTGGGAGGGTCCAGTGGGCACCAAAGATTGGCCATTCCCCTCCTGAGCTCTGTGGTGGTGCTCAGGCTGTACTCAGAGGTCAATACGCATGGCTGCCACTGTCTCCCTTCCCGCCCTGCGCTTATTCTTTCTTAGTGCCTCTCAGAACTATTGGTCCCAGGCCCTCTGCAGAGCCTTTGGGGCCTGTCCACTCTCTGTGGAAGAAAGGACAGGTGAGTTTCTTGTATGGGCCACCTGGTTGGGCTCTAGCCTTACCTTACAGAACAGAACGGCTAGCTAACCAAGGTCTTTATCGCGGCTTAACCCCCGCAAGGCGCGCGGCATAAGGAGGCGGCATGCCAAGGGAAACCCACACGGCGGACGGCCCCGTGGAGCTGGCCTGTGGGATCATGGGTGAGGCCTGGGCCAGAGCCAGTCCAGGCAGGGGCTGGTGGTGCACCATGAAGGAGGGGCGGGAGACCTTGTGTGGGAGGGATGCGAGCTTGATAGATAGAGAGGCGTTAGCAGGAGGCAGAGAGGCGGCAGAGGAGGCAGGTAAGAAAGCTTGGTTAGCCGGGAGGGGCGAAAGATTCTGCAGGAGCACAGGCTCAGAGTTAGCAGGGAGCAGTGCAGGAGCAGGAGGCAAGGCAGCGTTAGGAGGAGGGGGGGGCGCGTGAAGTGCTGGTGGCCCTGCAGGGGGCCGACCCAGGGGCAGAGGAGGCTGGGGTGGGGGCTGCCTGGTCTCCACAGAGGACAGGGCCTGAAAGGAAGAGGCGGGGGTACTGGCCACCGCCTGCATCGGGGTTAAGCTCAGCGTGGTGCTGCGACAAGCAGCCCCGCTGCCGAAACTGGCTCCAAACGGATGAGTGGAGGCGGAAGGCACCGTGTGGTTAAAGATACCTGCAAACAGGAGAGAAAAACTCAGCTTCAACAGGCGGGCATTCTCCAGGCAAGCGAAGAGACACACGCAAAAAAGGGGAAGCAGACAGCAGCCGCAGCTCTGAGTGCACACAGGTGCAGGGACAAAGCAGCAGGCAGCAGGAGTGCAGGTGGCCAGGTGAGACTTACCTGCAGGACGGCCCCATGCCACACCCCCTCAGCACTCCCTCCTAGGCTCCCAGCTGGGAGCATCTCGCCCACCTGTACCCAGCAAGGAGCCACCTAGGAGGCCTGGGACTACAGAGGACACAGACAGTGGCTCCACTCCACCCTACACAGAGCCACAGTGCAGCAGGCGCTGTGGTTAGTCTCTTGCAATGCCCGACAGTCCCCAAGGCTGTCAGGTCTGATGGTGGCCTCCACACGGAGGCATGAAAGCTCTAGTCACGGCGCCAGCTCTCCTGAAGGTATGAAAGACCAGTGTCACAACCAGAAAGCCTGACAGGCCAACTCACGCATGAGTGCTCTGCCCATGTGAGTCATATCTGCATTTTGTGAAAAGGAATGAGGTGGCAGGTGCAAGGTGGACACAAAGGGACCCGAGGGCACAGCCTCTCATCCCTTAGGGGGCTCTGGAAGGAACCTGTAAAGCAGTTGTGATTAAACCCAGTGGTCCAGGAGGCTTCCTTGACGATGTAGTGTCACGGACCCCAGAGCAGGTCCCGTGGGACCTGAGAGTCAGACAGGAGAGACGCGCTTCTGCCTACCTCCAACTGCACCACCTGCCACACCGGAGGAAAAGCTGCCCATGGCATGAGAGTTGGTCAGTCTGGTTGCAGCGGATGAGACGTGCACTAGGCCAGCAGCAGCCGGCACAGAGCTGAACAAGGACTGTAGCACAGATGAGCCTAAGTTGGCCTGCAGGGACATGGGGCCCAAGGCAAACTGTGGGCCAGGTGCAAAAGTGCCCAGGAAGGGCCGGTGTGTCTGGGAGGAGGGGGCTGTGCCGCTTGCTGAGGACGCTGCTGTGGTGAGGCCGGGCCCACTGAGGAGGCCCCCAGGAGGCACGGCAGCGGCAGAAATGAAGAGATTGTGGCCATTTTTGAAATCAGGCTCGCGGTCCCGGCCCTTGCCCACCTTGCCATGTGATGAGGCCTTGTCTGAGGGTGTGCACGCGGGCAAGCTGACTTCTCCCTCCCTGCCCTTGACCCCCTCACCCTTTGGGCCACCCAGTCCATCCAGCTGCCTCTTGTTCACAAAAGGGCCAGGCTCCGTGCTGCTCTCCTTACCCCTCGGGGCGGAAAAGCTCAGGGGGGCACCCAGGCTGGCCACCTCAGGGGCCTTGTGGGAGAGAGAAGCACCATCACTGAAACTGTGTAAACTGAGGTCGGCAGCCAGGCTCCCGCTGAAAGCAAAGCCGTTGGGGGGGTTGCTGATGGGACTCAGCCCGCCAGCCCCCGACAGGGCACCCGGAAAGCTCTTCCTGGGGTGGGTGGCCAGCTTGGCATCAACTGAGCTGAGCTCCTCTAGGGTGGGCCGAAAAGCGAACAGGGAGTTCTGGCTCAGAGCGGAGCTGGCCTGGAGCGGGCTGTCAGTGGCCTTGGCCAGGCCAAGGTCAGCGATGGGTGAGAAGGTGGACTTCCACTTGCTGCTGTTGATGGGCTCGCTGGAGGGCATCGGCTTCCTTCCTACCAGGGTGCCACCTGATGAGGAGAGGCAGGGGCTGAGGCCTGGGAGCCTCCAAGGGGTCAAGTGGGATGGGAACTGTGGTTAGGTCTCCGAGGGGGTCTGGGAGGAAGCTCATGGGCTCAGGCCACTATAGCTCAGAATGATGGATGCCCTTCAACCCAGAAAAGGTTGGTCCTCCATGTGGTTAGGGTGGGACGGACTACAGGAGAAGGTAAAGATGAAAGGAGTGCTTCTGTGGGAGGGCAGGTGGGTGAACGAGTCAACACAAATCAGACTTTGGCCTATTTCACCAGAAGGAAACAGGTCTGCTGCCCAGGCAACTGAGGATATGGTGCCTGGCAGCAGCAAGACTGGCCTGTGGTGAGAATGGCCTTTCTAGCACCATTGTGCTCAGGAACCTGTGCAGAAAAGACAGGGCATGCCACCTAGCACTAGGGACTCATGCAATGGAGCACTGTTACTCACCATTTTCCAAGGTTTTCGGAGGAGATTTGCTTTCTAAGGAGATAGTTGCAATTTTTCTCTCAATTCTATCAAGAAGAAAAAAAAGGACTGTTTGAAATACCTGTGCATACTGAGAGCTATGTGTGTTCACCGAATTGTCCCAGGGAGGTTGAGCAGCAGTAGACACACAGCTCCCCTGCCCTTGTACTTCCTTCAAGGAGGACCCATGGCTGTTATGTCCATTTGCAGCCCAATTACTGAGGGCTCAGCAGCTAGAGGAATAGGCACTCCACTTCCCCATATACAGAGACACACACATGTCCCAGACAGAACCCTCTCTCAATCTGTTTAAAACCCCCTGCTTGTCATGTCATCTATAGTATGTCATGCATGTGACACATAGGATATAGTACACTTCAGCAAGTTGGAATTCATAGCAGCCCCAACTTATAAATGGTGTGCATTATGTGTGTCAGTGTACTATGGCCTTTCCCCAAGGACACAGAACTTCCAAATGAATCTGGAGCCTGGTAAGCTGGATGTGCCTGAGACAAAAGACTACTCAAGTGCAACCTTTAAGAACATAATGTATGTATGTGGAAGAAAAACAAAATAAAATCACTTGATGAGACACCCAAAGAACAGGCAATAAAAGAAAAAAACAGATAAATGGGACTTAGTAAAAATTTAACCCAGGGAGAGAGGGGAAATGTCATACCATAAGGGATCATGTATCCAGAATAAAGAACTCTCACAAATCAACATTAGCACAGGACACCCAATTAAAGGAAGCGCCAATGACCCTGGACAGACACACACAGACAGCCAATCTGAGACAACTATAGGTCTAGTAATAATTAATGTCGTTTTCTAATACCTTTTTTAAATCGAATTTATTTAAACAATACAACAAAATTTAATCAACAATATAGTTGCCGTTGTTTTCTACTACTTGTGCCCAACGCTCAGGAAGCATTTTAATCCCTCTGTTGTAAAATTCTTGTGATTTTGATGCAAAAAATTCGGTCAATGCATTTTTGAGGCATTCTTCATTATTAAATTTTTTTCCAAGAAGAAAGTTTTGCAAAGAACGAAACAAATGGTAATCGGAAGGGGCAATATCAGGAGAATATGCAGGTTGAGGGAGAACTTCCCATTCCAACTGGCGCAGTTTTTCAGCAGTGATTCTTGCAGTATGCGGTCGTGCGTTATCGTGGTGAAGAATTACGCCCTTCCGATTAATCAGCGCGGGTTCTTTTTCTCTTAAAGCTTGGGCTAACCTTTCTAATTGGGCACTATACACTGCACTTGTAATGGTTTGGTTAGATGGTAAAAGTTCATAATGAAGAATTCCTTTAAAATTCCACCAAACACACAACATCACTTTTTTCGCATGCAAGTCAGGTTTTGGCGTGGGCTGCGGAGCCTCATTTTTGTCCAACCATTGAGGCCACCTTTTCAAATTAACATACAGCACCCATTTTTCATCTCCGGTAACAATTTGCTCTAAAAACGGCAAACGGTTTTGACGAGAGAGGAGCGAACTGCAAATTGTGACTCTTTGATTACGGTGGTTGTCGGTCAACTCATGAGGAACCCATTTTCCAAACTTTTGGACTTTGCCAAGTGCACGCAATTGATTGGAAATTGTTTTTTGTGAACAATTTAAAGTTGTCGCAAGCTCTTGTTGGGTAATTTGAGGATTTTGCACCAAAAGAGCTTGAAGAGCTTCTTGATCAAAATTGGACACACGGCCTCGACCACTCTTGTCATCTAACGAAAAATTTCCCTCATGAAATTTCTCAAACCAACGCTGGCATTTTCTGGCGCTAACTGCATCTTGACCAAGAGCACTACAGATGTTTTTTGCAGCCTCACTTGCTTTTCTTCCTAATTGGAACTCGTAAAGCATGCAGTGCCGAATATGCTCTTCATCCGCCATCTTCTTAGCCCTAGTTTTGCAACAAAAACCAAACCAAACACAAACTTTTTCAAGCAAAACTTGTTAATTGCACTTCACACGTTCTGTAGATACCACGTGTTTGAAGGTTATGTCAATACAAGTCAACGCCAAGCAAGATTTTAAACGAATGTTTAAAAACGACATTAATCATTACTAGACCTGATAGTTGTCAGGGAGATGAAAGTCAGGACCATGGTGAGGCACCACTTGACACCCATAAGAGAGGAATTTACATTAAGAACAAAATCAGACAAATACAAGTGCTGGTGAGAATGTGGGAGAACGCAAGCCTGAGTGCACAGCTAGTGGAAATGTACAATGGAGTGGCCATTGTGGAAAACAATGAGGATGGCAGTTCCTGAAAAAATTAAATATAGAATGACCACGTGACTATTTGGTACACCCGTTTGGTGTGGCTAGTGGTGGTGTCAACCTATGAACCAGAGGGTCACAGTTCAATTTGCCATCAGGCACAGGCCTGGGTTGTAGGCTCAATCCCCAGTGGGAGAGGCATGCAGGAGGCAGCCAATCAATTGGCTGTTTTTATCGCTCTCCCTCTCCTTTCCTCTCTGAAATTAATAAAAATACATTTACATATCTAACTAATTCTACTTAGTATGAGGAAAATTGAGACAGAAAAACATATATGACAGTTCACAGCGGCACCATTCACAACAGCTAAAAACTGGAAGCAATTCTAGTGTCCATGGACAGAGAAATGGACAATCAAAATATGGTCCATCCACACTGGATTATTCAGCCTTAAAAAGGAAGGACAATCTGACACCTGCTAAAACATGGATGAACCTTGAGGACAGTACACTGATTCCTAGAGAAGTAAGATTTATGGAGACAGAAAGTAGATGGCGGCTGCCAAGGGCTGGGGGAGGGAGAGACTATGGGGGATGATGGTTAAGGTCCCTTTTACCCCCCAACATTAGGCAAGTGGAAGCTGCCTGTCCCTGGGTCACACATGACCACAAGGGCCTGTCCTTCAGAAGCCGGCTGGTGTACGCCTCCCAAGGGGGCAGTGCCTGGCCTTCCCTGCCCTCACCTGGTGCTGCCTTGCTCATCCTCAGAGCCCGGCTCCTCATCGGAGGTCAGCGGGGAGTAGTGGACCCCATTGGGCTGGCTCAGGGGCTTCTCCTTCTTGAGCACGGGGGGCTGGTCGTTGTCCTGGTATGGTGCAGGGGAGCTCTTCAGGGAGCTCTCGGGGGACGAGATGGCTGTGATCTCCAAAGGCTGGTTAATGTTGTTGACCTGAGGGACCAGCACAGACACAGCACAACTCTGTCAATGGGCTCCCACAGCACCGACCCCAATGGCTTTGCTGATCCCTCCTGCCTAAGCTACCCCGGGCATGGAGTCTGCCAGCTGTTCCCTTCCAGCCTGGGCTCCTGCCCCAGCTGTCTCGGCTACTCCCGGGAACAAGAGCCCCAACGTCCAGATGCCTGCTTGTCTACTTCCCCAGACAGTTGTTCTTGGCCTCACCATGGAGTTCAGGTTGAGGGGAGAACCTGAAGACTGAGTGAAGAGGCCGGCGACGGTTGGCAAGGCCCGGCGCTTGGGGGATACGCCTGAGCTCAGACTGGGGGTCCCCGCTGATGCCCGCTTCCTTCTGCCCCGTTTTCGACTGTCCTGCCCGTGGCTCTGACTGCTGTCTCCACGAGCACCCCCAGGCAGAGGGCTGTGCTTGTTGGAAGGTGACTGCTTGGTGCTGCTGGCACCAGCTGAGATGGTGAAGATAATCCTCCTCTTGGCCTCGCTCTCTGGATCTGAGAAGCCAACCTCAGAGGGAAGGTCCCCTTTGCTTGCATCAGGGAGTGGGCCCTGGGTGGCACTGAGTCGTGGGCTGACACAGAGCTGGTGAGAGGGCGAGGCAGGACCAGAGTTCCGGGGCTGCACAAGCAGCTGAGGATGCTGTGGGGTGGAGCTGCGGGAGCCCATGGTGGCGAAGAGGCTCCCCGAGCTGGAGGACTCATCGAAGACAGGGGGCTCAACTCCAGGAGCGAGTGGGGCCGGGCTCCCTGCCAGGGCCCCACTGATGGCGACGGAGCCTGCATAGAAGCCTGCCAGGAAGAGAAACAGTGCTTCAGGGAAGCTCTTCCCAGGAGAGGTTGGTACTGCTCCAGGTGAAGCTGGTAAGGACACTAAGCCCCGAAGATGCACCCTCCATGTCGTGGATGCCCCCATAGATGGCACCAAGGGACTAGGCAGGCACCCTTGGGCTGGCACAAGGGCAGGTGAGAGTGCTCAGGCGTGATGAGCTCCTTCCCATGTTTGGATTTGGCATCACTGGAGGCCGTGGAGCCTGTGTACCACTCCCACCCTGAGCCCTCTCTCGGCACCTCCTCTAGGGGCCCAGAAACCCTTGTGATATCCAACTGAGACAGAATTTGTCCTTTGCCTAGAACTCATCATGCTGCCAGCTGCAAAGTATCCCCCGATTGGAGTAGTGGGATGCAGGGAGCCTAGTGCCATGGTCGGCAAACTGCGGCTCACGAGCCACATGCGGCTCTTTGGCCCCGTGTATGGCTCTTCCACAAAAATACCACGGCCTGGGTGAGTCTATTTTGAAGAAATGGCATTAGAAGTTTAAAAAATTTGGCTCTCAAAAGAAATTTCAACCGTTGTACTGTTGATATTTGGCTCTGTTGACTAAGTTTGCTGACCACTGGCCTAGGGAAGGACTGCTCTCAGTAATGGCCTCTGCATTTTAATATATTTTTTAATTTAAAAAAAATGATTTTTAAGCATGATGAATGGAGAGAGATGTTGATTCTTATGTATGCTGACGGGGGATTGAACCTACAACCTTGGTGTATGGAGACAATGATCTAATCAACTGAGCTACCTGGCCAGGGCTGAATTTTATTCTTTATGTCTAGAAAAATAATTTCCAAACAGGCCATGGTGTTCACAAAAGTCAGCAAACTACAGCCCAGCCATGGTCTGGCGATTTGGTTGCCAAGCTTTGCTATAGTAGTTTTACTGGCACATGCCCACCACGTGTTCACCGACTTGCACAACTGGAGCTGAACAGCTGTGACAGAGCTTCTTGGCATCAGAGCCACAATTCCCCCCACCGCAGGCCCTGTGTCAACACATGGAAGTGTCAAAAATTCGAGCTCTCTGAAGATCAGAGTCCAGCTAGAAACTGGGTGGTCCCAGAGCCCACAGTGGTTTGACAAGGACAATGCCACCACACTACTCAAGCACATCCTATCAGGTGCCCGCCAAAGGTTCCGGTAATGCACGGAGGGCCCACTCTAGTGTCCCCGATCCCCAGGTCTCACTGTGCTGCTGCTGTTGCTAAGGAGGACAACAGTCTGGACTCAGCACAGACCCCATGGCTGAAGGAGATAAGCTCTAAGCCTGGCATCTCTGAAGGCCTCACTATAGACACTGTTCACAACTCACACACCCAGCACAGCCCCTGGAAGGTGGCAGTGGGCACAGGTGGAAGGTGACCTATGGAAACAGGGCAGAAATAGGAGAAGCAACCTACCTGCAGGCGCCAGGGTGAGGCTTTTGCTCCCAACAGCGTTGCTCCCAGCACCATGGGCATTAGTACCCATCTGCTTTTCAAGTGTGGACGAGGACTCTCGGGTCTGATGCACAGGACTGGGGGTGCTTCTCTGTTGAGAGAATGCGCTGTCAGCTGAGCTGGGCTTGGCATGTGAATGTCAGGGAGGGGGTCAACAGGTCACAGAACATGCCGAGGACATGAAATAGGGAGAATAGCAGGTGTGTGAAAAGCAGCTTGAAGGGAAAGTGACCTGCTCAGGGTGTGAGCACAGTGGGCAGCCACCAGAAGGGTCTGATCAGGGGTGGGACAGATGTCTGACTTGGGTCCTAAAGGATCATTCTGGCTAATGAGCTCAGAATGGGGATGAAGGGTATAGGGAAAGCAGTGAGGGCTGCAGCAGCAATTATGATCTGACCCAGCAATTTATCTTCTATGTGCAAGGAGATGAAAACACTTGTCTACACAAAACCTGTACACAACTGTTCACAGTGGCCAAAAACTGGAAACAAAAAAATGTCCATTGATAAATGAAACAATACCCAAATGTGTCCACTCACACACAAGAGTATTACTCAGCCACGAAAAGGAGAGAAGCACTGACACTTGCTACAATATGGATGAATCTATAAACTGGAACTTCAATGAGAAATGCCAAACATAAAAGGCACACAGTGTGTGTGATTCCATTTATGTGAAATGTCCAGAAGTGTGAGTTTGTGGTTGTCAGAGATGGGGATGGTCACACACATGACTATGGATGTGGGTGGGACTTCCTTTGGGAGGTGCCAAAACATTCTGGAACTAGAGGTGATGGTTGTCAGCCCTGTGAACATACTAAATGTCACTGAAACACACGTTTAGATGGTGAATTGTATGTGGATTATAACTGGGGAGGGGGATGGGGAAGCCTGCATTATATAGAGTCCATAAGCGTGAGGCAAAGGGAATGCAGGTATGGACTGAAGAGGATGTTTCAAGCTTCTACCACATTGGGCATTTGTGTAGACAAGTGTTCTATTCCTTCTCCACCTGCACACACCATCATTTACAAAAAAGGATGTGAGATAAAAATGACAAGATGTGAAAGAAAAGTACCACATGATCTCACTCATTTGTGGACAATAAAGAACATTATAGGCCAAGACCAGTTTGGCTCAGTGGATAGAGCGTCGGCCTGTGGACTGAAAGGTCACAGGTTCAATTCCGGTCAAGGGCATGTATCTTGGTTGCGGGCACATCCCAGTAGGGGGTGTGCAGGAGGCAGCTGATCTATGGCTCTTTCACATTGATGTTTCTAACTCTCTATCCCTCTCTCTTCCTCTCTGTAAAAAATCAATAATAATAAAAAGAACATTATAAACTGATGAACAAAAAGATAGATACAGAGGCAGTAAAGCATCAAACAGACTAACAAATTATAGCGGGAATATTAGGGAGAGTTGGGGGAGATAAGAGATCATCAATGGAAAAAATATCCTTGGATGAAGATTAAAAGACAACGAAAAACCCCATAAGATATTAATGTAATTAAACCTGGATTCTTGGATGCTCTATTTTTCTCAAACTTCAATTGCATGCAATTTAACAAAAAAGGAACCAGACAAAAGTGGTGGGACGAACGCCAGACAAAAGTCTCTTGTTCCTGTGCTGATATTTTCTGAGCAACACAGCAATGGACTGCCCCCGCCCCCCATGGTGCCCACTCACTACCTTCTCGGCACGGCTGGGCAACACCACGCTGGCCAGGGGGATGCTGACGGGCAGCTTGCTGGGCTGCACAGTGCTGAGTGGAATGCTGACGGGTAGGCTGGTGATGGCCTCCCCACTGCTGGCATAGGCTCGCTCCTTCAGACCCTGCAGACACAGCAGACTACCTGCTGCTGCTGACCCGTGAACCCCAGGCCACGAGCACCACCCGAAGAGCACAACTACCCTCTAGCCATGGACAAGGGGACTGCTGTAGCAGACAGTCCCCTCATCCCACTAACACCTATCCCTCTAACTCCAACCGCTTCTCCTGACCTTCCAGGCCCTTACCCATCACTAGGTCCTCACACTTTGACCTAATGTTTTTCAAACTTGCCACCTGAACAGAGACAGAGCTGCCCTCTGGCAATGCCACTCTAAGGGGGCTCTACTATCTTGCCACTTTTTTAGTCTTGTTCATAAAGATGTGAAGCAACTGAGGGTGGGGACCTGATTAACAAAGCCCTATCCCTCCACCCCCAACCCTCATTCTCCTGTTCCACAGCCCCCACCTGGATGCCCTCTCTAACAGACCCACTCAGGATACCCACTGAGTGCCCCCCATAGCCTTGGCTCAGTCACAGGTCAGTCACCCACCCCAAGGGTCCCTCCCTCCCAGTGATTGCCTGTACCTTCTCACTGCCTTTGTCTCCTGTCATCTGTAAGGCCGCAGGGGATGAGGGCCGATGGTCCTGAGGGCTCAGCTTGATGCCATTGGCGAGGCCTGGGCTCTGGTATGGAAGGCCATTCTCCTTGGCGTGCTCAGTTCTGGAATGAAACACATACCAGTCACTCTCTGTGGAGACCCAGTGGCTGTGGCTTTGTGTTCAGAGCTGACAGCCTGGGCCCAACAAACACTTACAAACTGATGAGCAACCCCTCTCAAGACCCCACAACAGTCCAAGAGCGCCAGGGCAGACTCACCGTGGGTGTAGCTCACCAGCAGATGTCTTGCCACTGGCAGTGTGGTCCTGGCTCAGGTGGCGTCTTAGCACCAGCTTTGCCGGGGAGAGCCTGGTGTAGTCTGGCAAGGCCAAGCCAGACAGCTTCTCAAGCCGAGGCCGGCTGCCATGGCTGGGAGTGCATGGCACAACCTCCTGGTCCAGTGGAGAGGCCAGGTACTGGGGGGTGTTCTGCTTGGACGAGGGCCGGCTCAGTGTGTTGCAGAGCTCATAGCCAGCCGCATGGCCATTCATGGAGAGCTCCGGGCTCATGCTATTGAAGTGGGGCAGTGAGAATTTGGAGCAGTCCAGCTCAAGGTGCAGCCGGCTGGGTTCCGCCTCCAGCTCTCGGCCCAGGCCACCTTTGCCTCGTAGGTGCAGGGACATAGCTTCATCAGGCGGCACGCAGGACTTGAGCTGCAGGAGCTCCTGCTGCCGCTGGCTTTTTTCCAGCTCCACGATGCTAATCTGGAAGATCGAGGGTGTCAAACACTCAGCTTGCTTGTGGGGGAGGTTCCTGCACAACCGTCGAAGGCCCCAGACAGAGGCCAGCCCAGCCCAACCCAGCAAAGTGAGAATGATGCCCACCCAGAGTAACTACAAGGAGGCAGACTGACTTGGTGTGTCAAGAGGACCCAGAGCAGCCAACCACCCAAACTGGTCAGGGCACTCAGGGTAGGCAGATAAAACAGCACGTGAGTGTTAAAAGTGGTTCTGCAGATGCACATCTGCTGAAACTAAAAGACGTCCACAGGAAAGCAAGGAACAGAGGTTGTAGTGCTCTCGTGAGTATTCAACATTGGAAAAACCCTGAAATAGCACTTCCTTCCAGGGGTCAGACACAGAATTTAAAAAAAACATGGTTTTTAGAGATAGAAACATTGATAAGAGAGAAACACCATCATTCGGCTACCTTCTGCATACTCCCTACTGGGGAGTGAGCCCACAGCTCAGGATATGCCCTGACTGAGACCTCTTGGTTCCTGGGTTAATGCTCAACTGGTGAGCCACACCTGCCAGGCCACAGGGCACCTTTTCCCCGTACACTATGTTTGGGCTTTTCCTCTATATGAACATGTATCATTTCTTTATTACACAGAAGAGTCAGAAACCAAATATATTCCCTGTGGAGACTTCTCCTGCAGGCACACCCATGGAAACAAGACCTGGCTTTTGTAACATCAGCAAACCTTTCTGTTGTTAATCCATACCCAGTTTTTTCCTATTTTTTTTTTTTTTAAACAAAGGTGGAGATTTATTGAAGAACAAGTACAGACACACTCCCACATGGGAAGAGGGAAAGAGTCCCACAAAATGGACTCTCACATGGAGAGGGGGAAAGGGTGCCTTTTCCATTGATTTTTAAAGAGAGTGGAAGGGAGAGGGAGAGACAGAAAGAAACATCAATGTAAGACACACTGATTGGTTGCCTCCCACACTGGGAATGTCTGGGCCCCCTCAAAAGGGTATCGAACCTGCAACCAAAGTATGTGCCCTTGATTGGCACTGAACAGGAGACTTCGGATGCTCTAACCACTGAGCTACCGCTAGAGACAAGCCTCTTTCGATGACACACACTGCTGGTGTGATGGACAAGAGACACCTGGGCCATGTATCACATGACCTTAAACTGCTCCCAGATCTATTTTGGGGACTATGTCTTTACAGAAATATCCTTAAGATGAGTCATAGTGCAGAAAAATTAATTGCATTTTCACTTTACAATAAACCACTTAAAAGAGCCCCAAGGGCATGTGGAGGTATTATTGATATGAGAAAATGCTAAGTAACTGATTTACTATCTGAAAAGGGATTTACTATTGGGGAAATTGAGGGAAGAAGAGACTGAACATAAACTGCACCTATGGATGAGGACAATGGGGGATGGGGAGGGGGCAGAGGGTGGGGTGGGAACCTGGTGGAGGGAGGAAGAAGTGAGGAACCTTTGTAATAATATGAACAATAAAGATTGATAAAAAAAAAAAAAAAAAAAACCTCACCGGAAAAAAAAAAAAAAAAAAAAAAAGAGCCCCAAGGGTCTGGCAACCAGCAATGCTCTATGTTATGAAGCTGAGCTGAGTAAATGCAGTAGAACCTCTGTATACAGGGAGCTTTCATAATGACCAATGCTCATGCCTCAAGTCTCTCTTTATTGTCCTCATTGTTATTTGTAAGTTCTGTACTCAGGAACTTAGTCATAACCTGAGTTGTGCTTTCTCCTGCCCCAAACTTGTTTCTAGCTAACCTCGATGAATGAGTTACCCTATCAGAAAAAGCACAAGATGCCTGGCTGGTGTAGCTCAGTGACTGAGCATCGACCTATGAACCAGGATGTCACTGTTCGATTCCCAGTCAGGGCACATGCCCGGGTTGTGGGCTCGGTCCCCAGGGGGTACGCGTACAGGAGGCAGTTGATCAATGATTCTCCCTCATCACTGATGTTTCTATCTCTCTCGCTCTCCCTTCCTCTCTGAAATCAATAAAAGTGTATTTTTAAAAAACGGGTGTGTGTGTGTGGGGGGGGCGGGGAGTACAAGCTCTTTTGTTTTAATGTGCAAAGGTCTGTTCAGTAACTGTCAGAAATGCTTCACCAGGAGGCGCCCACACACACATTCAGATGAGATGCCCTAGGGTAGGTAGAGTGGGGTGCCCACCTGCCCTACTTCTTGTTCCCCTTTAGGCTGACGATGGGAAGTGAGGCTGTTCCTAATGTGATACCAGAACTAGTACATTGTTTTTGGGAGGAGGATGGGTTTGGCGGGTCTGCTAATAACACTGACCACGTTCCTAACACCGCAGTTGAAGTCCAGAGAGGCCAAGGTAACCCCATTCCTTGCCCCCCTACCTGCAGCTCCAGGCAGTGCCTCTGTTTCTCGGAGATCTGGCTCTTCAGGGCCTGCTTCTCCTTTAGCAGGTTCTCCAGGGACAGTGTGGACCAGTCCAACTTCAGCTCCTCACACCGAGCCTTCAGCTGTGGGGACAAGGCAGTCCCGGCCATGAGCATGTGCGTGGCTGTAGGGAGGACAGGACGGCCCCCTGGGACCTGCTTCCCGCCCTGACACTGGGCTCTGGGAGGAGACAGGGCAGGTTTCTAGCAGGTATCCCTGGGGGCCAGTCCTTTACCCCCTCCTGCTTTTAGAAGGCCAGGCTGCAGAGACAGCCAGAGGAGACTAGGGTTTCCATAAGAAATACCCACAGGAGTATAGTGAAGGGTCTCCTGGGATAAAGCAAAGGGACCCATTATAAGGGAGGCCCTGCACATCCAGGGGAACCTCAGGAGGGAGGACTGGGAAAGTTCAGGCCACCTCAAAAGGCCTATCTAGTTCCTGCACAGTGTGGTTCAAATGATTGGAGCACCATCCATACTCTGAAAGGTAGTGTTCAATTCCTGGTCAGGCAACCGATTAATGCTTCTCACTCTTTTTTCTTTATAGCAAAGGTAGAAATTTATTGAAGAACAAGTACAGACTCCCATGTGGAAAAGAATCTTATAGCGTAGACAACCACTGGGGGAGGGGGAAAGAGTCCCCAATGCTTCTCTCCTAAATCAATGTTTCTCTCTCTCTTTCTAAAATCAATGAAAACTGCTGAAACCAGTTTGGCTCAGTGGTAGAGCATCGACCTGCGGACTGAAAGGTCCCGGGTTCGATTCCAGTCAAGGGCATGTACCTTGGTTGCGGGCGCATCCCTGGTGAGGGGTGTGCAAGAGGCAGCTGGTCGATGTTTCTCTCTCATTGACGTTTCTAGCTCTCTATCTCTCTCCCTTCCTCTCTATAAAAAATCAATAAAGTATATTTTTTAAAATTTTTTTAAATAAAAAAAATAAATAAAATCAATGAGAACTATATACTTGGGTGAGGATTAAAAAAAAAAAGGTCCCATCTAGTAAAATCATGAGTCTTCGACCGCCCCTGACAGGAATTTAAGAAGCCACATTCAGCGGCAAGTTCAGCTCATGCTCACGTGCTCTGAGAGCCTAGAAAAGCTGTGCCAGCATTTCTACAACGAACTAGGTCAGAGACATGGGGAGGACCCTGGTCTAAGGACCCGGACTAAGGCAATCATGGAAACTCGGGACCATGTGCTGGGGCCCCACAGGCAACCTCAGGTTATCTGTCTTGGGTCACACGTGAGCACCTGGGCATCCAGACCCATCAACCGAGGGAAACCTGGCCCTCCTCCTGGTCTGAGGTCTAAGGATTCTGCTCGCTGTGGAATGTGCTGGAACTGATGCCTGCTCTGGGCACGTACCAGCTGCAGGCTCTGGCTTCTCAGCTCCCTGTTGTCCTTCTCCAGCTGCTCCGTCTGCTCTCGCAGCTGCTGGTTGTGAGCGGAGATCTCTTTCTGAGCTTGGATCAGGTCACTGTAGGTCAGCGCCTTCACTCCCAACTGTAGACATATAATAGCAAGGCTGGGTTTGCAGGGAGATGCCACCATGGTGGAGAGGGGAGAGGAGGGGATTGGCTTTCACCCAGGCAACACCAGGGTGGCACTGTACTAGTCATAGACAGGAGAGACTAAGTAGAGTCCCCCAGAGAGGGGAACAAGGGGGTGACCTCAAGACACAAGTCTGTGCAGGCACCATGAGGGGCTGCTGGGAGCAGCCTTGTGACCAGAGCCCAAGTTCTAGACTCCCAGAAAAAAACACCAGAAAGGAACAGTCCTTCTGTAGCTCAACTGTCCTGAGCTGTCCCCCCGCCCAGCCCCTGCCCACCCCTCAATTCTGTACTTGGGTCATCCTGGCTTCAGGTAGCTCTACCTCATCCAGTTTCTGCTGAAAAAGCTTCTTTATTTCTTCTTTCTGGGCCTGGCAGTGACCAAACAGCTGCTGTGCGGCACCCAGCAACCGGGCATTCTTCTCCTGCAGGGGACAGAGGGCTGGTGAGTGAGCCCAGCCCACACCATCTCTCCCCTCAGACAGGCTCCGCGGAGCAGTGCTGATGGGACACTGCTCAGCCCATCTCATCGACAAAGACCACTGTCCATTCCCCAAAGTGCAAGAGCTGCCACCTCCCTATGCTCACAAGTGGCAACACATGCATACAGTGGGAGCATGCACACACAACACGCCAGCTGGTCCTCCATCTGAGACTTTATCGGAAGGTGGTACCAACTCAGTGGCTCTGAATTACTAACTGGGGGTGACAGACACCTCTAAGCACGGGCAGCAACAGGCCCTCTGGGCAGGGACAAGGGGACGTGCCAGGAAGCAAGGCATGTTCTGGGCAGGCTGGGGGCTTGCCTGGCTCACCCCTCTGCAGAGTGTTGGGAACACAAAAGCAGGCACCCCTCACCTTCTCCTGGTCCAGCAGCTGCTGCAGGCTGGCCTTGTACTGAGGGGTCTTCGTGTACGCCAGGAACTGCAGATACTGAATCTTGAAGGACTCTAGGAGAAGTGGGGACAAGGTCTCGGTACAGAAGCCATCCAGCTGACTGGAGGCTGTGGTGGTAGGGGACGTGTGGTGGCACTCATGTCTCTGAAAGCTCCCCCAGCCCTGTTGTCAGATGCTGCTGAAAATCACCTGTCACTGTGCCAACACCTTTGGTTCTGCACTGCCTTGTCACCCACCACTCACTTGCACCTATGGCTAGTGTTCCCTGGAGCCCTTTGCAGTTCCTGCCATCAGCAGCACACTTTCTCACTCCTCAAGACGGCGGGTTTCTTTGACCAAATTTCCCAGTAAACTCATGCTGTCGAAGTGTGGAAACTGATGGCTCCCACAATTCAAAGGCATTTCCTTCACTCGGTATTTATTTATTTATTTACTTTCTTTCTTTCTTTTCTTTTTTCCCCCCACTCAGTTTTTAAAAGAGATGAAAAGCTTATTTGTCAAGCACCGCAAGGTGAGCAGGTGCCTGCTCCCTCACAGCCCCAGCTTATCCCTGACAGGCCCTTCCCACACTCTAAGAACTATGGGGTGTCCAGGGTACTGTGGGGGAAGTGAGCAGCATCCTTGTTCCCCACTCTATACAGGAGCACCCCAATTAACCACAGATGTCCCCAGACATAGCCCAGTGTCCCAGCGGGGCAGAGCTTCAGCCCAAGAAAACCACACGGGTTCTGCTGGCCTAAAAGCCCAGGCACCACCTGGCAGGACTGACCCTGAGCCCTCGGGACTCTAGTGGGGTCAGCTTGCCACAGGTATCACAGGGGCTTGCCAGAGAGGAAGAACCTCGGACCCTGCCCCTTCCTCTCAGAGCTGTTAAGTCAGAATCTGCACATGACCGCACAGTGTTTGCAGCGCTAGCTTACCTAGCAGCTTCTGTAGTCCAGGCGGGGTGGGTGCCAGCAACAGCTGGTCAGGGGGGTGCCGTTGCACGCTGGGAGGTAGCTGATAAAATGGGCTGTGAGGTGACTTGTATGCATCTGCAGGAAATAGCAACAACAGCAACATTTACGTGTCAACACTGACTGGAATGCCCTCCCAGGGAATTCCAGATTGTTCTATGGAACTTTTCGAGCCTTTTAAAACACACACACACACACACACACACACACACACACACACATATATATATATATATATATATATATATATATATATATATTTTTTTTTTTATTAATTTCAGAGACGGAGAGAAAGATAGAAACATCAATGAGAAAGATTCAATGATGAGCTGCCTCCTGCACACCCCTCACTGGGGATAAAGCCTGCAACCTGGGCATTAACCCTGACCAAGAACTGAACTGTGATTTTCTAGTTCATCGGTCAATGCTCAATCATTGAGTCATACTACCCAGGCTTTTCCAGTATTTTAAAATACTGTACTCAGGCTGAAACCGGTTTGGCTCAGTGGATAGAGCGTCAGCCTGCGGACTGGAAGGTCCCGGGTTCGATTCTGGTCAAGGGCATGTACATTGGTTGTGGGCACATCCCCAGTAGGGGGTGTGCAAGAGGCAGCTGATGGATGATTCTCACTCATCGATGTTTCTAACTCTCTATCCCTCTCTCTTCCTCTCTGTAAAAAAATCAATAAAATATATTAAAAAAAAAAAAAAATACTGTACTCAGCACAGCTCCTACAGTTCAAAGACATGACCAGATACCGCATCTCAGCAGTTCCAGAAGCGGAGACAAATGCCATCATAATCTAAGAAACTTCTGTGAGCAGTGCTCTTTCTGCCATAGCTGCTGATGTTATCAAAGCCCGGGATGGCAGGATGTGATGGAAAAGCCCCACCAGGATTTGCTCTTGGCAGGCTATCTGCGTGAAGCGAGGCCCGGGTGAATCCTGCGGACATCATGAGGTCCCTCTGGAGCATGACCCAGAGAGCCTGAGCGGCCCTAAGGAGGGCTCTGAGGCCTGGCTCACCTTGTGGCGAGGGCGTCGCTGCCTGGGACACAGTCTGGGTGTGCAGGAGGTCCAGTGCAGTAGGGTTCTTCTTGGGCTTACGCTCGGGGTTCGCAGTGCTCATCTTCTTGGGCCGTCCGCGCTTCCGGCCAGCCAGCTTCCGGCCCTTCTTGTTCAGCTTCTTCTTCCGAGCTTTGGAGGGCGATGGCTTCTTGATAGCGGTGGTCGCTGCTTTCTCTTCCTCAGCACCAGAATCCTAGTGGACAGAGTCACTGAGAGAGCAATGCTCCCACCCCTCCTCCCATTAATAATGAGCCCACAACACAGTTCTCTGGGAGAGCAGCTGAACAGAGGCACCTGAAACCCAGGAACCCCCTTTCCTCCTCCAGCCCAGTGATCAGTCAACCAACCTGTGCACCGACCAGGACCATCCCTCTGGCTGGAAGAGCCCAGCCCCACCCTGTATAATGAGGGCCGTGCCCATAATAGCCCTGTGGGGCCCCAAGCCCTAGAGAAGGGATTGGGGGCACTTACCACAGAGGTGTCCGCAGGCACAGCCGCCTTGCTCTCAGGCACCTTCGTGGGGGTGGTTGTATTACTCTTGTTTTCTCGCTGCTGCCGGCGCCTAGCTGCCTCTTGTTCCTCCTGGAAAACAAGTGTCGGACATGTCCTCCAAAGTGTCAGCATGTCCCCCAAAAGAGCCACCGAGGTGGGCTACCTGTCCCAGCTCCGCTCAGCCCAACTCCTCTGCCTGCTGTAAAGAAGAGGAAAATAAGGCAGAGAGAAGCACGTGAGCCGTACCGAGCCTTTAGCCAGCCCTGAGCCATGTGTGTATCTTTGCCTGGTGCAGATATCCCTAGACCTCTCAGTCAGAAACCCATGTGACGTGTGTGAGGAAATGAAATCAAAGATAAAAAGCTGTCTGAAAGTCCTCTCCTTCCGGGGAGCTCAGGGACCCCCACTGAAGTGCATCCCTCCAAAGTGAGGGTCACTGAGAAGGCTGTAGGAAAAGGAAAGAGGATGGTGCTGGCTGGCTTAGCTTGTTCTTTGCGCTGGGGGTAGGTAACCCAATTAAGGCCCAGATACCCCAAGTATGGCAGGAACAGCACAGGACTCTAGGTCATGGGGACTTCTTCCTGCTCAGATGCTTGTCTGAGTCTCCAGAAACAATGACATTTGGACAGATGTACCCTGAGGTCCGAAGGAGGCAGTTTGAGGACTGGGCATTGCAGGGACACTGGGACTGGCAGTAGAACCACCATGTCAGACTCTAGGCCACTCCCCTCTAGCAAGTGTGATGCACCACTTAGAAGCAGTTGTCTGTTTAGAAAGAGGAACATCTTGTGTTCTAGACGTGGTGGGTCAGTGTGGCTCGAGCACCTCCCTCAGACCTGCACTTGGCACATTTCATAACATTGTCCAAAGGTTGAGATTCATCCAACCTAGGTTCCAAAAGACTGCTGACAGAAAGTGTGGCCCCAAGGGACCATGACCCCCGTCCCCAACCAGCACTCCCCATCCACTACTTGGAGTTCCGTCAAGTTCATCAAGCAGCATACCAGTGATATTCAATGAGGGAAACACACACTTACCCTGAGTTTTGGATTTTTCAGACTAGAAAAATAGTTTTCAAGCTAAAAATGAAAAAAGAAAGAAGTCTTATTAGACATCAGTCCCAAACCTGTCAGGACAAGAGCAACACCTGAGACACGCCAACATGAAATGTTGTTGGAGCTGTCACAGGGATACACCTCTGCTCAGACCCACCCTGAACACAGGTTTCCTCTCAGGGGTTGTGCAGACCCGCAGGGCCATCTCACATGAAGCAAGCTGGGTGGGAACCAGGCTGCCCAGTACGGGGGCTCCCTGGACACCAGAAACCTGTGACACTGAGGCCAAATCCATTATTAGTACATCATTCGGGACAATGTGTGCCTCATACAAGGACTGGGAGCAAAGAGGGAAGACAAAGAGTTCCTGGTTTCCACTCATGCTACTGTGTCTCAGATACTCCAGGGAGAGTGCCATGGGGAGGCGGGAGGGAAGGGGAAGAGGCTTTCTGGGAGGGCCTGGCCTCACTCACGGGGACACTTACTATGGTGCGGTCGATGGTGTGCAGGTAGTAGGAGACGGGCTTCCCCGTCCACGACACTGAGCCCTTCAGGGGCGAGAGCTCCACGACGCGCATGATGGTGCCGATGTCTGCAACGACGGGCACAGGTTAGGGCCTTGTGCACCTGGGGGAATGACTCAGGCGAGGCAGGAAGGGAGCAGAACCGCGCGCCCTCATCACGTGAGGCCGTCCCACTCGCCAGGCCGGTGAGGTGCCTGGATATCGGCACGCTGGCAGGTCAGGGAGGCGCACGGCGTGCACAATGTTCCCCGCTAACCCAGGTGCTTGTCCAAGGAAAACGGCAACGAGCCTGACTGGGTGGGATGGAAAAGCACTTGAGGACCACTTGGAAAGAACACGGCTACTAAGATGCCCAGCACCCGAGAAATTATGACCCCAAGGCCAGCTGCCACAGAGCAACATGGCTCTTCCCCAGGCCAGAGGTTCAGCTCTTCCTGCTGAAGGTTTCTGCATCTGGAGCCCATCACACACACCAGCCATTTGCCCCTTAGGCCAATCAGATATGAAAGCAAGGAAGCTTGTAAACCACTGTGTCTTCATAACCTTGTGACAAACGTGTGGGGTCTCAACCTGGGTGGGTAATGTCTAGGGATATCTGTGGTGGTCAAGACAAGGGTGCTCCTGGCATCAAGTAGGTTCCCAGAAAGCTCCCACAGAGATGACCTGGCCCTAAAGTCCAGTAATCAAACCCTTTACTAACTTGTGTCAAATGCTTAAGATCATATATATGGCCTGGCCAGTGTGGCTCAATGGTTGAGTGTTGACCTATGAACCAGAAGGTCACTGTTTGATTCCTGGTCAGGGCACATGTCCAGGTTGTGGGCTCAATCCCCAATTGGGGGCATAGCCCATCAACGAGCCTCTCATCATTGGTTTCTACCTCTCTTCCCTTCTCCCTTCCTCTCTGAAATCAATTTAAAAGTAATAATAATAATTATTCTTATTATTTTAAATATATTTTTATTGATTTTGTACAGAGAGGAAGGGAGAGAGTTAGAAACATCGATGAGAGTCATCGATCAGCTGCCTCTTGCACCCCCCCCACTGGGGATATGCCTGCAACCAAGGTATATGCCCCTGACCGGAATCGAACCCAGGACCTTTCAGTCCCCAAGCCAACGCTCTATCCATTGAGCCAAACCGGTTTCGGCGATAGTTATTATTATTATTATTTTATTTATATATGAAATCATCTGAAGAATTTAGCAACATGAGAGTTTCTTACCACTCAAGTTTCTACTGTTTATTCTGAAGTTCAGAGGTGCAAAGGGCTTCGAGGACACAATTCTGCCACCTGAAACACAAAAGCTGATTATTGCCTTTCATGGGGAAAACCGTCATGCACGTAAGGGCAGGATGATGGAAGTCAGAGCAGGGGAGGCGAAGCCAAAGGAAGAAATGAGCACATAAGTAGCCAGGGACTGGGAGTCCTTTCCGTTTCCTACAAGTAAGAGCAAAATTAAGGTACGCTTAAGCCTGACCTACTAATGACCTTCCTGTAGAAACTTACCCAAGGCCTCCTGAAATCCCACCTGCATATATGTGTCCCATAACCCACACTTAATCTGAAACACCCTGATTTGTGTATCAGGTTAGGAACTGCCACACAGAAAATGCTAATGCCCCATGTTAGTGTGACTGTCACACCTGTCACCGTGAGCATATGTGAGTGGGGCTGCTCATGTTATGATTACAACAGCGTTCTACATGGACTGAAGAAAACACCAAAGTAAACATGTTAATGCTAAACTTTGCAGTGTCAAAAAAAGAATCAAATATAAAAGTCAAAGAAAATAATGTTTCATAAATCCATTTAAGACACTCTCACACACACACACACACCCCCATACACATGAACACAGCCCCATAACACCCCAATCAGAGAGCTCCCCAGTACTCAGTGTCCCTGAGCACCACCCCCACTAGAAAAAGGATGGATCCCAGGGCCAGCCTGGTGCAGGGCCAGGAGACCACGAGGGGCATTCACCATCATAGGAGCATCTCAGTGTGTGGGATACAATAAAATAAAACTCAGGGGTCCACAGACCGCTTTCATTGGGATGTGCCATCCTGCGATGCTCAGATGACTATTGTGCATGAGGGGACTTCTGAGGACAAGTCACTATAGGACAACAGATCCTAATGACTAGAGGGTTTAGCAGGCAATCCTGCCCCTGAGCCAGCCCATGTGTGACAACCAGGCATTGAGACCTGAAGGAAACGGGGCTCAGAGAGGCAAGGTCAAGCTCACCATAAGGGATGAGTCCAGAATGGATGACATCCCATAGGAAAATGAGCCCAGATAACTCATGGACACTGTCAAAAAAAGATGGAGGGGCCGTTTTCTAATAAAACTACACAACAGTCCAAGGCGCGAAGGCCACTTGTGACTATTGGCGGAATAGATGGGGAAAAACAAAGGAGAAGCTGGGAGAGTTCAAGGCAGGGTGGGACCCGAAGGCCACAGGAATCCCAGTCCTTTCCTCTCCTTGGGGTGCGAGGGAGGGGCCTGAAGACTCAGGAGACACCCTGTATGTGTGTGCAGGGTGCAGTGGACAGTGGCTGCTCACTCTTACAGTAATTAAAAACAACCATGCACACACATACACATGCTCATCTGTACACAGAATGGGATCACACATGCTCATACATCCACATGAAACTGGCAGTGCTGAAGGCAGATGAAAGTTATCTGTATCTATGACCTTTCCCCTCCCCAACCCAATGAGCTGCTATCTGACCTGGGATGGAGGAAAGGGAATCAGAGGGAAGTAGTAGGGTGGCTCTGGACAGGTGATGGTGGTTCCAAACATGAAAGGCCAATGCCCCAGTTAGGGTTGCCAGACAAACAGGGACATCATTCTGAATTTCAGATACACATGATATTCCTTTAGTAAAAGCTGGGACATCCTTACACTGAGAAGCTATTTGCTGTCTATAGGAAATGCACATTTAAACAGATAGCCTACGGTATATCTTACTTGCTAATCTGGCCACCCCCACCAAGTCCCTCAGGCTGGCTGAGCAGAGTGTGTATGGGATGTAGGTCTATTCCACTCCAAATTCTAAGCTGGGATGCACCCAGCTCGGCACCTCAGGTGACAGTGAGAGACACAGTGAAGGCATCCCACTGCCTGAAGCCTTCTGATTGGGACGGAAATGGATGGGTAGGAAAACTTAGAACTTTCACACCTGTAATCGGTCTCAAATCTAGCCAAACCAAGAGGGAGGCGATTCAAGAAGCACGGTGAGCTTGCTGCAGCCACATAAGGCGGGGTTAAGGGAGAAGTACGTTACCTTCCTTCATGTTTGCAAATCGCTCCTTCAGCTGGTGATCCACCTCAGGACCAAAGGCAAAGTTATTCACAAATATAACACTGCAAAATAATATTCCAGTTGAGTAAAATGAAGGTTCCATCTTCACATGTGTATACAGTGCCATTGCACATGCTACCTATTGCTTCCACTGCCAGCTCCATCGTGAGGCCTCCCCAGGCTCTGCCCACACCACTTCCACCCGGCCCAGGTAAGGGGCTCCAGCTGCCCAAGTTTGTTGCTAATGTACAATAATTTAGAAATTTCCATGAGCACCACATTGCTGGCCTCTCTGAAAAAACAAAAAACAAACCAACAAAAACCCCATAAGATGGACATGTGCAGGCCAAGGTGGCCCAGGTCAACCTGTTCTACATGGCTGGTGGTCCCTGCCTGCCCATGGACCTTTCTAGATGGAATGCAGGCAGCACAACTGTAACCTAGGGGTAGGGGTGTGAGGAGAACTAAATATCCAGGCAGGCAGGAAGCACGACTGAGTCAAGCTGCATCTGAACGTGACATCTAAGGACCCTTGGGACCAGAAGCAAAGCTCTTCCACGGGACAGTGTAACTCAGCCTAATTTTTTCAAATGGCCTCTGGCACCAGATGACCACAGGAACTTCGATCTGCAGATGGCTGCTGGGATGGCTGAGGAGACTGCTGCCTCGCCAGGAACAAGGTGTTCCCCTGACTGCTCCCTCACCACAGCCCGGACCTTGCCCATTTAGAGGAACTCTCTGAATGGCTAAATGCTAGAAACACCCGTGCAGTTAACGTGAAGACGCAAAGACAAGACAGACAGTTTCATACTTAAGAGTCACGTGGCTCTCCTCTCTGCTGCAAGTGCCTCCAGATTAAAACTGTGCCACGGCAGAAACTGGGCAGCAGAATTGTAGACATGGGTTCACTTCCTCTTTTGACCGTTACAGAAAATGAAGTGAGCTGACTGTCATCTCCATGCTGCTTGTTTTAATGAAGTCTCAAAAAAGCTTTAAAATCAAGAAATCTCAACCCTTTACAGCAAGCAGGTGAAGGAGCAGGTGAAGTAACTCTGTTACTTCACAAGTGCAAGAAAAGAGTGGCCGAAGGATACTGAAGGTATCAATGAAGGCCAGTACTCTCTCCCTGCGCCACCAGGCAGACTGAAACAGAAGACAGTAAGATTTAAAGTGGGATGGAGCCACCCCAGCTGCCGATGGGCAGAGCATGATGAGGACAGGTGAGCCGAGTTAGGCCATGGCCCTACTCAGGACAGAGCTTGGGAAGGCTGGACGTCAGAATCTCAAGGTGACCGAAGCCACAAGAGGGCAGAACCAAAAAGGCTTTGAAGGAACAGGCTCCAGACACTCTTGCGCTCTCACATTCAGACCTGAGAAAACCAGAAAACTAATTGAGGCAAGGGTCACACCTGACAACAAAAGAACTGGTGGGGAGGAGACACTGTAACAGAAAGCAGAGTACCTAGGGGACATCTAGGGGACACAGTCAGGGCCTGGCCTTGGGCCCTTGGTCACAGGACTGTCACAGGCCAAGCGGACGATGGGCAGAAGAGGAGCAGGGTGCAGTGTGCTCTCAGGAAGCTGTCACTGGGGTGCCCAGAAGACAGGACACTGCAGCCTGGATGCTGCTGGGCAGTGCGTGGTGAGTATGGGGTTCTCCTCACTGGGGAGGTCTCTCATTGCATTCAGACCCCGCTCAGCCCACCACAATGGCAGCACAGATCCTATTCCATGGGGATATCCACAAAGTCATCACAATTCTCTCAAGAAGATGAGGAGGACCTAGTCATTGTGGGACAGTGCGCACACAAGCGGCAAAAAAAAAAAAAAGATACTTCTATAAAAAGAGCAATGCTTAGTTCCTATTTGCTTCAAGAATCGCAGTGGGGGACACAGGGCAATGTATAGTAGGTGCACCCTGAAGAACAGGGAGAGAAGGACAAGACAGTAGGTCAGACTGAAAGCCTGTGATCCACACCTCACCAAGGCTGACCCACCACTCCCCAGGAAGAGCACTTGAGAGCATGCAATGTGGCCTCACAGATCACCATGGTCCTGGCTACCTCGGCTGATGCATAGAAGACCTTCACACTCCAACACTGCCTCCTGCTCACCCAACGAGACCCATCAAATCTGAAGCTATGCTAGAGGTGAGGGAAGAGCATAGCAATCCAGCCTGGCATATCTTACCCTCAGCCTGAGGCCAGCGGAAGGACAAAGGAAAAATAAGGAGAGAGGGTAGGGAAGAACTATAAACACAGCTACAGAAGCTGGTGGACATGACGGTCACACCTCAAGTCCTCGGCTGAAGGGTCTGCTGGAGCTGGGATGGTTCTGGGATGGCCTCTCAGACCAGGCAGGCAGACCTGCCAGCAAGCTCAGAAAGTTTCCTGCCAGGCTGTTCACACCCATACAACACTCCCCCCACAGCAAGCGCAAAGAAATAGCTCCCTCCACTAGTCAAGGAGTACAATGTCCACATGCTGACATAGTGAGAGCTGAGCTTAGGGCCAAGACCTCCAGGCAGTTTTCCCTCCCTGGCTGCAAAAGTAGGAGAGGGCCCTGAGAGTGACCCTTGGCAGCCTGAACCAGAAGGGAAGAAGAGAAGCCCCAATTGCCTCTGCCACCTAGCTTTGCTTGGAGAAAGGCAGCCACGCCAACCACACAGGGACCTGAGAAAGTGAGATCCCCTGGTGTGCCTTGCCCAGCTAGGCCACAACTCTGTGCTCACAGCGTTGAGTGGTTACTCCCAAACCCGCCATACCTTGTGTTGGCGATCCGCTCTCTCCATTCCTCCGAGAGGAAATCACCTCTTTCCAGCTGAAAGGAAGAAAACAGGGATAAGAGCTCATCACAGGTCTCTCTTGGCCCCTGAGCCAGCCTCCCACCTGGCGAGGAACAGATGAAATGAGCACAGTCACTAAAATGGGCAGACCTTGAGGAAAGAGGCATGGCTGCTGGCAGCTCCACAGGGAGGAGGAAACAGTTGGGGATAAGTAGAGACCACACACTGCAGTATGGGTCACCATGAGTCCTGGAGTGGGTAGCCTCACTAGTGCTAGAGCGCCCATCCCAGGGGGCCAATCCAAAGAGCAATGAAGACACTAGAGAAAAATGCCCAGAAGTCACAACGTCTTGTTCGTTCACGGCCAGCAGGGGGCGCTCCCAACACACGGCCTGCAGAGCCACAGAAGGTCTTTACTCCATCATAACGGAGTTGTTCTGGACAGAGGGTGGGTTGGCAAGGGCTACAAGACACCTGTACTGGGCACTCAGGGGAGTGTCCAGGACACAGACCACTGACCAGGAGAGACATGGCATAGGCTAAGCTTCTTGCTGTGACATGAAACACACCTGCTGTGGCTCTCCGACCTGCTTTACTTGAGAACAGTGCCGTTTGGAATTTCAAAACCTTATTTCAGCATTGCTTTTATTAGTGGACTAATGTCATTCTGCCTCAATGACAAAGTGTGTCCAAGAGGACACAGTTCTAAATAACTGAACCGTTCAAAGCTGTAACATTTACCAAAACAAGAAAATTAGTTCTATAATTCTTTAAAGGGTATCACCATCACAACTGAAAACATGTCCAAACAAAAATCTGTCTTTGGACGTCAAAACGTGGAAACAACCCAACGCCCATCCACGGATGGACAGACACACACATTACCTATGCATACTCTGAGTATTGCTCAGCTACGAAAAGTAGTGAAGCACCGATACGTGCTTACATGGATGGGCCTTGAAAACATGATGCTCAGTGAGAGAAGCCAGACCCAAAAGTCACCAAGTGTGTGACTCCATTTATGTGAAATGCTCAGAATGAGCAAATCCACAGAGACAGGAGCTGGGTTAGTGGTTGTCACGGGCTAGGGGACTGCTGGTGGGCCGCCCTCATCCAGACCACAAGTGCTGTGAAGTGACCAGGAAGCCCTTCTCGAGAAGACAGCAGGAGCCCAATGGGCACTGCATTTTTCTCAGGACGACCCTGAGCAGTGTCCTACAGGTGCTACTGCAAACCGTATCTCCTCTAGTGTGCACAGGGAAACCACCCAGGATAACTTGTGACATGATATGATGTGGCACAGGGCATGAGGAAGTGGCCCGTTCTCTAAACCACTCAGGTGCTATGGGAGGACCTGCCCGCAACCTGGTTGTATCCTATCGCTGAATCCTCTCTTCACCTGAGGAACATTCTGAATCTGCTATCACTACCAGTGACCAGCCCAGCCAAGACATGGGGAAGTGACTCGAGGCCAAAGTCCTCCCTGGAACTGTATAAGACAAAGCTTCTAGGGAGGGCCTAACATCCATCTTCTACCTGTATAAAGCCATGAAGAAGACAGCCATGAAGAAGACTGTCAGCTTTGTCCTGGGTCTTCCCTGCAAATCTACAAACCTGGAGGTGATCCTGAAGACCCTGATGCAGGTGATTTTAGGATCCTCCTGTGTGGTCTCTCTCTGCCTGGAGGCTCCCCCATCCAAGCCACACTGTCTTGAAACAGTGTGTGCTGCTCCCTTTGACCTCATACTCAAGGCAAGGAAATAGCCATAGTCCTCGCCTCTGCCTGCCAGGCCCCTCCTCTCTGTGCCATGGCCATCCAAAGAGTGATTGCCTAAGTGGGCTCTGTGTTACTGAGGCAAATGTGCCTGAGCTGACCCTGGCCATAAAGATGTGCAACGTTCCCACTGAAAAAAACCTTGTGACTGGCCCCCAAATCACTGAGTTCTCCTATTTCTCCCATCTGTGGAGACACGCGTAAGGGAAAAAGAGATGGAGGAGCCTCCAGCGCACACATCATCCTTTCCACGGGGAAACCAGATTTACTCATGTTCCAAGCCAGGTCAGTCCACAGTCTGACTCAGGCAGGTGATCACACCCCTGTCCCAGCCAGCTCCACCTTACCACAGACATCCTCCTGGGAGCCACCACCCACACCTCACAGAATTCACATGCTGTCAGCATCCAGGAAAAAGAGTATGGTCTGTATGAAGCATCCACTCCAATGGGGAGACGAAGGCAGGCCTCACCCAAAGCCAGGTGAGCAAGAACCACTGATAGGAGGCTCTAGGCTTTGTCATTCTGCCAATCTGCCCAGAGCAATCACAGATCTATACAGACAACGCTTAGCTGAACTGCCTGACTTCCAGGGACTCAACCCAGGCAGGATCATAGTAAAGGTGCCGATATCTCCATAACGCACACAGCTCACAGATGACTTTCCAAAGGACAAAGCAGCTAGCATTCCAGTGCCCAGCAGCTCTGCTCCTTCTGAGTCTGCCTGTCAGCAGCACTAGGCTGTCCTAATGTAAACAAGCCAGAGGGGGCAGCTAATACTCAGGTGGAGGCCCCAAGACACTTCCCGGAAAGGTACCTATCCCCAGGTACAGAGCTGCAGGACACCTTTCCCATGCAACACTTCATGTGCCCAAGTGTCAGACATTGGATGAGTGTAACCCGTGTGCCAGGCCCATCACTGGGAACCAAGAGCACACAATCAGGGTGTGAGCAGATGACTAAGGTACTGCAGGGGTTCTGGATATCGCTTGGGCAGAGCTGGATGAAGTGTCTCCCAGGTGGAGGTATGACAAATAAGCAGACAGAACCAAGTGGAAGGAGCAAATAGGGCACCAATGGAAGGAGAAATATGAGTGGGCAAGAACATCCTGGACACTGGGATCTGCTGGACTGCAGACAGGGAGGGTCAAGGGCAGAGGCTGGCCTTGCCTGACTGAGCGGTACCTCTGCAGATAGAGAGGGAAACAGAGGAGGAAGAGGCCACGAGGGATCCTTGGCCCTGTAAAGTAGGCTCTGGGGTGTAGAGAAGCTGGTCTATTTTTAGGCTCCTGTTAGGCTTTGTTTGCTTTCCAGTTCTTAAGTAATAGGAGGCAAGACTGCACTTGCCAACCCAACGCCTGGTCAAAACCAAAGAAAGCTTATGGGACTTCTCTCAAGATTCAGGACACATTCCTGCCAAATCCAGGCATCCAGCAATCAGGCAGATCCTCATCGCACTCTCTTGGAACAGGGCTGTGCCAGACAGGATGAGTTCCGGAAGCAAGTGAGAAGACACCAAAGGCACAGATGGCTGCTCAGCCTATGGCCAGCTTGTTCCAGATCCCACCAAGGCTAAAACCAAGTGTCCTTTTAGTGAAATTCTGCTCCCTGCCACTTCGCAGGAGCCCCATTGGGCTAATGAGCACCTTAAGCCCCAAGAAACCCAAAGAATGAGATGGTTTCCATGCAGGGAGCTCTCCTGTGTGCTCAACAATGTAGCACAATGTTCCAGACACATCACTGACCCCCAAACACACACAGGACTAGGCGCTGCCACTGGAATGTAGCAGAAGGAAGAAGGAAGGAAGGATAAATGAAGTACCCAAGGCAAGTCCCCAAGCACAAACACCCTCCCACCCCCACCCCCGCCCCTCAGCTTCCTCCAAACTGCAGAGTGCTGAAGGCAACAGGTGGATTGATTGGGGCTATTCTGGTAACCAGGACAATAAAAACTCTTACACTGTGTGCTTGAAACTGTTGGGCTCATTCACCAGAAGCAGAAAATATTTTTTGCCGAAACCGGTTTGGCTCAGTGGTAGAGTGTTGGTCTGCGGACTGAAAGGTCCCAGGTTCGATCCCGGTCAAGGGCATATACCTTGGTTGCGGGCACATCCCCAGTAGAGGGTGTGCAAGAGGCAGCTGATTGATGATTCTCTCATCGATGTTTTTAACTCTCTATCCCTCTCTCTTCCTCTCTGTAAAAAATCAATAAAATATGTATTTAAAAAAAAATAAACACACACACACACACACAAACATATATATATATATGTAAAATATGTAAAGGTCAGTTGCTTTCTTATAAACCAGCAATGAATCAATAGAATTTGAAATTAAAATGACACCACCATTAATTATTAGCATCACAACAAAAGGAGAGAAGGTATAAATCTAACAAAATATGTATAAGAATCTATGTGAGGAAAACATCCTTCACAAAAGTTAACTTAAATAGACCATAGACTTAAATGTAAAACACAAAACATGATCTGTGAAAGAAGAAGCTGTTATATTGTTTCCAAGGAGCAGGAAATTTCCTCTTTCCTACTCTCCCATACCCCCGATCAATCCCTAAACTATGATTATACGATTTAATCTATTTCCCTATTTTAGGGACATCAATTTCCACTCAATAGTCAACACCCCATGGGACAGCCTGCTTTAAACTGGTGACGATACAGAGGGAGAGGCCTGAACTTCTCCCAGGTGGAGTTGTGAGAGCCCTTTGGGAAGGAAGGGTCACAGAACAAGCTGGTGGAACCAGGAAGAATCTAAGTGGTTTTGGCATCAACAACTGGGTATGTGGGAGGTAATGAACTGAGACAGGAAGAGAAGGACCTGTTAAAAATCTGGTTTTGGACCCACACCAAATGAATAGACACTGCATTACAGCTGTATGTCCATGGGCAGCAGGACACCTGGTAGAAAGATGAACAGTCTTAAGCATGGAAATGCATTTCAAGAAGTAGATGTGGAGGCCCTGGGCAGAAGGAGCAGAGGGACCAGAGGATCCAGGCCAGGGCCTGAGGAACCTTGCCGATGAAAGGCTGGGCTGAATGATGAAGACCAAGGCAGCCTAGAGAGCCGTAGAGAATGCTGCCCCTGATCCCAGCCTTGCCAAGAAAAGGGGCTTCTGGGTTGGACCACATGCTGCTGGGAAGGCAGCACGAGAAAGATGCCACTCAGCTGGCCAGTGGATGGCGAAAGCGGCTGTTTCCTCCACACCCTACTTACCCACCTCGCTCCAGCTCCACTACACACACATACACACACACAACACGAAAGGAGCATAAGTGCTTTCCGAGAGCTCATCCGGTTCTGGAGATACGCAGAGGGCAGGTGATGATTACCTTTGCGCTAACCAAGGTCTGAGAAAGATGCCGCGATGTGCCACCTCTGTTCTCTGAAAGTATGGAGCAGGAGTTAGAACCACCTGTCCCCAAGGTGGCCCCTGAAAGAGGAAGATGAGCATGACCAAGAATGGGTGAAAGAGGGGAAGAGAGGAGGGAGAACTTCTAGGTAATGTCAGCTGCCCATCCAAGGGGCTCCTGAAGGGAGCTAAGCAGGCCTTCCTCCAGCAATACCACATGCCCAGTTCGGCTAGGCCAGGGCAAGAATGGGTGAGGAGGGGATGCCCCAATGGGGATGAGCTGGATCCACAGGAGATGAACGGCGGGTCTGGGAGAAGGAGAATGTATAGGGGACTTGTTAGGCAAGGGGGCATGGAGCGATGGCACTCACTGTGTATTCTGCATGCTTTTTTCCATACCATTTCATCCACTTCCTGAACTCTCGGTCCATGGTCTGCAAGGGAACAAAATCAGACAGCCCATCAGAAATCCAGAACAGGAAGGAAAGCAGAGGAACTTGGGCAGGTGGCCTATGGCTCCTTGAGGCCCATCCAGCACCTCATTCCCCTCCCACTCTGACAGATTAAGCTGAGACTGCCAGTCTGCCCCCTCCACCCACACAACCAGTAAGCAACAGCTCTAGCAGGATTCTGGGGTCCCATGGATGGTAGACTGCAGAGCCTATGATAGTTCCCAACCTCCAGGGAACTGGAGGCCACCAGAGTCCAAACCACAAACATTTCTGTTGGATGAGATGATGTTCAGACCCATTTACTCTGCAGTGTTACTTGGGGGCAAGGAGGCTATACTTTCCAGAGGAACAGAAACACACTAAGAGAAGCCCAAACTCACATTGGAGACCAAAGAGCCCCAGAGCTCATGCCTGGATGACCCTCTCTCCCCACGTCCCACCATACCCACCCTCCCCACCACCTGATGATGGGGGCAAATAGATGTGAAAAATAAAAGAGGCACAAAGACATGGCTGAGTCCCCAAAATGGCTCACCTCCGCGTACTTGGCTGGGATGTCTGCTTTCTCGACTCCGTAGTGATGTTTGCAGTTGGTGGCCGCGGCGACTTGCAGCACGACCTGGCCCACTCCTTCAGAGAGTGGTGGGGGGAGAGGTAGTCACAGATGTAGGACCGTGATGGAGGGTGGGAGAAGCCAGGAGGGCAGGGGTCAGGAGGCTATTCGGCAGAGCCCCCAGACTCTCCACGAAGGTATGAGCATTCACTAGGAGGTGGTTGTCACACTTTAGCTCCCACAACTAGAATTGATCTATTGCCAGGTGAAGCATGAACTATCCAGACACAAACACAGCCCTTAGAGACTGATGCCTCAGGGTGAGGCTCCCATTTATCTGGAATCCACACTACACTGCTGCCACAGCACAGCAAGGCTCACCAGATTTGACAACATCTTGAGAACACCATCAATGCTTGTCATTGACTGGGTTTAAAGTGGGACTGGAGATGGCAGGAGCCCCCCGAAAAACAAATGGGATCTCCAAACCACTGTCCCTGGTAGCATCACTGCCCAGCCAGACAAGCAGGTGGAGCCGAGACCCAGGAAAGGGGCACTGCCTGCTAGCACTGGCATTGTGGCCATTAGCCAGCAACCTGTCCTTCCATGAGAGGTCAGCTTTGCATTTCAAATAAAGTGTTAGAGCCCTTCAATTTTCCATTTTGAATAAAATGCATTCAAATAATAAAAATAAGCACACATGCCTGGCTGGCACGGCTCAGTGTTTGAGTATCAATCTATAAACCAAAAGGTCAGGGTTCGATTCCTGGTCAGGGCACATGCCCAGGTAGCAGGTTCAATCCCCAGTATGGGGCATGCAGGAGACAGCTTATGGATGATTCTCTCTTATCACTGATATTTCTATCTCTCTCCCCTTCTCTCCTCCCCTCTGAAATCAATTACACACACACACACACACACACACACACACACATTTTTTAATAAGCACACTATTTAGAAACACAAGTAAATGAAAGCCCACAGGTAAAGGTCGTGAGGGTCCCTACCAGGAGCAGGGGAGGTAGTGAGAGTCATGCACAAGACTGGTGGTTTTAAAAAGCCATCACTATTTCAATATAAGAGAAATAAGTTAACCAGCCTTCTAAATAACTGGCTTTTGAACCACGTGCATTCTAATTAAAATATAAATTGTGTGCTTGAAAAGGGCTTAAACTAAGGATGATGCCACCAAAAATGTCATCTTGTTCCCAAGTGTCGAGGACACACGTGCCTGTTTGAGACAGGGCTTTCAAGTCTGTAAGCGTGAGGCTATAGTGTATAAACAAAATCGCATGGGGATGGCAAAGATACCCGAGAGGAAGGCTGTGCACAGGTTTCCTAGTAGAGCAATCTCATGTTTGACAGTCACATAATCAGCCCTGTCACGCCAATCAGAATATTCTACCAGGAATCAATCAGCCTGGTGTCTACTCATTCTACAAAGCTCATCTTGGGCACACCCGCCAGGCCCCTGTGGATGTCCTGGTAAGACAGGCCTTGCTCCCAGTAGCCTCCACTGGTGCTGAGGATGTTCCATAACAAAGAAGTAGGGGGCCGTTGGAGCTGGAGAGAACTGGGACCCTAACCAGGTATTGAGAAGCAGAAGGGGCTTAGTTGAAACCTGTTGGGATATAGCTGTTTCCTCCATCTCTGGGGGAGCCAGAGGATCTGCAGGAAGGTCGGCTGGGGCAGTGGGTCTGAGGGAGGACCTGCCCTCTCCAACAATCCCACTCTGAACTTTTCACAGAGAACAGCTGGCGACTTGGAGCATGGCCCTGGGGCCACCTGTCCCACACTCACCACTTCCCAGGTCCACAAATAGGTCGTCCTCAGTCATCTTGATCTCGTCAATCATCTGTGCGACCAGGTCAAAGGAGGTTTCCCCATATACCTCTGGGGAGAAGGGCTCGTAGTTGTTGAGCTTCTCAGGGTCCGTCACTGAGTGGTTGTAAACCTGCTGCAGGATGTGCCGCAGGAGCCCATTGGATGGCCGTGTGTTCAGCTTCATGGGCTGCGTGGTTCCCTTCCACTACAGACATCAAGGAAAGTGCAGGAATGCATCACACAGGGGAGAATACATCCTACGACCTTCACACCCCAACACCAGGTTACTGCTCCCTATTGAAAAAAAGCATGCATGTGTGTATACGTAAGTGTAATGTGTGTATACATGTGTGTATATCTGGGTATGAGCCTGAGTATGTATATGAGTACAAATGTATATAGGTGTGCATGTGTGTGAATGCATGCATGCATGTATGTGTAACTGGCGAGCAACAAGGGCCATAATGCACACAATGCTCACTGCCTGAGCCCTGCCATGCTGCCATACTGCCTCACTAGACAACAAGGTTGTTAGCCTGTTGACCTCAGAACCCTGGCCTCAGAATGGCTGTTTTCCTGAAAATCTACCAGGAAAAGAAATGGGCCCAGAGCAGCAGAGAGCCAGCATCCTTCAGCCTTGGCCTTCCCCTCCTGGGATCAAGTAATGTGAATGAAGGACATTGAGGTTGAAAACCACAGTTGGGGTCTAGATGAGGAGATAGGCCTAAGGGTGAGGCCACCTACCAGCTGGTGGATGCTGTCAATGGCCCGATTGTACTTGTCACAGAGCCTCTGCATGCTTTCAAAGCTGAAAAAGGCAAAAGAAAGGCGCTAGTTACTGCCAAGGTCAGAACAGGACACCAGGAGGGGATGGCATGTGGATAGGTGTCACAGGGTCAGGCAGAGACTGGCTCCCACCCAGTGGTCACAGGGCACCAAAGAGTACCCCACATGGGCAACAAGGCTAGGCCAAGAGTTTCAGGGTGAGGTAGTCATGGCTACAGGCTGTATCTTGTACTCACAGGCCAAACCCGAGGTCAATGGTGTGTTCATCAGGCCATAGGTTAGAAAAAGGGTTCATACAGCCTTTCCTAGAGTCCCATTCCTCACCCCCAACCCAGCAGGCAGGCTATTACAGCCTTTCTTTCCCTGGCTGGATCCCAGCCCTCCCGCCGTCGGCCCTGACTTGGATGGGTGCTGAGAACTGACTTTACTGGACCACGCCCAATACCCTAACTGCAGAAAGGAGAGCAGCACTTCCCCTCTTCACCTTGGTATTACTTCTGTTTACTAAAACCTTTTTCAAGTTTCCAACACTTTTTTTTCTTTTTTTAAATATATTTTATTGATTTTATACAGAAAGGAAGGGAGAGAGATAGAGAGCTAGAAACATCGATGAGAGAGTCATCGATCAGCTGCCTCCTGCACACCCCCTACTGGGGATATGCCCGCAACCAAGGTACATGCCCCTGAACGGAATCGAACCCGGGACCCTTCAGTCCCCAAGCCGACACTCTATCCATTGAGCCAAACCGGTTTCGGCATCAAGTTTCCAATACTTTCAAAGATATAAACAACATGTGTTAGATGAGCTTGGGGGAGTTTTTTTTTTAAAACATATATTTTTATTGATTTCAAAGAGAAAGGAGAGGGAGAGAGAGAACATCGATGTTAAGACAGAATCATTGATCAGCTGCCTCCTGCATACGCCACACTGGGGATCAAGCCCAAAACCCAGGCATATGCCCTGATCAGGTATCGAACGATGACCTCCTGGTTCATAGGTTGATGTTCAACCACTGAGCCATGCCAGCCAAGTGGGAGTAGTTTTTTAAGTAACAAAATTTTGGGGGAAGGTGCAGGATCAGGATGGATGGGGTCAATGGAGGAGGAAAGGCGGACACTCAACAATAAATATAAAAAAATTAAAAAAAAAGAAATTAAATTCTCCCAAACATGATCAATTTTATTTCAGGTATTTCTTTTCAATGAAATCCCCTAACCCAGGGATTTTCATCTGGGATTATCATGCACCCAAAGAAAACAGGGTGATGTCTGGGAGCATCTGTGTTTGTCATGACTTGGGGTGCTCCTAGCATCTTGTAGGTGCTCAGCACACACAGTGCCCAGAACTGTCCCACAGAAAGTGACCCAGCCCTGATGTCCACAGTGCCAAGGGGGAGGACATGTACCAAGTTTCTATGCTATATAAAAGGAGCATCCCTGGGGCTCTCTATATCTGTTTAGTGATGCCAGCTAAGTAATGGGCTCCTTCACACATGGGACAGAACCACTACTCCCCACAAGCATTTTTGATACCCACCCCACTTCTCATTCTCAGCCCTAGATTTACAGAGTGTAGGGCCACTTTCCTTCCTAACAAAAGTAACAAATTCAACTAAGACCAGAGCCCACAAGACACTTTTACAACTTCTCTGGATGGCAGGTGCCATTGAAAAAGCTAGAGAGGCCAAGACCGGTTTGGCTCAATGGATAGAGCGTCGGCTTGGGGACTGAAGGGACCCGGGTTCGATTCCGGTCAAGGGCATGTACCTTGATTGCGGGCATATCCCCAGTGGGGGGGGGGGTGCAAGAGGCAGCTGATCGATGACTCTCTCTCATCGATGTTTCTGGCTTTCTCCCTTCCTCTCTGTAAAAAATCAATAAAATATATTTAAAAAAAAAAAAAAAAACTTTTTAAAGAAAAAGCTAGAGAGTTCAAGGGCAGGACAGAGCAGCCATCACCAAAACCTGAAGAGTTCTCACAAACGGCAGTGACTGTGACCAGAAACATCAGAGCGGGCTGATGCGATTAGTCAGTGACCAGGAGAAACGAGCTCCAGCACATTCCAGATGGGAGGATGACTTAGCAGCAGGTCCAGGGCTCTGGTCTACACTTTCTGTGGCCGCAGGCAGAAGCCACTACAGTATTCACCACTCTGCATTTTAGTTCCCGTGCTCCAACATTCACATCACCCCTTCAACCCAACCACAGTGACCACTCACAGCCTCCGACCAACCGACCACCCCTGGAAGACATTCTCCTGCAAGGATGATCAGAGGCGGGAACTCAGAGCACCTGGGCCATATCCCTGCACTCTAGCCCTAGAGAGGAATCCATCCCAACAGACCAAGCTCAGTCCCACAGGCTATCCCTGCTGTCCCTGTGCTTGAAAGAGAAATGGTCCTACTGCTTGCCTGACCCTGAGGTTGCACCAGTCCCTCGAGGGATACCATCAGACAGGCCCCACTGCTCTCTGCCAACTCTGACATCTTTTCTAAGCCAACTGAACATGAAAGGAAGAACATTAAACTTTCAATGCAAACATCTTGTAGAAAAAGCACCTCTCATACATCTGTTGCTGAAGGCCCTACACAACAGTGGCACCCCTTTAATAAAGACTAGAAGTCTAGCCGGAACCGGTTTGGCTCAATGGATAGAGCATCGGCTTGGGGACTGAAGGGTCCCGGGTTCGATTCCGGTCAAGGGCATGTACCTTGGTTGCGGGCATATCCCCAGTGGGGGGGGGTGCAGGAGGCAGCTGATCGATGACTCTTTCTCATCGATGTTTCTAACTCTATCTCTCTCCCTTCCTCTCTGTACAAAATCAATAAAATATTTTTAAAAAAGACAAAAAAAAAAAAAAAAAAAAAAAGACTAGAAGTCTAGTACATGAAATTCATGCACTCAGGATGGTCCCTCATCCCCCAGCCTGCACCCTTGGGGAACATGCAGGATCAGGATGGATGGGGGTCAATGGGGAAGGTAAGGGGGAATCTGTAACTGTGAGTGTCAGACTACCATAGAGCCATGAGCCCAGCTTCTGGCTGAGCGGCGCTCGCCCTGTGGGAGTGCACTGACCACCAGGGGACAGCTCCTGTGTTGAGCATATTAGCCTTTTATTATATAGGATGTGCTTCTCGGACTATGTGATTGACATGCAAGTGCCAGTGCATCTACATATCCTCACCCCAGGGGCAAGAGGACTTTGTCATGGGGCCCACAGCATGGTTGATGCCCTGGACAAGGAGAGTGCAATTACCCTTTTTCCCCCCCTCCAATCTTCACCCCAGGATATGTTTTTACTGATTTGAGAGAGGAAGGAAGAGGGAGAGAAGGGGGGTATAGGGAGAGAAGAGGAAGAGGAGGGAGGGGGAAAGAGAGAAAGAGAGAGAAATATTTCTACTGGATTTCAACTGAATGCCTCCCATACACACACCAATCGGGGATTGAACCCACAACAAGGGTATGTGCCCCAACTGAAAATTAAACAGATAACCTTTTGGTGTATGGGATGATGCTCCAACCAACAGAGCCACACCAAACAAGGCTGGTTCCCTTCTTTTTACAAAACTGGGTAACAATTATTAAATGGGAAGGATGGTGAGAGATGAGAGGAAAGAATCTGGCTGACTGAGGTGGAAAATGCTGGCAGTGAACAAGGCTTTAAACACAAAAGTGAGGTCAAGGAAGGGATGCCTGAGTGCTGGGCCCTGTGTGGGCCATGCTCTTCATCAAGAGTGAGCTATCTAAGCCCACAGACAGCACCACCCTTTAGCCTGCCAAAAGCTAAAATGGACACGAGCCTGGAATGTCATCTTTCTTTCTCAAAGAAAAATAAAAGAATTCCAAGCGGGCATTCCAGAGCTGGCCTCTCCCTTCTACACCCACAAGACTCCCCTTTGAGATCAGGATGTGCCTGCAGGAAACTGCTGACTGAGGCCAAAAGGCTGGGTACAGTTATTGAGATTCGGACTGGGGCTAACAAGTGTCTGGGGCTCCAGAGGCCAGGCCATCAGTGGCTTCTGAGTAGGAGGAAGCTTCGCTGCTGGAGTTGCCTGCTATGAAAACAGTGACTATTGGAGGAATCCAGATGGCGGCATAGGTATACCACTGCCTCACATAACAATTTCAAAACTGCAACAAGAAGACAGAGCAGACATTGTCCAGAACCACCAGAAGGCTGGTTGAGAGGAAATTCTACAACTAGAAGGAAAGAAAAAAGGACACTGAGACTCAGAGAAGCTGAGGAGGTGGGGAGACCCGTGCGCATGGCAAGGGTGGATGGCTGAATACACAGCTGGCTTATTCACGGCACACAGAGAGGGCGGGCAGCAAGCGCACAGCTAGCTTTCTTGTTCGGGAGGGGAAACAAAACCTCCCAACTGCACTGAAATCCAGCTCCAGGTGAGACTTTGAGTACCAGACACATTCGGGGAAGAACCGGACTGTCTGGCAGTGGGCGAAACTCAAGAGCAGCCTTCTCTCAGAGGTACGTGCAGCCTTGCTGTGGGACACTGAGACATAGGGACCTCTTAGGGAGGGGCTGACAAGAAACCAAGGCTGTCTGCTCCACCCTGAGATTCCGCCCCATCCAAGCTGAGCACAGAAGCTCTCCCAGCAGAGACACTGCTGATCCTCATCACCAGTTGGCCTGGAGGTCAACTCTCCCCAGTGATACTAACAACAATCAAGGCTTAACTACAACAAGACTGCACACACAGCCCACAAAGGGTGCACCAAGAGTGTCCACCTCAGGTAACTGGGGAGGCTGAGCCACTGGGCCCTATAGGACACCTACCACACAAGGCCACTCCATCAACACAGGGAAGCAGCTAAAATACAGAGACAAAGAGGCAGGCCACAAATTAAGAAAATGAACAAAAGCAAAAGACTGGATATAGAGTTCAAAACCACGGTTATAAGGTTTTTCAAAAATTTCCTAGAAAGGGCTGATAAATTTTTTAAAATATATATATTTTATTGATTTTTTACAGAGAGGAAGGAAGAGGGATAGAGAGCTAGAAACATCAATGAGAGAGAAACATCAATCAGCTGCCTCCTGCACACCCCCTACTGGGGATGTGCCCGCAACCAGGTACATGCCCTTGACCGGAATCGAACCTGAGACCTTTTAGTCCACAGGCTAATGCTCTATCCAATGAGCCAAACCAGTTTCGGCATTTAATGAGACCCTTGAGAATTTCAAAAGGATCAACTAGAAATTAAACATACACTGACTGAAATAAAAAATATTATACAGCCGGGACCGGTTTGGTTCAGTGGATAGAGCGTCGGCCTGCGGACTGAAAGGTGCCAGGTTCGATTCCGGTCAAGGGCATGTACCTTGGTTGCGGGCACATCCCCAGTAGGGGGTGTGCAAGAGGCAGCTGATTGATGATTCTCTCTCATCGATGTTTCTAACTCTCTATCCCTCTTTCTTCCTCTCTGTGAAAAGAGACCCAATAGCAGACTAGAGAATTGCATGAATCAAGTCAAAGATTTGGAATACAAAGAAGCAAAAAACACTCAATTGAAAAAGCAAAAAGAAAAAAGAATCGAAAAAGTTGAAGACAGTGTAGGAAGCCTCTGGGACAACTTCAAGCATATCAACATCAGAATTATGGGGGTCCCAGAAGAAGAGAGAGAGCAAGATACTGAAAACCCATTTGAAGAAAATTTCTCCCACCTGGTGAAAGAAATAGACTTACAAGTCCAGGAAGCACACAGAACCCCAAACAAAGGAATACAAAGAGGATCATACCAAGACACATCATAATTAAAATGCCAAGAGCAAAAGACAAAGAGAGAATATTAAAAAGCAGCAAGAGGAAAACAGTTAGTTACCTACAAGGGAGCAGCCATATGTCAGCTGATTTCTCAACAGAAACTATGCAGGCCAGATGAGAATGGCAAGAAATATTCAAAGTGATGAATAGCAAGAAACTACAACAAAGATTACTCTACCCAGAAAAGCTATCATTCAGAATTGAAGGTCAGATAAAGAGCTTCACAGATAAGAAAAAGCTAAAGGAGTTCATCACCACCAAACCAGAATTATATGAAATGCTTAAAGGTATTCTTTAAGAAGTTAAAGAAGAGGAAAAGATAAAGATAAAAATCATGAACAAATATATATCTATCAACAAGTGAAAAATCTGATGAACAGGATTAACTGGTGAATATAATAGAATCAGAGGCATAAAAAGGGAGTGGACTGACAATTCTTGGGGGAAAAGCGAAATGGGGGTGCGGGAAAAGACTGAACAAAAAGCGTACACCTATGAATGAGGACAGTAAGGGCAGAAGGTGGGGTAGGAACTGCTGGAGGAGAGCTATGAGGGGGGAAAAAGAGGAACAATTGTAATAATCTGAACTGTAAAGATTTATTAAATTTAAAAAAAAGAAAAGAAAGCAGCAACTATTAACTTGAGGTGATTTCACAGAGACCAAGTCTCGTTGCACAATGTGACACTCTCAATTATGTTCTCACTCTGACAGCCTCTGCCAATATTCGATTTAAAATTCTTATAATATAGCCGAAACCGGTTTGGCTCAGTGGTAGAGCGTCAATCTGCGGACTGAAAGGTCCCGGGTTCGATTCCGGTCAAGGGCATGTACATTGGTTGCGGGCACATCCCCGGTGGGGAGTGTGCAAGAAGCAGCTGGTCGATGTTTCTCTCTCATCGATGTTTCTTACTCTCTATTCCTCTCTCTTCTGCTCTGTAAAAAATTAATGAAATATATTTAAAAAATAATAAAATAAAAATAAAATTCCTATAATATAGTCGAAGCCAGTTTGGCTCAGTGGATGTCGGCCTTCAGACTGAAGGATCCCAAGTTCGATTCCGGTCAAGGGCACGTACCTTGGTTGCGGGCACATCCCCAGTAGGGGGTGTGCAAGAGGCAGCTGATCGATGACTCTCCTCAATGTTTCTAACTCTCTATCTCTCTCTCTTCCTCTCTGTAAAAAAAATCAATAAAATATATAAATAAATAAATAAATAAATAAATAAATAAATAAATAAATAGCTCCACAGAGATTTACAGCCAATTCTGAAAGGAAATTTCAGATCAGCTTGTACCATTAAAGAACTAATTATAGGCTATGTCCCTATCATGTATTCAGATAGAAGAGAAGCAGCTCAGACAGAAATCTACTTACCTTTTGGTGTCGTAGTCGATTAGGACGTAATTCTCCATAGCAAGCTTGAGGTCTGGGATTTCCTCACAGACCCATCTGAAATCCAAAAGCAGAAACAACAATGAAGATGATTATTCAGGCTGGACATTTCACTCTCAACTTTCTTAAGCACTGTTTACTTCTAAATATAAATAGAAAATATCCTCATTACTCAACTGGAGTCATCACTACAGATCATACAGAGAATAAAAGGCAAATCAGGAATATGATGGAAAATGGCATGCCAATGAATTCAACAACTTAGTTGACGTGAACAAATTCCTTGAAAGACACAAATTACCAAAACTGACATGAGAAAAAAACAGAACATCTGAATAGCTCTATCCAATTACATAATCCGAATAAAATACCTTCCCACGTAGAAAACTCCAGGCCAGATGGCTTCACTGGTGAATTATATCAGACATTTGAGAAGAAATAGAACCCATTCCACCAAAATGTTTCCAGTTTTATGAGGCTAACATTACCCAGATACAAAAACCAGAGGAAGACAAAAGCCTTGTAAAAACATTACAAGAAAGATTTTTGTGACATCAACAGACACAAAAACCCTTCACAAATATTACAAATGAATTCAGCAACATATTTTTATCAAGTGAGGTTTATTCTAAGAATGAAGAGTTGCTTAACACTAAAATTTATCTCATCCTATCTAATAAAAGAAATATGCAAATTAACCACTGCTCTGCCACACCCACTAACCATCTGTCACGCCCACAAGCCACACCCACAAGCCAATCAGGAGCAAGTATGCAAATAATCCCAACCAAGATAGTTGAGCCACAGAGAGAGCAGGAAAGGGTTGGGTTTCCCCGGCAATGGAGGAAGCCAAGATTTCCAACTGCCCTTGCCAGCTTAGGCCTGCACTCAATGCTACAAAGTTTCAATTATAGAAGATACATAAATCCCCACAGAAATGGTGGCAGCCACAGAGCTGGAAGAGCAGGAGGCTAGGGTTGCCCCCAGTGATGGACAAACCCAAGCTTTCCCCACACCCTGGCCAGCCCAGACCTCCACTTAAGACTACAAAATTTCAATTATAGAAGATACATAAATCCCAACAGAAATGGCAGCTACCATGGAGCAAGCAGAAGACTTGGCTCTGCTCTAGGCTACAAAGTTTCAATTGTAGAAGATAAATAAACCCCAGATACCAGGGCCTCAGCTTGGGTCACCAGGGGGCGTGGCTGGCCTGCAAACCACCACAGGCCCCTTGCCCAGGCTGCCCCCGCCCCAAAGGAACCTTCACCTTGATCCGGAACATCCTTCAGGGCAAACCAGTAGACCCCTACCCGTGCACCAGGCCTCTATCTTATCTAATTAAAGAGTAATATGAAGATGGACAATCACTCCAACACATAAGATGGTTGCCCCATGTGGTCAAAGATCCTGCCCCCTGTGGACACAAGCTGGCCATCACAAGATGGTCAGCAGGAGAGGGCAGTTGGGAGGGACCAGGCCTGCAAGGGAAGGCAGTTGGGGGTGACCATGCCGGCAGAGGAGGGAAATTGGGAGGGACCCAGGCCTGCAAAGGAGGGCAGTTAGGGGTGATCAGGCCTGCAGGAGAGAGCAGTTATGAGCAAACAGGCTGGCGATGTTTCTAACTATCTCTCTCCCTTCCTCTCTATAAAAAAATCAATAAAATATTTTTAAAAAGAAAAAAAATTAATATATTTTATTGATTTTTTATAGAGGGAGAGGAACAGAGAGCCAGAATCATCGATGAGAGAGAGACATCGATCAGCTGCTTCCTATACACTACCTACTGAGTATGTGCCCACAACCAAGATACATGCCCTTGACTGGTATCGAACCTGGGACCCTTGAGTTTGCAGGCCAACGCTCTAACAACTGAACCAAACTGGTTGGGGAGAAAAAAAAAAAATTAATGTCACTTAAAAAAGCATTAAAACATAAACATTTAGACCCCGGCTGGTGTAGCTGTTAGTTGGAGCATCACCCATGTACCAGAAGGTTGCAGGTTCAATTCCTGATCAGGGTACATGCCTAGGTTGTGGGTTCAACCCCAGGTCGGGGCACCTACAGGAGGCAACTGATTGATTTCTCTCTCTCACATCAATGTTTCTCTCTTTCTCCCTCTCTAAAAAATATCCATTTAAAAACTCCTTAAGCCGGGACCGGTTTGGCTCAATGGATAGAGCATCGGCTTGGGAACTGAAGGGTCCCGGGTTCGATTCCGGTCAAGGGCATGTACCTTGGTTACGGACATATCCCCAGTAGGGGGTGAGCGAGAGGCAGCTGATCGATGACTCTCTCTCATCGATGTTCTGGCTTTCTGTCTCTCTCCCTTCCTCTCCGTATAAAATCAATAAAATATATTTAATAAATAAATAAATAAATAAATAAACAAACAAATAAATAAATAAAAATAAATAAAAACTCCTTTAAAAAAACAAATATTTAGAGATCATTTTTTTTCTTTCTTTTTTAAAAAAATATATTTTATTGATTTTTTACGGAGAGGAAGGGAGAGAGATAGAGAGCTAGAAACGTCTATGAGAGAGAAACATCGACCAACTGCCTCCTGCACACCCCCCACTGGGGATGTGCCCGCAACCAATGTACATGCCCTTGACCGGAATCGAACCCGGGACCTTTCAGTCCGCAGACCAACACTCTATCCACTGAGCCAAACCGGTTTCAGCTTAGAGATCATTTTAATGAAAGTCTTGCAAGAGCTCTATTGAAAACTAAAAAAAAAAAATGCTGAGAAAAGTTAAAGGCAACATAAACAATTAATGATCATGGAATTGAAGACTCAATATTGTTAAACCTCCTCCTTAAACTAGACTCCACTTCAAAGTAATCCCTAAAAAAAGCCCAGCAAGTTTTTTTTTGAGAAACAGACAAACTGATTCTAAAATTGACACAGAAGCCAAAACCGGTTTGGCTCAGTGGATAGAGCGTCTGCCTGTGGACTGAAAGGTCCCGGGTTCGATTCCGGTCAGGGTATGTACCTTGGTTGCAGGCACATCCCCAATTGGGGGTGTGCAAGAGGCAGCTGATCGATGACTCTCATCGATGTTTCTAACTCTCTACTCTGTATCTCTCTCCCTTCCTCTCTGTAAAAAAATCAATAAAATATATTAAAATAAATAAATAAATAAATAAAAATAAAATAAAGTTTACACACAAAAACAGAGAACCTGGAATAGCCAAAATAATCTTTAAAAATAACAGCACTGTTGCAAAACTTACACTATCTTGTTTTGGGACTAACTATAAACCTACAGTAACCAGTAGTATGTGGTAAACAAATAGGGCAGTGACACTGAACACAAAATCCAGAGAGACAAACATATAAACATGAAATTTTGATAAAAGCACCAAGATAACTTAATGGAGAAAATAGTCTTTCCAACAAATGAGGTTGCAGCCCTGAATGGTTTGAGTTAGTGGATAGAGTGTCAGCCTGCACACCAAAGGGTCCTGGGTTCGATTCCGGTCAACGGCACATACCATGGTTGCAGGCTCCTCCCAAGCCTAGACCCTAGTGGGGGCACATGTAGGAGGCAACTAATAAATGTGTTTCTCTCACATCAATGTTTCTGTCTTTCCCTCCTTCCATTCCCTCTAAAAGATCAATGGAAAAACATTCTCAGGTGAGGATTAACCAAAAAAACAACAAATGAGGCTGGAACCACCAAGTATCAGATGGAAAAAACTTGAATTTTCACCCTCATAATCTTTATAATCTCATTTGTTAGAACCAAGATTAATTCACAATTGATACTAAACCTGAATGTAAAAGTTAAAACCACAGAGCTTCTAGAAAAAAATAAAAGATAGTATATCTTTGCAACTCAGGAGGCAGATTTCCTGGATGCGACCCAGACAACTAACCACCAAAGAATGAACTCAGTTAAAAGCTTCCACTCATTGAGATGTCATTAAAACCGCAGTCAGCTACACTACACCTCATGTAGTACTTCACCAGGCACTTGCTGCCAAAATATGTTAAGAATTCTTACAGGGGGAGACAAACAACTCAATCTCAAGAAATGGCAAAACAAAGCAGAGCTTCCCAGAGAAGTGGCCGATTCGAGGGTGTGATGTGGAAACTCAGAATGACTCTGGAGCATTCTGTGGTTCCTAAAAGTGAGGCTGGACTCAGAATGGGCAGGAGAAAGAGAAACGGACAAAATGAAAAAGCCCCATTGGGCTCCCAGAGTTGAAAACACATTCATTATGTGGTGGAAAGGTGAACAGAATGAAGGAACTGTGGTCTCTCCTACAACAGCATACTGCTCAGTAATAAAAAGGAAAAGCTACTGGTACACATAATGGAGAATCTCAAAACTGTGTGCTCAGCAAGTGCTGTACAATTCCATATAGGTAAAATTTTACAAAACGTAAAGTAACACGCAGTGCCAGAAAGCACATCAGGGCTGGCGGGGAGAAGAGCGAAGAGGGAGATGGATTCAGGGGACACGAGGAAATGTAGGGGATAGAGATACTGCTGTGCATGGACATGTGCATAGCTATCCCACTTAGACTGCACACTTCACACATTAGCAGTTTCTGTGCTTTGGGTGTATTTCAGTTACATTTTTTAAAGTAATGATATCAGGACAAACCAAGATGTCGGCAGAGGTAAACACCTAAACAGCTGCCTCACACAACAATTTCAAAACTACAACTAAAAGACAAAATGTCTATCACCCAGAACCACGGGAAAGCTGGGTGAGTGGAAGTTCTACAATTAGAAGGAAAGAGAAGACACTGAGACGTGCACAAGCCCTAAAAAGCTGAGGTACGGAGGCGCATGAATAGGGCTGGTGGTGGGCAATTGGATAAGCTGCTTTTTTTCAACCTGAAGGGAGACAAGCTCCCGATTACTCTGAAATCCAGTTTCTGGGGAGACGCTGAGACCCAAACTCCCCCGGAGAAAAGCTGGACTGTCGGCCATTGGGCGGAAAGTGAGGGTGACTTTCTTGCAGAGGTGTGCCCAGCAATCATTGTTTATTGCCCTGGGGCGCAGGACGTGGGGACTTGGAAACACAGAGACTGGCAGCCATCACTGTTTGCCACGCCCTAGTCTAGTAACTCCCTGAGATTCCGCCTGGCACAATCCACAAACCCACCCAAGCTCCACACTGTGTCTTTTGCATATAAATGGCCTGCCCTATAGCAGCTTAACCAAACAAACTGCAGCTCTGGTTAGATAGCTCCAAAACCTCCACACCTCAAGCAAAGAGGAGAAAACTGTAGTTCTTGCTGTACCTCCTACTGGGTGGCCTCAGACTTGCACCCCATTGGAGATCCAGAAGCTAGTTTATCTAGTGGTCTGTGTGAGACGACACCAGATTTCAACTACTCTCATAAGTGACACATTCAAGAGGCAGACTCAGTGAACACCAAAGCCCCACTGAAATAAGTCCTGCCCCATAAGCATGTCCCCAGCACAGCAATTCTTCTATTATAGACACGGGTCCTCAGAGCCAATTGACCTGGAGGTCAATTCCTCCCGGTGACACCAACAACAATCAAGACTTAACTACAACAAGGCTGTACACACTGTCCACCTCAGAGAAAAAGAAAAAAAAAAGTGTCCACCTCAGTTAACTGGGAGGCCAACCCACTGGATCATATAGGACACCTAGCACACAAAAACACCCTACCAACTCAGGGAAGCAGCAAAAATGAGGAGACAAGGAAACAGATCACAAAATAAAGAAATGGAGGAAAACAAACGACTGGATATAGAGTTCAAAACCACAGTTATAAGGTTTTTCAAGAATTTCCTAGAAAAGGCCAAAAAATTTAACGAGACCCTCAAGAATATGATAAAGGACCAACTAGAAATTAAACATACACTGACTGAAAAAAAAAAATATTATACAGAGACCCAACAGCAGACTAGAGAAATGCAAGAATCAAGTCAAAGATTTGAAATACAAAAAGCAAAAAACCCTCACTGGAAAAGCAAAATGAAAAAAGAATCCAAAAAGTTGAAGAAGCCTCTGGGACATCTTCAAGCATACCAACATCAGAATTTTGGGGGTGCCAGAAAAGAGAGCAAGAAACTGAAAACCTATTTGAAGAAATAGTGACAGAAAACTTGGTCTTCTCCTCGGCTGGCAGTGGCTGCTGACCTCCAGACCTGAGCCTCAAGTCCTGGGTCTCAAAACAACTTGACCTTTTTCTCTCTTTGTCCCTACAGATGAGTTCTATTCATTGGCAGAGATGGGCAGTTACCTCATTTCCCCCCTCTCCTTTCACTTTTTATAATGGAGAATTTTCAGCATATACAGAGGTAGAGATGTATATGTTGTGAAAGAAATAGACTTGCAAATCCAGGAAGCTGCCAGCTCAGAGCCCTGCCTCTCTCAACCACAAAACTGTCACCATCTAACCAGCAACCTCTTTAAAATAAATACATCAGCCTGGCTGGTGTGATTCAGTGGTTGAACATCAATCTATGAACCAGGAGGTTATGGTTTGGTTCAATTTCCAGTCAAGGCACATGCCCAGATTTCAGGCTCGATTCCCAGTAGGTGCATTGCAGGAGATAGCCAATCAATGATTCTCCATCATTGATGTTTTTATCTCTTTCTCTTCTTTCCTCTCTAAAATCAATAAAATCAAAAAAACAGCCCGAGCCAGTTTTTCTCAGTGGTTAGAGCATTGGCCCTCAGATTAAACATTCGTATTAAGAGCACATACCTCAGTTGTAGGCTCCACCCCCAGCCCCAATTGGGGCACCTGTGGGAGGCAATCGATTGATGTTTCTCTTTCTCCCCTCTCTCTAGAAAAATCAATTAAAAGAATATCCTCGGCGCACTTTTGGCAGAAACAGTGGGAGGAACCAAGATGGCAGCATAGGTCATGCCTAACTGCAGTTTCGCACAACAATTTCAAAAAATACAACTAAAATACAAAATGGACATTATCCAGAACTACAGGAAAGTTGACTGACTAAAAATTCTACAACTAGAAGGAAAGAGAAAACCAGAAGGAAAATCAGAGAAGCTGTAAAAGCCTAAAGTACAGAGAGACAGTGCGCGCGTGGGGAGAGGACGGAGCCGGAGAGGAGTGGGAGACTGAGTGCCTGGCTGGCGTTCCCTAGTGAGAAGGAGATAAAAGCTCCGGACTGTGCTGAACCTCAGTTCCGACAGCACTGAACCCCAGTTCTGGGCGAGACCCTGGGGACCCAGGCTAATACAGAGGGAATTTAGGCTGTAAGGCAGAGCCGCAAAAGGCAGTCTCAGAGTAGTGCACATTACGCGCAGAGGACAGACTGTTGACTCTGCTGCTAGATTGCCTTAGCAGGGAGGAAGACAAAAGCTCCAGACTGTGTTGAGCCCCAGTTCCAATTGCACTGAACCCCAGTTCTAGGCCAGACCCTGGGGACCCAGGCTCATACGGAAGGAATCTGGGCTGTAAGGTGGAAATTCAGGAATAGTGGCGAAAGGCAGTCAAGGAGGCATACAAGTTCTGCACAGAGGACTGTTGCCTGTGCCACTGGATTACCCTAGCAGGAAGGAGACAAAAAGCTACGGACTTCTCTGAACACCGCTTCCAACCCCAGTTCCAAATGCACTGAACCCCAGTTCCATGTTCATTGGGAGAGAGACTAGACTGGTAGCGCCAAGAGGTGCTTGCAGAGAGTACCAAAGGACACTGAGGAACACTGAGACTCAGGAACGTCATAGGGCGGGGCTGACAAAAGCGAGGGCTGTAGGCTCCACCATGAAACTCCGCCCCATCCAAGCTGAGCACAGAGGCTTTTACAATTTTCCAAGTCTAGTCAAATAAGGCTGTCTCCCAGCATAGACACAGCTGATCCTCACAGCTAATTGGCCTGGAGGTAAGTTCCTCCCAGTGACAGCAACAACAATCAAGACTTAACTACAACAAGGCTGTACACACAGTCCACAAAATGGTGCACCAAGAGTGTCTACCTCAGGTAACTGGGAGGCTGACCCACTGAACTATGTAGGACCCCTTAGCACACAAAGCCACCCTATCAACTCAGGGAAGCAGCGAAAATGCCGAGAAAAGGAAACAGAGAAAGAAATGGAGGACAAAAAGCGCCTGGATAGAGTTCAAAACCACGCTTATAAAGTTTTTCAAGAATTTCCTAGAAAAGGCCGATAAAATAAATGAAACCTATGAGGATATGAAAAGGGATCAACTAGAAATAAAGAATACATTGTCTGAAATAAAAAATATTATACAGAGTCCTAAAAACAGAATGGAAGATAGCAAGAATCAAGTCAAAGATTTAGAACACAAAGAGCCAGAGGACACTCCTCAGCAGAAGCAAGAAGACAAGAGAATCCAGAAAGTTGAAGACAATGTAAGAAACTTCTGGGACAATTCAAGCAAAGCAACATCAGAATTATGGGGATCCCAGAAGAGAGAGAGCAAGATATTGAAAACATACTGGAAGAAATAGTGACAGAAAACTTCCCCCACCTGGTGAAAGAATTAGACTTACAAGTCCAGGAAGCACACAGAACCCCAAACAAAAGGAATCCAAAGAGGACCACACCAAGACACATCATAATTAAAATTCCAAGAACAAAAGACAGAATATTAAAAGCAGCAAGAGAAAAGCAGGTAGTTGCCTATAAAGGAGCACCTATATGATTGTCAGCTGATTTCTCAACAGAAACCATGCAGGCCAGACGGGAATGGCAAGAAATATTCAAGATGATGAATAGCAAGAACCTACAGCCAAAAATACTCTACCCAGTAAAGCTATCACTCAGAATCGAATGCCAGTTAAAGAGCTTCACAAATAAAAAAAAAGCTAAAGGAGTTCATCACCCCCAAACCAGAATTATATGAATTGCTGAAGGGGGTTCTTTAGGAAGAGAAAGATAAAAATTATGAACAACAAATACGTAACTACCAACAAGTGAATCTAAAAACCAAGGGAATTAAAAAAATCTGATGAACAATATTAACTGTTGAATATAATAGAATCAGAGGTATGGAAGGAGAGTGAACTGATGATTCTCCGGGAAAAGGGGAGTGGGGGGTGCGGAAAGAGACTAAACATAAACTGTGCACCTATGGATGAGGACAATGGGGGTGGGGAAAGGAAAAAGGGTGGGGTGGGAACCTGGTGGAGGGGAGCAATGGAGGGGGAAAAAATGAGGAACATTTGTAATAATATGAACAATAAAGATTTATTTTTAAAAATAAATAAATAAATAAATAAAAGAATATCCTCAGCCCTAGCTGGTTTGGCTCAGGGTATGGAGTCGGCCTGCAGACTGAAGAGTCCCAGGTTCGATTCCAGTCAAGGGTACATGCTCAGGTTGTGGGCTCAATCCTCAGTGGGGGGCGTGCAAGCAGCCGCCAATCAATGATTTTCTCTCATCATTAATGTTTCTATCATTGATGTTTCTATCTCTCTCTCTCTCTCTTCCTCTCTGAAATCAATAAAAACGTATTTAAAAAAAAAAAAAAAGAATATCCTCACCCTAACCGGTTTGGCATCAGCCTGTGGACTGAAAGGTCCCAGGTTCGATTCCGGTCAAGGGCATGTACCTTGGCTGCAGGCACATCCCCAGTAGGGAGTGTGCAAGAGGCAGCTGATCGATGTTTCTCTCTCATTTGATGTTTCTAACTCTCTATCCCTCCCTCTTCCTCTCTGTAAAAAGTCAATAATATATATATGTGTGTGTGTGTGTATGTGTGTGTGTGTGTGTATACACACACACACATAAAGAACATCCTCAGGAGAGGATTAACAAAAAAAATTAAAAATATAAAAAATAATAAAATGGAAAAAATAAATAAATCAGCCCTGGCTGGTATGGCTCAGCTGAGTGTCATCCCATGTACAAAGAAATCATCAGCTTGATTCCCAGTCAGGGTACATGCCCAGGTTGTGGGCTTAATCCCAATCCAGGGTATGCAGGAGGCAGCCAATTAATGTTTCTATCTTACTCTCCCTTTCCTCTCTCTAAAATCAATAAAAACATATTTTAAATAAACAAATAGATAAATAAAACTAATACTGCTTCACCAACTGAGTGGTTTATGGATTATACTAGAAAAAAAGAGATTCTACATCTCAACAATGGCACCCTGCTAGATCCATGCAAATAATTTCACTCCATCTTTAAAACGATCTTTCAAGGAGACTCTGCTCAGCCCCAAGATCAAACCAAAGCAGCTGAGGGAGCTGCAGGGCCTGTTAGGTCACCAGCTTCGAAACAGCAGGGTGGAGACACCCATCCTGACTCTTCCACAGACATCACAACCTTGCCCTGCCATGGGCTACTGCAGGCTCACGGGGATGTCATGGTGTGTAACCAAGGTGGTAAATACATTGCTAAAGATGTTAAGAAACAACACAGCAAGATGCCAACAAACAAACATGCGAGTTTACCGAGGAAACTGACAAAGATTGGGGTTTCTAAGAGTGGGATATGCAAAGCAGGAAGTAGCCACTGTCATCACTCGAGTTTGTTCCAGACCCTCAATCCAGCATGGAGAAAAGGCCCATCAGAGACAGACTGAAGGGTACCTCCCTCCTGGCTCCAGACCCTCCAATCCCATACCAGGAGAAGGCCCACTAGAAACAGCAAAGGACACCTTCCTCCTGTTCTGTCAAAATTGTCACTGACACACCCTGTGTTCTTCCTTGCACTCTCATGGACTGGGCTTTTAGAGGGCTACCGGGGATATGGAGGAAAATCAGCCCAAGCGGCTGTGGCTGAAACAGCACCAAATCCAATAGGAAGAAGACAGAGATAGATGGAAGAGGCGGAAAACAAGAAGAAGAGAAAAGGAGTTCCTTTGTCCATCAATTTCCACGAGAAGTCGAAGTTCATAGAGACACCAGGACCTATCCAGGCCACACCCAGACAACATGGACTCCTCTAACCAAACTCTGACACTTTTCAAGTCTTCTCAAAATGCTGAAAGGGAACACAGAAGGACTGGACTGAGAGAAGGTGGGTGTGCTGGGAAGACAGGAACAGGCCCTGGCCCCAGGCCAGACCCACCCCCACAGGTGACACACTCACCGGATGGTCTCGATGATTTCATGAGCAGCATCGTGGTGTTTGTCCTGAAAGATAAAATGACATAGTTAGAGCTGACTGAGCAGTCTCTCTATACTCCATTGATGGCAGTTAGGATCCAGGACTATAGGATGGGGGCACTGTAGCCCCTGGGCTTTCCCATTTCTGTATTTCCAGACCCAGTAAGCTCTCAAGCTCCCCACTCAGGCAGACTTCCCAGAGAGTGCTGCAGGGTAATTAGAATGCTGTCCTGGGACCCCTGCCCACTTGGGACATGCTGGCCTAGAGGAGATCCTGACCCTATACTTTCTCTCCCCAGCAGGCAGTAGGGAAAGGATGAAGTCTATGCCCCTGACCCACCAGTACCCACTGGCACTTCTCCCACGGCTTGGATGCTATAAGCCCGGCTTTGAGCTACTGAATCTCCCAGGCCTCTGTTTCCCCATCTGTAAAATGGGAAATGCCAATAATAACCATTATGAGAATGCATGTGGTCATCCTCCTGCCTAGAAGAAGACACCTCCCACTTCCACTGCTGGCCAGGACTGTGTCCACTGTGTGTGTCGGGGGAGAGGGTGTGAGGGAGGGGTCACCATGGCTTCTTCCTCAAAGAGAGCTCAGGGATCACTCCAGGCCTTTCACCAGGGTATGGGCAGCAAGCTAATCCAAAATCTTGAAGAAACTAGGATCAGAACCACTGAGTAGTCCCCTCTAAATCTGGCCTTCTCTCATGTAAACACTACGCCTTCCACATTGCGGTGAGAGCCTGTACAGAAGGTCAGCAAAGAGGATGGGCCCTGGAGGGAGAGGCCTGCCAACTGCTGCTCCATGGCAGTAACAAGGCCTCTTAGCCCAGACCACCATTTCCACCACTTTACAACAAGACAGTGACCATGGGTAGAATGCCTCACATTCAATAACAGAATCAAAACAGCTCTTTAGATACCCTTGAAACTTAAGTCTTTTTTTTTTTTTTTAAATAATAGCTCTATCTATATTAGTAAAAGAGGAATATGCTAATTTGACTGGGTGACCAGCCATCGTCCAGATATCTGACTTCCTTTCATACAAAGCCATGGTGGTGGGGGCTGAGGCAGAGGCAGTTAGGGCGATCAGGCCAGCAGGGGAGGGCAGTTTGGGGCCATCAGGCTAGCAGGGGAGCAGTTAGATGGCTATCAGGCCAACAGGAGAGGGGTTAGGTGGCGATCAGGCCAGCAGAGGCAGTTAGTTAGGTTAGGAGCAATCAGGCAGGCTAGTGGTTAGAAGCCAGTGGTCCCAGATTGTAGAGAGTGCAGGCCAGGCTTAAGGACACCCCCACCCCCTCATGCACGAACTTAATGTCCCAGGCCTCTAGTTGAAATATAACTGACAGAATGGAGTTCACTTGTTTCAAATACACAGTTTAGTGATTCTTAGTAGGTTCAGTGTTGCGCAACAACTGCACTAATTCCAGAATATTCCATACCCCAAGGAAGCCACATCCCCATCAGCAGTCATTCCAGCCCTCCCAGCCTCTGACAACCACTAACCCATTTCATGTCTCTGTGGATTTGCCTATTCTGGATATTTCACATAAATTGGATCACACACCATGTGGCCTTTTGTGCAAGGCCTTATTTTTTTAAGGCACAAGGAAAAAAAAATCCTTTTAGTGTTCAGAATAATGTCCTCCCATTTACTAAGAATCAACCAATAAATATTAAACTGGTATCATTTAAACAAGATGGGGACAAGATGAGAATATACATCTAGAAAGAAATTCATACATGAGTGTTCACAGCAGCATGATTCACAACTGCCAAGAGTGTAACGCAGCTGCCAGCCATTACCACACCACAGTCCTCACTACATTAACTGTATTGGCCCACATATGCACACAGGCCTGCAAAGGCACAGGAGCCTGGAATTTGGTCTCTTCTGTGATGAGAACTTGTGCTTTCTCAGCTTTAAAATCAAAATAAAGGCAGAGAGAAGTTGACAACTGTGCCCTCTGAGGTCTCAGAGTGATGCTTTTAGGTCCAGGACCAGGCCAGTTTCTAGCCCTGAAAGGTATAACTTTAGAAGCCCTGGACATTATCAATGATTCAGAAGTTCTGACCTACTGGCCATGACCTCTTTTACTTCCCCAGAGACCTTCGGAGGAGAGAGATGTCAGACCCGGCCAGGAAAGGTCAGCCTGGGAACAGCCCTGAGGAATCCTGCACTGATAGTCCAGTCCTCATCTTGTTATGCAGGGACAGTCCCTCACACTTGCCCCTCCATAACAGGAGCCTTGGGCCCTAGATTGATGGCCCAGCCTTTGTCTCATTATGCAAGGACACACCCACAATGCCTCCTTCACTGCCCATGGTCCCAGCCCAAGGTGGCCCACTGCTGCATCAGAGACTGACCCATGTTCTACTTACTACTTGTACCAGAGCACCCTAAAGAAGCAGTGAGAGCCCTAACCAGTTTGGCTCAGTGCAATGGTCGGCAAACTCATTAGTCAACAGAGCGGCAAACCGTGGCTCGCGAGCTTCATGTGGCTTTCAAGCCACAGTTTGCTGACCACTGGCTCAGTGGATAGAATGTCGGCCTGCAGAATGAAGGTCCTGGGTTCAATTCCATTCAAAGGCACATGCCCGGGTTGTGGGCTCGATCCCCAGTAGGGGGTATGCAGGAGGCAGGCAATCAATGATTCTCTCTCATCACTGTTCTATCTCTTTTTTTCTGAAATCAATTAAAAAACAATTTTTTTTAAGTGGCTGAGAGTCTTCACATAAAAATCTGTCTAGTGGAATGTTGGCCAATGGGAAAGTTGAGTGGTGGGTACCTGGGGTTCACCAGGTCTGCCCACTTTGGGAATCATGTGAGAAGGTCCACAGTAAGTGCAACTGTTCCATCTTAAACTGCGCAATGCACAGAAGGCAGTACATCACACCTTGAGATGACACCAAACTGATCCTTATGGTACTACTCACTTCCCCAACTTTGGGTGCAAGGCTGTGGCTTATTCTTCCAGACACGGAACCTCATGTGCTCAGGAGTGTATGCAGGGGGCACTCACAGAGGGAGGGTGGAAGAGGGGGTGTGGGGAACCCAGCTGTCACTTTCAGCAAGTGCTGGCTTCCTCCTTCACCAGGAGGACAAATATGAGAACAGCACCCATGGCAACAACTTACAAGTGGGGACATGGCTCCAGCTCTGCCACCAGCTTGTCCCCCCATCTCCCTCTGAGGAGTTTGGACAGGAGGGTCTCCCAGATCTCCCTGCAAGGGCATGAGCCCACCGTTCTAAACATTTACACTCTATTTATCCCAAGTCCACATGACTTCTGGGGTCTGTGTACCCAGAGCGTACAAGGTGAGAGGCAGAGACAAGAAACTAATGAAGCACACGTACACCAGAGGCTCACAGTGGACACTATAGATGTGCTGCTGTATTAGATCCATTGCCAACTCCACTCTCCTCACACTCGTTGCAACAGGATGATACTTGGGGAATGCCCCGGGTTCCACAGGATCACTTACAACTGGAGGGCGGGAACCCAGGTCCTCACGAGGTGACCAGCATCAAAATCCTGCGCAGGACTTTGGAGAGATGCCTGTGGCCCACCCCTCAAGTGGCAGATCTGGTAGGTCTGGAGGTCCAGAACTTCCAATCCTAACAAGTTCCCAGGGACTCCCTTCTGATGGAGCAAAAGCTGGCAGGTGGGAAAAGCATTCTCCTTTCTCTCCTAGTGGGAAGTGAAGATAAATGACTGAAAATACCACAAAACAATCAAGTGGACTACCTAGGCAGAGGGGCAGGGAGTGTCATGCAGTGAGGGCTCCTGATCCCTGATCTCTCAGGGTGCTGCCTTCTTTTCTGGTGGCTCCACACAACTCTGGTGCCCTAGGGTGGGGGTGCCAGGTCACTTCCATCACACATGGTCCCTGAAGCCAAAGCAAGTTTAAAAAAAAAAAAAAGGTCCCTGGTACAGACCATGTGAATTCAGGATAGGCCATTGCTGACTATACCATGAGCAGTCACTGCAGAGGAGTGATTATATGGACAGTGGGACCAGCTGAGGCAAGCACATGGAGAATATGATGTATGAACAGAGTTTTAATACATGGAGAACAAAAGAGACGAGGCAGGATGACAGCACATACAGGTGGTCTCTCTGGCTGGTTTTGTTTGTTTGTTTGTTTTAATGTATTGGTTTGAGAGAAAGAGAGAGAGAGAAGAAGGGAGGGAGGGAAGAAGGGAGGGAGGGAGGAATAGGGAGAGAGAAAAACAGTGATCTGTTTATTGTTCCACTCATTTGTGTATTCATTGGTTGATTCTTATATGTGCCCTGACCAGGGATCAAACTTGCAATCTTTGCATCTCTGGGTGTTTTTTTTGTTGTTGTTTTAAATATTTTTATTGATTTCAGAAAAGAAGGAAGAGGGATAGAGAAACATCAATGATGGGAGAGAATCATTGATTGGCTGCCTCCTGCACATACATCCCCTACTGGGGATCGAGCCCACAACCCAGGCATGTGCCCTTGGCTGGAATTGAAACTGGGACCTTTCAGTCCAGTGGTCGCCAACCAGTGGTCCACAGACCATCGAAAGGTTGGTGACCACTGTATTAGTCGATAGGCCAACACTCTATACAAACCAGCTAGGGCTCTCTGGGTGTTTTAGTGGCAAGGTTTTCATGAGCAGAGGTCTGGCTGGAGGAGTGACACAGGAGGTGGTGCACGTACACTGTTAACAGGCATCCAGAAAACTCAGTCCCAAAGGAAAACCAGAGGATGTGACCGCAGGCTGCGGGGAGGGGCAGCAGGTCCAGAGGTGCCTGTCCCACTTCTGCCTTTTCTTCACCGGGCCACTCCCCACTTCCTGGTGTACAGGTGCCCCTAGAGTTGGACTGGGTGGCAGGCTTCCAGATTAGGCTAAGTGCATTATTTGGGCCTGAAGCACTCTGCTGCTTAGATGGGAGCCAAAGTGCGTAATTTATGGTTTATCCTTTAGATGGTCAACTCAAGTATTGATCATGATGGCACGTTAACTAGTTCAAAATATGCAGGACCCCAAACATAGAACCCACATGTCCAAACAAATTAAGAGCAAAAGAACAACTGGCAAATGGCTGAAGCAGAGGAGGAATGGGCAGAGAGCAGGTACTGATAGGACGTAGAATGGACAGTTAGAGGTCAGGTCTTCAAGAAACCTGGCTGATGTAGTGCCTGGGGCAAAGATGGTAAGTCAGAAGTGAGGGTGACTAGATTTGTGGGGTTCGAGACAAGAGGAAAATGCAGGTGCCTCGTTTAAAAATGGTTAGCAAGCTGAAACCAGTTTGGCTCAGTGGATAGAGCGTCAGCCTGCGGACTGAACGGTCCCAGGTTCGATTCCGGTCAAGGGCATGTACCTTGGTTGCAGGCACATCCCCAGTAGGGGGTGTGCAGGAAGCAGCTGGTTGACGTTTCTCTCTCATCAATGTTTCTAACTATCTATCCCTCTCTCTTCCTCTCTGTAAAAAAATCACTAAAATATATTTTTTTTAAAAATGGTTAGCAAGTTTAAGGCAATACTTAAACTTGAGCATTAACCAAGAGAAGTCCTTCTGCAGGGAGGTTTGTGAGCAGGACAGAATGGACTTTGAATCCAATGGTGCTGCTTCTAGAAATGGATCTCGGTCAGGTCTTTTTTTTTTTTTTTTTTTTTTTTTAATATATTTTATTGAGTTTTTACAGAGAGGAAGGGAGAGGGATAGAAAGCCAGAAACATCAATCAGCTGCCTCTTGCACACCCCTTACTGGGGATGTGCCCGCAACCAATGTACATGCCCTGATCGGAATTGAACTGGGACCCTTCAGTCTGCAGGCCGACGCTCTATCCACTGAGCCAAACCGGTTTCGGCTCGGACAGGTCTTATAACTCCTGCTCATGGCTCTCTCATCTGTACACTGGACCCTGTGGGAACGTGTCTGTGCTGGAAAGCCCTCCTGTTTGTCCCAGTCCTGCTGCCAGACCTCTGCTCTCACGTACCCACCCAGGGAGAGATCTGCCCCATGGAGATGAATTCCCAGGCTCACAGTGCCGGAGTCCACACAGCAATGAATATCAGAGCTCTGGGCCTACCATCTGGGACAAGGGGCAGCACAAGGAGAGAAGGGAGAGTGAGGCAAGAGGTCTCAATCACAGTGAACGCACTCCCAGAAGTTGCAGATAACATCAAGTTCACCCAATCACTGCTTTTGAGCTCACTAGTTTTATAAACTATGCTTATGTGGCCTCCAAAATAATGTCACATTATATAAGGGGACAAAAAAAGGTGGCTAATGCCGCTCTGCAGGAAGGAGGGTGCTGAGTTGGCACTGTCACAGGGCTGGTCCAGCTCTGACCTGCCCTTCCTCCCACTGTTGAGAAATGTCTTCTGCTCAGACAAAAGACAGAGCTGAGAGAATGGCCAGCAGTGACTTACCAGGTTGGAAGACTCATGTCCTGCTGCCACCCCTGTGGCACCTCTCCTTGCAGGGCCACACTGCCCCAGCCACTGATGCTCAGTGCCTACTCTGACTTGCATAAGCCAGGTGACAAACAGGCTGGCCGGAGGACAGAGCTATATCCACATACACCCTACGCACCAGACCTGCAGCCCCCATATCCCCCAACTCCAAGGGACAAGGAAGCCCCAAACCAACACCATCCTAGCACCACTGGTTTTCACGAATGCCCATCCCACTGAGCAAGCGAGCAGCTAGGCCCCTGGACCTCATTCGGATAGTGGCACCCACTATGCAAACACAGTCCCACAATCCGGCACGCTAAGCTCTGTGGTTGGGAGGAAGAGGGATCTGGAAATATGCCATCCCCATGGTAGCCACAGGCCACCTAGGGTTATGAGGCACTTGCTATGGGCTGGTCTAGATAAAGCAATGCTCTAAGTGCAAAACACACACTAATTCCAAAGATTTAGAATACATACCAAAAAAAGTTGTTCCTAACTTAAAAATTACAGGTTGAAATGCTTGTATTTTGGTCATAGTTACATAAAATACATTATGAAAACTGATCTCACCTGCTTCTTTTGACTTTTTTAAACGTGGCTACTAGAAATGCTGAAACTGCACACTTGGCTCATGTGCTAGTCCCACCAGCGGTCACCTTGCATACCTCTTCCCACCTCTGTAACTGATGGAATATTTTGAGGTCTGACCCTAAACATGAGGTCTATAGAGTCTGTGTCCTTGCAAAGCTGGGACCAGGCATGGAATGCCCTGTGCTCTGGGTCTTTCAAAGGTCGAAGGTTAGATCTCCACTATAGGACAAGTGCCACCTATAGCCCCAGGGGACAGAGCTAAGACCAAAGTTATGGTCCTAACAAGAAAACTTCAGTTGCTTTAATAAAAACTAGCCCATCAGCCCTAACCTGTTTGGCTCAGTGGATAGAGCATCAGCCTGTGAATTGAGGTATAGAGGGCCCCTTGGGAATGCACGTGGAAGACCTTTAAATTAATGTCAGCTGAGTACAAGGTGACTGGAGGAAACAGCCTCCCAAAAGGTTGGAGCCTGTTATCAGTACAGATTTCTTATCTTTATCCTTGTGCTTGGAATGAGGAACAAATAGGACCTTGACTTACCCAGGTCTTGATATGCTAAATCCCAGGAATGAGGGAATGAATAGGACCTGGGCACATCCAACACTTCTTTGACCTTAAAGCCCCCCCCCTGGAAATCAATAAATGCGCTGTGTTGTCTGTGGTGGGTGGTTGACGGTCTCTCCATCAGAGTGACAGCTCCCCACCTGGATCCCAGCTTGAATCTATTTCTGCCTCTTGGTCTCTTTTTTTCTTTAATTTCTTAATCCCCAGCTCCTCCACTCAGAAACCTGTCATTTTTCAGTGCGGGTGGAGGAAAACGGAGAAACAGCCCCCCACACTGAGGGATCCCAGGTTCGATTCTGGTCAAGAGCATGTACTTTGTTGTGGGCACATCCCCAGTAGGGAGTGTGCAGGAGGCAGCTGATCAGTATTTCTCTTTCATTGATTTTATAACTCTCTTTCCCTTTCCCTTCCTCTCCACAAAAAATCTATTTTTTAAAAATCTATTTTTTAAAAATAGTTCTCTCTTATCATTGATGTTTCTGTATCTCTCCCTCTTCCTCTCTGAAATCAATTAAGTATGTGTGTGTGTACACACACACACACACACACACACATATGTATTTAAACAAACAAGAAAACTAGCCCATCAGTAACAGTCTAAGGTGCCCTGCTTCTAAAGAAGTCCCTCCAGCCTGGCCGGTGTGGCTTTGTGGTTAAGTGTTGACCTATGAACCCTGCAGGATGGGGCATGCAGAAGGCAGCCGATCAATGATTCTCTCTCACCATTGATATTTCTAACTCTCCCTCTCCCTTCCTCTCTGAAATCAATAAAAATATATTTAAAAAAAAAAAAAAAAAAAAAGGAAGTCCCTCTACAGTGGCCAGCGACTGGATAATGGAGGTCTTCATAAAGTGGCTATCGAGAAGTGACACCAGTCGGACAGTGGGGCATGATGACCAAAATTTTATCCCCAAAACTTTTCTTGTCCTCATCAGAGAAAATAATTTATTACCACAGACCACTGCAGCCTGAAGCCAAGGGTATGAGGAGAAGAGAGACAGCACAAGGACTGATGAGACCCTTCTGACTAGGAGAACTCACACACGAGGCCCTGCCACCAAGTGGTGGGCAGAGACTCAACTTGGATCTGGAAAACCTAGACACACCGTGCCCCTGAAAATTCCAAATATTTCTACCTCCAGCAAGTGGTCATGATTAGTGCAACACCAGTTCATCTGGGGTTATCCCCACCCCCAGAATGAAGGCCAAATGAATGCCTCACCAGGGCCTCAAGACACCACAACTTGGCCTGTCCTGAAAGGGGGATATTTCACAGCCAGGATTAGCTATGTGGATAAAACTTGAACATGATGTTCACTGAGAGAAGCCGGACTCCATTTATGTGAAATATCCAGAATAGGCAAGTCCAAAGATGGGAATGAGGTTAGTGTTTGCTAGGGGCTGGGGAGGTAGGTAGGAGTAACTGCTGATAGGGACAGGGCTTTTGGAATTAGATGAATATCTATATATAAAAAAAAACTAATATGCAAATAGACTGAATGGCAGAACAACTGAACAACTGGTTGCTATGATGTATGCTGACCACCATGGGTTGCACATAGAACACTGATGTTTCTATGGCGGACACTGGCTATAGCAGGATGGTGGAGCAGGTAAGCAGGGGTGCCAGACCAAGGCGGGACACCAGCCGCTATCATCAGGGCAGGCCTCTGGTGGTTACTGAAAATTCTTTGCTCTCGTGCACCAAGGTCCCGCCAGGTGCTTGCACCTGCTGCAGATGCCAGCCCACTCGTACCTGCTGCTGGCACCAAAGCCACTGCTCGCACCCATTGCCGGCGCCCAGCACTAGCCCCAATCACTCAGCACTGTTGGTGGGTGTGAGCAGCAGCTGCAGGCCCTGATCACACCCCTGAGGGCTTCTTCACATCCCCCAGTTCCTGAAGGGCAATCTGGGCAGCAGCCATGACTCACACTCCCTGCTGGCATCGGTCCTAATAGCTCTGTGCCCTCAGTGGGTGCGAGCAGGGCCGGCGCCGCCAGTCAGTCAGTCAGCCCGTGGGAGCAGCAGCGGTAGGAGCAGGGCTGCAGACAGACAGGGGGCCAAGTTCATGGCAGGAAGTGCCAGGAGGGGGTGCAGAGGATGGGCACCTATGCCCACTACAGCCTCGTGGCCCACAGTTCCTTTCAAGGACACAAATTCGTGCACTGGGCCCTAGTAATTCATATTATAATATTCTCTAGACGTGTAAGATGTCACCATTGAGAGAAACTGGATAAAGAGAAAATGTGGTATCTCTGTATTATTTCTTATGGCTACACAAGAATCCACAATTATCTCAAAACAAAAAGTTTAAGAAAAAAAGGATGGAGTTCCCACAGGGAGACTGGGTGGGCAGGTCCCTGTAGCTCTGCCTCCTCATCCCTAGTGAAATGTCCAAAGTTCTGGGGGGCCCCCTGACTCCCTCCAGCTCCCACTCATTAGGATCAGAGTTCACAGAAGGCATTGGATTTTAGGGATAGAGTATGAAAACTAACAACCACATGTGAACGCCAGACTTTTTTGATCATCCCTTCCCCTTTTACATAGGCTATTTCAACAACATAAAGCCATGGAAGGGTTAATCTGCCTTCCCCCTGAACTTGGATTAGGTAGGATTCACGCAGGCAGAGGTCAGATCAGTAAATATCTTCTGAGTCACAGGATGGCTGGCTCACTTGGCCGGCCCACTCAGCTATTACTCATTGCCAGCATTAAGGGCATGACTACTCAGAGGGCACTCATCAGAGAACTGTGGGCTCTGGGTAGGAAGCTGAGGGTGGAGACAGTCACACTGAGGCTGCTCCCCCCGCCCACAGCCTTATTAAGTCACCCAGGTGAAGGACCCCTGAACATCCTCATCTCTAATATTCTTGCCCTGCCACTCAGCAATCCAAGATGCCATTTACTCCCTTCTTAGCTGAGACCTAGTTTCCCACCCAAGAAGGGCCATCCAGCTTTAGAAATTATGCCACTGTGAACTGCAAGTGGGTAATAGAAACTCAGTCACTGAAGGAACAGAATGTGCTGGGTCTCCCCCTCATGTTTGTCAATTGCACAAAAGCTGGTTTCCCAGGCTGGACACTTCTTGGTGTGGCCTTTGTGGCTCTTTGCACTTCCTCCTACAGATGCCCCTCCTCAGAGAATCCACCCACACCTCCCACAAGACAAGAGTGGTAGCTCCGCCCCTCTGGGACCTCAGCTGACCCTATATACAGGGCTGCCAGAGCTCTGCTAACTTTTATGTTTATACATCATTCACCTTCCTTCATCTATAAGTTTCTTGAGAATAAGAACATTGTCTACTATCCCCTGTGGGCCACCTCCAGGAAAACTAGAAATGAATCAGTGAACAAGTAAGCTCAGTCATTTCAACGGTGTGGTCACATGAGTAATCTGACCTTCCAGAAAGTTAAGCTTCCGAAGTAGCCCACTTTCTTCATGTATTCATCATTGAGTCATCACAAAATAAAAACTCTATAAGTACTGCCCCCTCATTTCCCAGAAAAAGCAAAATCCCCCAGTGGGGAAATGGGAGATTGACAGACGTCACTGCAAAGTAAGGCTGTTGCGAGCCCTGGCAGCTAGCTGAGAATTTCACTGGACTGGCCTGGCAGTGGGACAGCCACACCAGAAAGGGACCTGCTGACATGAGGTGGCACATCAGGCCAGGTGGGCAGCACACCCCCATCTCCTGCCAAGTGAGGCCAGGGCCAGCAAGGGAAAGATGCGCTGTAGTTCAGAAACACCTGCCACTAGAAAGCCAGGACCCAGCCAGGAGGCCTTATTTACAAGGTTTATAAATCCCAGTGGCCTTGCTCCACCCGAATATAAAAGCAGGTGATAGAAACAACCTGGTAAATTTTCACCTTAGTATATAATGCCTGGGTGCTGGGTCACAGTGGTTTTAATCCTACCCATGTTCAAAAATATCAATGTGTAAAGTACACAAATGTTCATTGTACACTCAGTACAGCCTCCCCATCAGACCCCCATCCTGTTCCTAAGCATTTCCCAAGAGAAGTGAAACCCAAGTTCACATAAAAACCTGACTGAGGATGTTTAGAGCAGCTTTATATGTAATCCCCTCCAAACTGGAAATATCCCAAGTGTCCTGCCACCAGCAACCTATGGATCAATGGGATACACAGCCAGAAAAAGGAGTTACTTTTTTAAATTATTATTTTTAAATATATTTTTATTCATTTCAGAGAGGAAGGGAGAGAAGGGAGAGACAGAAACATCAATGATGAGAGAGAATCATTGATCTGCTGCCTCCTGCACGAAACCCTGGAATCGAACTATGACCTCCTGGTTCATAGGTCGATGCTCAACCACTGAGCCACACCAGCCAGGCAGGAGTTACTTTTTAGACCCACTACAACAGGGATGAGTCGGGGTATGTTTTTTTGAGCAGAAGCAGCCAGAATCAAAGGGCTCTGTGCTGATCAGTCCATTGACCTAACTTTCTGGAAAAGGCAAAACTGTAGGGATAGAGGTTAGAGATTGCCAGAAGGTGAAGGGCAGTTGGTGGCAAAGGGCAGCAGAAGGGACACTGAGAAATGACGTGATTGTTTTGCAGTCTGATTGCCATGGATCTGTCAAAAACCCCTACAACTGTACCCTAAAAAAAAAAAGTGAATTATACCACGCCACAAAGAGAATTAAGTTTTAAACTATGCACTGGACAGCCACAGGGACTCCCACTCTGTTTCCTCTAGCTTTGGAGGGCTCCCCACGCTGCCCACTGTTCCAGTCGCCCCCTAGGACACACACCGGAAAGGCCAGAACTGGACTAGACCTCACCTCCGAGTTGGGTTCGAGATGAGCAAAACTCCAGAGTGCTCCAGCGCACGGCAGGCTAGAAACCAGGAAAAACCTCAGACACCAGCCCCCGGGCGGTCCCAGTGTCCCAACCCCGCCCCGAGGGCGATGTTTCCAAAAACTGACAACACGCCCTGGGCGTGCGAGGGGCGGGGCGCCCGGGCTTCCCCGCCGGGTCCCCCGGAGGCCCCGCCTCAGGCACCCTCCCCCTCTCGCCCCGCAAGACTGGCGCGCGAAAGGGCGCCCCAAAGACGCCGGCCCATGGCGCCTGCTGCGTCTTCCCTCCCGACGGCGCGCCGCCCGGCCGGCCGGCCGGAGAGCGGACGCAGGGACACCGACAGCGACACGCACCGCCCCGCACTCAGGGACGAGAGAGAGAGAGGCCGAGGCGCCCACCCCGCGCCCTGCATTTACAGTCACCCCGGGGACAACTTTGTAAATTTCCGCTCGACCTGTCATTTTCCCAGGGCCTCTCGAGACGGGGGACGGAAAGCCTCACACCCACCGTGCGGGTTCCCGTGCAGAAAGCCTCACTCTGGTCTGGCCGGTCCTGCCACTCGGGATTAGGGGGGCAAACGGCCGAAAGCAACACAAGCAACACACAACCAGGGGGAGGGAGAAGGAAGAGATGCCCTCACACATAAAACATAACGCGGAGCCCATTGACAGCTCAAGGAACAAACTACAAGAAGGAAAAGGAAAAAGGAAAAGAAAGCAAAAACAGAAACCCTGAACGTCAGAACATGAAACACGGGCAGGCAAGTTCGCCAGCCACCCCGGCCCGGAGGACCGGGGTCCCAGGGAGCCCCGCACAGGCGAGGTCTGGCGGCGGAGCGCGGGGTCTGGCCGCGGAGACACCCCCACCCCACACACACCCCGGGCAGGCGGGAAGGGAGGGTCCCCACGAGTGTTCATGGGATCGAGTGGTTCCGTTGCTCGGCGGACCCCCAGCGCGCTGCGCGGAGCGGGGGTCTGGAGAAGGGGCGGCGGAAGCGGAGGGGAGGGTAGTACTCACGTAGACCGGCAGCGGCCACGGGTAGACGGCGGGCTCGGCCCCCACGGGCGACTTGAGCCTCAGCTCCAGCTTCTCCCCCATGTCGGCGCGCGCGGCCGCCGCACCATGCTAGTCGGGCGGTTGGGGGAGGGGCGGGGCGCCGCCGGCGGGGGCGGGGCGGGAGTGTCAAGGAGGGCGGGCGGGAGGGCGGGAGGCAGAGGAGAGGGGCCCGGGCCTGGGCCTCGGCCGCCGCCGCTGCCGCCGCCGCCGCCACGCTCCCGTCCAGCTCCCGGCTCCCTTTTTGTGGTCACAGGACCAGGGCCTCCAGCGCCGCCGCCATCTTGGGCCGGCGTGAGACGAACACAATGAGCCGGGAACAGGACCGAACCACTCGCCGCGCGCGTGCGGGGGGGGCTCGGCGCGAGGCGGCGGCGCACGCCCGCTGCCCCTCCCGCCGCGCCGCTCGCGCCTCCCCTGCTCTCCCGCCCCATGGACTCTCCCGCACGGACGCACGCACGCGCGTGCTTAGCCGTCCCCGGCCGCCCCAGCCTGCGGATGCCGGGACCCAGGGAAATCCCGCGGGGCCGTGGTGGCGGGTTCGAGCCCCGCCCTTGAAAGAAGGCACCCGCCCCATAATAAAGCCATAATTCTTTATTACATATGATGGACGGAATCCAGGTCTCCGCTCCAGCTCGAAGTACAGAACTTGCTCAACAGGAATACTTCTAGCATTTGCTAGGCCCAGATCTTGGCCACTCAGTGCTGGCAAGGAAGAAGTCGGTTTAGCTGACAGTGGTCATGGGGGAATATAAAACAAGTGTCATAATTGCCACGGGATGGTTAATCTTGGTGTTCGCTATGCCTGCAAACTTTATCCCAGATGTGGTCCCTAGGTATTTTTCAGATGAGATTAACACAGAAACCAGCGGACTTTGTGTAAAAGAAGTTGTGACAGGCACATGTGGGTGGACCTGATCCAAACAGTTGAACGTCTTGGAAGAAGAAAATGAAGTTTCCTAGAAAGAGGGAACTCTGCCTTAAAGGCCTGAGGACTCCCAGCTGCAACATCAGCTCTTCCCTGGGTTTCCAGCTGTGGCTCTGCGCTGGAGATTTCTGACCTGATGGCAGCACCATCAGGTGAGCCAACACCTTTACATAAAACTCTCTATATATGTATATGTGTAATAGTGTGTATACATGTGTATACATAGCAAATATACACACATATTTATGTGTGCATATATGCATAGTTGTATATGTGTGTGTATATACACTGAGTGGCCAGATTATTCTGACCTCTGAACACGTAATAATCTGGCCACTCGGTGCATATCCTATATAATAAAAGGCTAATATGCAAATTGTCCCCAGATTATTACGCGTTCAGAGGTCAGAATAATCTGGCCATTCAGTGTATATTGCATGTTGTGTGTATGTGTATATATTATACATGTAAACATACTGTATATGCACACCTATATATGTATGTGTATATGTGATATATAGGTATATGTGTATATATTATACATATAAACATGTGTCTACATGCTGACATTTTATGTACTGTATATATGGTGTAAATATATGCTATATATTTATACATATATAGTATACATAAGCACTTATAGACATGTAAGTATATGTGTGTATATATTATACATGTGTCATATTGTATATTACACACATGCTTATATACAGGTGTATGTACATGCACACATACATTCCATGGGTTCTATTTGGACATCCTTCCTAACACAGCTACCTGACTATGACAATTGCCAGCTATATATTTATATACCTGTGTATATGCATTGCAAATATGTACATATGTGTGTGAATATATTGTATATGTATTATACCCTGTTTCCCCAAAAATAAGACAGTGCCTTATATTAATTTTTGCTCCCAAAGATGTGCTAGGTCTTATTTTCAGGGGATGTCTTATTTTTTCCATGAAGAAGAATACGGTACACATTTATTGATAAATGAAAATAAAGGAAATTTATTACCTGTATACGGTATGGTAGTACGGTAGTTGTCAACACAAATCAGACAAACTGTGAATCCTACAGTATCAAGAATTTACTCATTTATTCAATGACAATCATGTCATCATCTTCTGGAACATCATCATAACAATCCGATTCCTGAATTTCCTGGTGAATTTCTTGTGACTCCATTTCTTTCAGAATCAGTGGACCAAATCTCTCATGTTTAGCCTAGGGGGGCCTTATTTTTTGGGGGATGCCTTATATTTCACTCAGAAGGAAACCTGTAAGTAGGTCTTATTTTTGGAGGATGTCTTATTTTCGGGGAAACACGGTTATTTGTTGGTTCTGTACAGCTAGGGACCCAACCTCTCGTCTTTTCAGTAGCTCACATAAGTGTCACAATCGCCCAGGAAGGGAGGTGATGCTGCCCTCCCCAGAGGAGGTGCATGAGGGCCAGACATGTGCAGCAAAGTACCCACGTTCACATGGGCTTGAGGTGGGAAGGCTGGGAGTGGAGCCCTGCAGCACACACACTCCTGTGGGTGTTGCTTTACCAGCAATGCCGATGGAAAGGGACCAGGTCTGAAGGAGGAGATGTGGCTGCTTCCATTTGTGTGAAATCCCAACCAAGGCCCACTGACAGAGGTTAAAGTCAGGTTAGTGTTACCTTGGAGTGGGGGTGGGGGTTACACAGGGATGTTCACAGCTGGGAATGTTCAGCTAAGTGGATTAAGGACCTGCAAGCATGTCCAACTCACAGGGACGCCGGCCCATGAGTTTGGGGTCCCTGCTCTGTCCCTACTCAGTACGCCCACCTCAGCCTGAGAAACCCAAAGCTCAAAGCTACCCCTCCTCCTACCAGGGAGAGGAGCCAGTCAGTTGGATTCCCTGGCTCCCAGGCTCCCTGAACGAGGAGCTATTTTAAGCTTTCATCGCATAAGACACGGCAGCTGGAGCCAGTGGCTCAGGAAACTCCCTCTCTCCTCCTCCCTCACATCTCCGGCTCCCTCTCCTCTCTCTCTCTCTCTCCCCCTTCTTCCTTCTCCTCCTCCTTCGTTCTTCCCTCCTCCCCTTCTCTACTTCCTCTCACTTTCTGCAGAGACCCTAGGGTCCTCTCAGACCCTGACTCAGGCAGCCAATCAGAAAGTAGCTCACAGCAGCTGCTCCTGTCCAACTCCTCCCGTGAGGGATGTCAGAGCAAGCCATGGCTTGATGGGAATTTGGGCCCAGGGCCATCAACAGTGCTATTCCCCTGCATTCTTCCTTAGACTCCTCTTGCTAGTGTCACTTCCCTCACCTTCTCCAGAACCTTCCTGCCCTCTTCCCACAAGGCCAGGTTCCAGGATATGCCTTATATCTCCTATGTCACCACACTTACACTCCTGGCCCACCCTTCCCTGCCTGGGTTCTTGGGTAAAACACTTAACCTCTGACAAACAGCTGCTACTAACAGCCCCTGCATCGGGATGTTTGTGAGGACTGAGTGAATTAATATGAAAAGTGCTAGAACAGTGCCTAAAATCAGTTATTTGCTATCACACTTGCTGTTGTAGCTGTTACTGCAGTGAGGTAGGGTGACCAGCCATCTCAGTTTGCCCAACACTGCCTCAGCCTTCAGACTAGAAATCCAGGAAACCTCTTGGTCCCAGGCAAACTAGATGGTGGGTCCCTCCATTTAGGATAAACCCTTTTCCTGATCTTCCATCCACCACATAGGCAGAAAGGAAATCTCCCCCTCCTTCCTTCCATCATTATAACCCTTTATTTAGTCATCCACTCATGAATAAATAGTGAACTCATGCCTTTGTTCAACCCTTTATCCAACTAGTGTTTATTAAGTGTCTACCACATAGCTGACACTCACCTGAGTGCTGGGAGCATACCAGCTAAGAGAGTGGATGAGGATCCCTGTCCTCGCAGAGTTCCTGTTCTAGAGAGGACAGTGAATAATGAACTGAGAAGATGTAATTTATTACACAGCGGTCAGGTCACAGGGAGCGTTAAAGCAGGAGAGGGGTGGAAAGAGGGACAGCTTTCTTTTTTAAAAAATATATATTTCTTTATTGATTTCAGAAAGTAAGGGAGAGGAGAGAGAGATAGAAACATTAATGATGAGAAAGAACCATAGATTGGCTGCCTCTCGCACACTCTCCACTGGAGATCGAGCCCACAACCCAGGCATGTGCCCCTGGCCAGAATTGAACCTGGGACCCTCCAGTCCACAGGCTGATGCCCTATCCACTGAGCCAAGCCAGCCAGGGTGAGGGACAGCTTTCAGTGCAGGCACTGACCCTAAAAAGGCTGAGTTCACCCAGGGCCATACTGGCAGCTTCAGCACAGCTGTGTTCTCCACGGTGACTGCTCCCAGGGCCCCCTGAGGATATCTGTGGTTGTCAGTACTCTGGCAGCTAGTGGGTGGGTGCCAGAGATGCTGCTCAACACCCCACGGTGCCCAGGTCACACTCACAGAGAATGACCCAGTCCCAGCATCAGGAGACCTAGCTCCTGCAGAATCCAGTGAGGACCGGGACTCTGTCCTGGTCACCTCTATATCCTGAGATTACCTGCAATGGAGCAAACCCGGTGGGGCTCAGACAAGCGTTGTGGGTGACATGACAAATGCCATGCCCATTCCACCTGCCACTCCATGAAATGGTGGAATTGAACCCCAGCTGTGATGGTCTATCTATCACCCCCTGTGCATCTCTTTCCAGAGTATTTCCTCTCATCACGGTCACAGTCCCATCACAGGCTGAGTTCCCTGGAGATGCTAAAAACAAGGGCTTAAGTGCAGGTTACTAATTTGAGAAGTGCAGACAACAGCACGGAGTGGTGGGCAGTGACACAAAGGAAGAAAAGGCAGCAAAAAAAGGGTGATTCTCAGGCCTGCTGCCACAGAGAGCAACTGGAGCTTCACCCTCAGAGGGACTGGTGCACACACCTTGGAATTAGCCCACCGGGGAAAGGTGAGATAACTGGGGTACTTCTCTACCAACTCCTATCAGTTCTCTTGGGGTGGACTTGATGGAGGTATGCATTCCCAGGCATGTTTACCCTACACAGTCCTGGGTGTGTCCTCAGGTACAAGACAAAGATGCTTGGCTGTTGGACTCCCAAAACAGTCATATCCAACAGAAAAGGTCAGGGCAGCCGTGGTGTTGGAGTCAGTTCCCTAGTGACCTGGCCCATCCTATCCTACGGCTCTAAATGCTTCAGGAGGTATCACACTTCCTCCATTGTCTGGTTCTCAGCTCCAGAGCAAACTCCCTACTCACAACCTACACTTGCCCAGGGGCTGGGAACAGTCTTTTGTTACTGCTTGTAAAATGCATACATCCAGTCCTAGCTGGTTCAGCTCAGCGGATAGAGGTTGGCCTGCAGACTGGGAAGTCTGGATGTCACACTTGCAATGATTCTCTCTCATCATTGATGTTTCTTTTCAAAAATTATACATATATATTATTGATTTTTCACAGAGAGGAAGAGAGAGAGATAGAGAGTTAGAAACATCGGTGAGAGAGAATCATCGATCAGCTGCCTCCTGCACACCCCCCACTGGGGACATGCCCGCAACCAAGATACATGCCCTTGCCCGGGATCGAACCCGGGACCCTTCAGCCCCCAAGCCGACGCTCTATCCATTGAGCCAAACCGGTTTCAGCTTTCCTGAGTTTTGATACTTCGAAAGTTTTGAGAAGTACTGGTCAGGTATTTTGTCCTTCAATTTGTTTGTGGTTTTTTTCCCCTTGACATTTTTCTTGCAATTAGACTGGCCTTATGGGATTTGGACCCCAGCAGTTAAAATGCTCTTCATATCAAATCACATCAAGGGTACATGCCATCAACAGGACTTATGACTGATGATGTTAATCTTGATCACTTACCCTGTTTCCCCAAAAATAAGACAGTGTCTTATATTAATTTTTGCTCCCAAAGATGCGCTAGGTCTTATTTTCAGGGGATGTCTTATTTTTCCATGAAGAAGAATACGGTACACATTTATTATTAAATGAAAATAAAGGAAATTTATTACCTGTATACGGTACGGTAGTACGGTAGTTGTCAACACAAACCAAACAAACTGTGAATCCTACCGTATCAAGAATTTACTCATTTATTCAATGACAATCATGTCATCACCTTCTGGAACATCATCATAACAATCCGATTCCTGAATTTCCTGGTGAATTTCTTGTGACTCCATTTCTTTCAGAATCAGTGGACCAAGCCGAAACCGGTTTGGCTCAATGGATAGAGCATCGGCCTGCGGACTGAAAGGTCCCGGGTTTAATTCCTGTCAAGGGCATGTACCTTGGCTGCGGGCAGATCCCCAGGTAGGGGGTCTGGCAGCAGGTCAATGTTTTTCTCTCATCGACGTTTCTAGCTCTCTATCCCTCTTCCTTCCTCTCTATAAAAAAATCAATAAAATATATATTATAAAACAGAATCAGTGGACCAAATCTCTCATGTTTAGCCTAGGGAGGGTTATTTTCCGGGGGGATGCCTTATATTTCACTCAGAAGGAAACCTGTAAGTAGGTCTTATTTTCGGAGGATGTCTTATTTTTGGGTAAACACGGTACCTGGTCACTATTATCTTTTAAAGCGTGGTGTCCCCCAAAGAGCCAAAATTAAAGAGACTGATGATATCTAGTGTTGCCCATGATGGAAAGTCATCAGAACTCCCATGCATTGCTGGTAGGAGTGAAAATTGGAGTAGCCACGTTGGACAACAGTTCAGCAGGACCCACAAGAGTTAACTACATGGACCCCATATCTTAGCAGTTTTCCTTATGGGGTACACCCAAGAAAAATAAGTTTCTATTTCACCACTGAAAGACGTGCACTAGAATGTTCCCAAACCTGGAACCTTTCAGTTCACCATAGCCAGCAGCTGAAGACTGAAGATGATTGAAGACTGAAAAGGCTTGGCTTCACCGTGGCTGGAGTGAAGGCCTGGGACCTGGGTGCCAGAGGAAAACCCGTGCCGGCAGCCAGGGGAAGGAAGGCCTATTGCACAAATCTTCATGCAACGGGCCTCTGGTTTGGTCATAAAGAGGAAGGGAATTCTGACCCAGGCTACAACATGGATGAACCTTGAGGATGTTAGGCTCAGTGACATAAGCCAGACATAAAAGGACAAATATGTGATTCCACTCATAGGAGATCCCTAGGGGAGTCAAATCCATAGAGACAGAGTGTGGGTAGCTGGTGCCAGGGACTAGGGAAAGGGAATTGGAGTTTAATGGGGACAGAGTGTCAGTTTGGGAAAATGAGAACGTTCTGGAGACGGATGATGGGGATGGTTGCACAACTCTGTGAATGTTGAAAATACCACTGAGCTGTGCACTGGATAAGATGATAAATGTTATGTGCATTTTGTTGCAATTAAAAAACAACAACACTTGGTGTGGTAAACTATAATATGCAGATAATATATGATAGAATTGTACACCTGAAACCTATATAATTCAAGTACAAAACAAAATAGAGGTAGCACATAGAATCACACTGACCTGACCAGCTTTGCAGACAAGGGTAAGCTTGTGCCGTAGAAATCTAGAACCCTATGAGGCTTCCCTTGCTGTATCCCTGTTGCCTCGTTTGTTTTGTCCCGGAGTCAAAATGAGATCATTCTTGGCGCGACTGGAGGCACAGATGCCTTTGTGTCAGCAGGAAAGAGGTATTATAAATCTGTATGCAGAGTTTACTAGTAAGCTCATCCAGCAGACTTAGCTTTGGAAAGATGTCCACAAGCAGAAAGATGTGTATGGCATGATGTGATGCTGGGTGAAAAAAAATTTAGAACAAGCTGATGTTTGTATTTAAGTATACTTAAAATACGCTTACATGTAAGTAGGCTCTTCCTGACTCAAGAAAGGCATTACAGTGGTCAGCAGTGGGAGGGGGAAGGAAATTGCTGCTCCCGACTATGCAAATCTCCCTGCAATAGGACTGTGCAAGTCCTTTGACACGTGAGTTTGCAGGGCTTCCTGGTAGAGCTGTCAGAGCACACATCCCTGTCCCCCTGGCTAGGATATAAACAACCATTGTTCAATTCACCCTTGTTCTGTAGATCAGCAATTTGGACTGGGCCCAGCAGGGCAGTTCTGCTAGTCTTACCACTCACATTTGTGGGGTCATTTAGTAGGCCACTTGCAGGCTGACTGATCTAAAAAGACTCATCCCTGGTGTCTGTGATCTCATCCCACAGTAGGTGGGCCAGACTTTTGTACTCATGATGGCAGTGAGAGGATAAGGATGAAAAGCTCCAGACCTTGAGGCCCTTTGGGGATGTTGTTTTGTTTTTTTTAATATATTTTATTGATTTTTCACAGAGAGGAAGAGAGAGGGATAGAGAGTTAGAAATGTCGATGAGAGAGAATCATCGACCAGCTGCCTCTTGCACACCCCCTACTGGGGATGTGCCCGCAAACAAGGTACATGCCCCTGACTGGAATCAAACCTGGAACCTTTCAGTCCACAGGCTGACGCTCTATCCACTGAGCCAAACTGGTGCCGGCTCTTTGGGGATATTTTAAAGACCCATTCCTTCTCTGCTAAGAAGGGTTGGTTTAAGACAGGGTCTAATCCATCCCACCCCTTGTTTTTATAAGTAAAGTTTTATTGGCACTGGCCAGTGTGGCTCTGTAGAGGGCCCCTTAGGAATGCACATGGATGACCTTTAATTATCATAAGCTGAATTCAAGGCGTAGGCAGAGCCACACCCTGGGAACGTGTCTCCCCCCCCCCCCCCTCCAAAAGGTGGGAGACTGTTATCCATACAGATTTCTTATCTTTATGAGGAACGAGTAGGACCTTGACTTACCCAGGTATTGATATGCTAAATCCCAGGAATGAGGGAATGAATAGGACCTGGGCACACCCAATACTTCTTTGACCTTAAACCCCCCCCCTGGAAATCAATAAATGCGCTGTGTTGTCTGTGGTGGGTGGTTGACTGTCTCTCCATCTGAGTGACAGCTCCCCACCTGGGTCCAAGCTTGAATCTATTTCTGTGTCTTGGTCTTCTTTTTTAAGTTTTTTTTTAATTTTTATTTTGGAACACAACCTCACGCATTTATTTACACATCATCTATGGTTGCTTTCCCATGACAGAAACCACCTGGGCTGCAAAGCCAAAAATATTGATTCTGTGATCCTTTGCAGATAGAGTGCCAGCCCCTGATGTAAGACAGGACACTTCTCTTTGAATCAGCTGCCTAGCTGTGCCCAACAAGTTTGAGGGGGTTGGGACAAAGCCTCCCCATATCCCCAAATGTAGCACAAACCTCATCAGCATTCTCCTGTTGGACTTTGGGGGCTATGGTTTGCTGAGTCCCTGATTACTGGGGCTCAAAGCACAAGAAGGAGTAAATTTATCTGCCCTCTTTCACCCCACACCGAATCTCAAACAGTTGGGGCCTGAAGTTGCACCTTCCCCACCCGCCTCAGTCCAGGTCATTGTGTCCTCCCCACTCAGGCATGACCTGGGCTCTTGCACTCTCTGGGGCTCTCAGAGCTCTCCATGGTACTGAAATGCCCCCCCAGCTTGGCTCTCTTGGTGAGCCGTTTGTGTCTGGGGTTCTAGCTCCTGCTTTGTGTTGCTAACTACACCTCTGTACTCCTTCTATCCAGGTTCTTTCTTGGTCTCAAGCTGGGGATAAGCCTTGAGTTCTAGGGCCGCCCAAGACCTTGGACCTTTCCTGGAATTTTTAAATATTTTTATACTTAGACATTCCCAGCGGGTGTGCAGTAGGGAGATCTGTGATGGAAGGAAGCCATCCTTATTCTGACACATCTCTAAGGAACTAGTCAAAGTCACTACTGGATAAACTTAAGTGTTCAAGTTTTGGCTTTAAATTATTTCAGCTTGCTGGTAAAAAGCAAAGGAGAGCCCTGGCCAGGTGGCTCAGTTGGTTGGAGCATCATCCTGTTCACCAAAAGATTGCAGGTTCAATTCCAGATCAGAGCACATACCTGAGATGTAGATTCAATCCCCACCAGAGTATAGGAAGCTACCAATTGATGTTTCTCTTTCACATGGATACCTCTCCCTTTTCCCCTCCCTCCTATCCTCTCTAAACATATCCTTGGGTTAGGATTATTTTTTTAAAGGTCAACACTCAATCACTGAGCTATACCAGCTGGGCCACATAAGATTCTTTTTTAAAATTTTTTAAAATATATTTTATTGATTTTTTACAGAGAGGAAAGGAGAGGGATAGAAAGTCAGAAACATTGATGAGAAAGAAACATCGATCAGCTGCCTCTTGCACGCCCCCCACTGGGGATGTGCCCGCAGCCAAGGTACATGCCCTTGACCGGACAAGACCCTTCATTCCGCAGGCTGACGCTCTATTCACTGAGCTAAACCAGTTTTGGCCACATAAGATTCTTAAGAGTCTCTTATTTTTGTTTGTTTTTTAAATTGTATAATACATGACAAATGTTATCATTTTAACCCTTTTAAGTGCACATATTTGTTGCATTAAGTACATTCACAGTGTTGTGCAACGATTACCAACATCCTCATCTTCCCAAACGGAAACTCTGTCCCCATTAAACACTTAACTTCCCATTCCCCTCCAGCACCCTGGGAACCCACTATGCATTTTCTATTTATATGAATTTGTCTATTCTGTTCCAGGATCCCATCCAGAGTACTGTATGACATTTAGTGGTCATGTCTTCTTTTTTATTTATTGAAGTTTCTAAATTTTACTTTATGTACAAAGAGCCAGCATTTTGCCGTAAGGTAGATATCTTGAATGACCCATTCAAGGAAGTTCCCTTAGTCCAACTTAATGAAACCTATATACTTAGCACATTGTCAGAAACACTGGAGGGCACATATTGAGACCATATTTCTAGATCAGACTGTGCTGGTTTGAGCAGAAGGTCAAGTTGAGCTTGGTTCCTGTGTCCCTTTGACATAACCCCATCATTGTGGTGGATTTTGTGTGTGTGTGGATTTTTTTAACACTTACTTTTTGATGCTACAAGCTGCTCCAGGATCATCTTGTATATTTCCTGTCCCAGTCTAGAATCAGCCATTTCTCTCTCCTTTAAAAAAAAATTATTGTTGAAATGATTACTTATGTCCCCATTTCCCCTTTTGACCCCCTCTAACCCTCCCCCAACTACCACCCCGGGCCTTCACCACCCTATTATCTGTGTCCATGGGTTATGCATATATGCATAGAAAGTGGATAGTAAGGTAGATATCTTTTTTTTTTAAATATATTTTATTGATTTTTGTACAGAGTGGAAGGGAGAGAGATAGAGAGTTCGAAACATCAATGAGAGAGAGTCATTGATCAGTTGCCTCTTGCACACCCTCTACTGGGGATATGCCCGCAACCAAGGTACATGTCCTTGACTGGAATCAAACCCGGGGCCCTTCAGTCCCCAAGCCGAGGCTCTATCCATTGAGCCAAACCGGTCTCGGCTAAGGTAGATATCTTGAATGATCCACTGATTACCTCTAACCTATCCCTCCCCTCCCTTCCAGGCTGAGCTTTTGCACTCTGTTCTATACTTCCATGCCTCCGGATCTGCTCCATTCATCAGTTTATTTATTTCTTTTTTTAATATATTTTTATTGATTTTTTTACAGAGAGGAAGTGAGAGAGATAGAAAGTTAGAAACATCAATGAGAGAGAGTCATCGATCAGCTGCCTCCTGCACATCCCCCACCGGGGACATGCCCGCAACCAAGGTACATGCCCTTGACTGGAATCGAACCCTGGACCCTTCAGTCCACAGGCCGATGCTCTATCCACTGAACCAAACTGGTTTTGGCTCATCAGTTTATTTTGTTACTTAGATTCCAGTAACAAAATGAGATCATGTGGTACTTGTCTTTCTCTGACTGACTTGCTTTTCACTTAGCATGATAGTCTCCAGATCCCTCTGTGCTGTCTCAAAGGATAAGAGATTCTTTTTTTTTTATAATATATTTTATTGATTTTTTACAGAGAGGAAGGGAAAGGGACAGAGAGTCAGAAACATCGATGAGAGAGAAACATCGACCAGCTGCCTCCTGCACACCTTGCACCGGGAATGTACCCGCAACCAAGGCACATGCCCCTGACCGGAATTGAACCCAGGACCCTTCAGTCTGCAGGCCGACGCTCTATCCACTGAGCCAAACCGGTTTCGGCAAGAGATTCTTTTTTTCACTGCTGCATAGTATTCCATGGTATAAATGTACCACAGCTTCTTTATCCACTAATCTACTGATGGGCACTTGGGCTGTTTCCAGATCTTAGCTATTATAAATTGTGTTGCTGTGAACATAGGGGTACATTCTTTCTGATTGGTCTTTTGGGATTCTTAGAATATATTCCTATAAGTGTGATCTCTGGGTCAAATGGCAGTTCCTTATTTAATTTTTTTAAATATATTTTATTGATTTTGTACAGAGATGAAATGAGAGAGATAGAGAGTTAGAAACATCGATGAGAGAGAGTCATCGATCAGCTGTCTCTTGCACACCCCCTACTGGGGATATGCCCGCAACTTAGGTACATGCCTTTGACCGGAATCGAACCCGGGTCCCTTCAGTCCCCAAGCCGATGCTCTATCCATTGAGCCAAACCAGTCTCGGCCCTTATTTAATTTTTTGAGGAAACTCCATACTGTTTTCCATAATGTAGAATCAGCCGTTTCTCCATGGAGCTCTGGTTCCTTTTATGGGAGAATGGTTAGAAACCAAGATCCGCGTTCTGGTTGTTGTGGACTTTTAAGTGTTCTTTGTGATGAGTGAGTGATATGTCATGTGAGTATGTACAAATGGCTTTTGTTAATTACATTAAGGATATCAACGTATTAAGGAGACATTGTTCTCTGAAGTCATAGACTGTCAGAATCTTTCTTGTTTTCCATTCCCTTGGAGAAAAAGTAACATCTTACTCTTGCCTGAAGGGTCTGACCCTGTAGGTCGCTTTGATCCAGAGAAGCAGCCTGGATTTCCAACCCAGGTGCAGAACTTCGAAATAAAGGATGTCTAGACACAGTGCTCCACTTGGTAGTTTCCAAGGAAACAGGACCCTGCGTCTGCTTCTCAGCCCAAGCTTAGTGCCAGCCTGTTTATTCACAGCTTTGCTTAGCTTTGAACCTATCAAAGTATGTTTCATGTAAATATTACCTAAACTCTACTTTTCAAAAAGAATCCTATAATCTTTTTTGAAGGGCATGATAGTTTATTTTTATTAATTTTTATGATGGCTTATTTTTAAAAATTGTAAGGCACTGGTCATAATGACCAGCATACACATTATGATGGATTTTCTTGTGGGTATTAACACCGAAGTATTTTTGTATACTGAAATGTTTCAATAGGACCAAGAACATTAGATAAGTAAAGATCTCAGATAAAAATGAATACTAAGCCCTGACCAGTTTGGCTCAGTGAATGGAGTGTTGGCCTGCAAACTAAAGGGTCTCGGGTTTGATTCCAGTCAAGGGCATGTGCCTTGATGGGGGGGCTTGATCCCCAAGTAGGGGTGTTCAGGAGGCAGCTGATTGGTGTTTCTCATCTATGATTCTGGCTCTCTGTCCTCTCCTTTCCTCTATGTAAAAAAATCAATAAAAACATATTTAAAAAAATAAACACTAATAATTCTGGTGTCCTATTCCACAGAATTAATTTAAAGCTCCTATTAATCAGAAGCATTAATATCATTATGAAGAACAAAAGTTCTCAAGTAGGCAGCATGAGGTTATCCTATATAATAAAGATCTAATATGCAAATAGACCTAACAGCAGAACAACCAGTCGCTGTGATGCACACTGACTGCCATGGGACAGACACTCAACACAGGAGCTGCCCCCTGGTGGTCAGTGCACTCCCACAGGGGGAGCGCCGCTCAGCCAGAAACTGACCTCCACAGCAGCACTAAGGAGCAGTGAGCCAACTGGTAAGGAACAGCAAGCAGGTGGGTGGTAAGGAGCCAGGGGCCCCAGATTGTGAGAGGAATGTCTGACTGCCATCTTAGGCCCGCTTTCCACAGGGAACAGGCCTAAGCAGGCTGTCAGACATCTCCTGAGGGCTCCCGGACTGTGAGATGGCACAGGTCAGACTGAGAGCCCTGCCCCCTCCTGGGCCTCCAGTGCACAAATTTTGTGCACCAGGCCTCTAGTACTCCTATAATTTCTCTCTCTCTCTCTCTTTCTCTCTTTCTGGTGAGACACTCAATCACCCCATACTTCCTCTACATGTGGTCTCTTTTGCTGTAACAAGTTAAATAAACCTAATTTTCAAGGACCATAATTGTGTCCCTAGAGGCCTTCATTAGATGTGTTTTACCAGTGAAGGGGACAGTGATGTGGAAATGACAGTTTCGGTAATAGAGGAAGAAGCTGGAATTAGCTGCCACTAATCCCAGGTTTTTAGACTCAGTTTTTCTATGTAATGTTGGACAAGCCAGAGTTCTTGCATTAGTATAATTGTGTCAGTAAATTTGTCCTGATGATACTCCACTGGGTGTTGTCAGACTCAGAAGAGAGAAATAAGACACGTTTTCACTGTCTTCTTCATGGGAGGAAAGAAGGGAAGGGTCTTGAGAGAGTGTGCGACTGTGTGCAATATGGGTGGGAGCCCGGGGGGCCTGGGTCAACAACCTACAGATTTAGTCCCTATGCAGGAACAAATTTCCTTATCAACTTTTCACTTCTATCCTTTTTCCTTTTCCTCCCTGTGTACTGTCTGCAGTGGAGAATCCCTGGAAATTAGATCACCAGATTTAGCAAATGATTATGCAGGATTCCCAATTAAGAGTTGAATTTCAGATAAACAATGAACAATTTTTTTTTCCATGTAAGTAGGTCCCCAATGGGACATGCTTACACTAAACAATATTCAGTATTTATCAGAAATTCAAATTAAATTGGGAAGTTCTATATTTTAGGTGACATTCCTACCCAGGAATCCAAATACCTGCCAAGCCCTTAGCAGCCTTTTGGAAAACTGGCCACAGGCACTTCCTGGGAGCCCCAGTGGCATATTTGTTACCATGTGACTTGACTCTGCCTGCCCATAACAACCAGCCATAGATTGGAGAGGCAGCCTATCAGGGGGCCCAGAACTGGCTGGTTACTTAGAGGCCCAATCAGAGCCTCCCTATGGTGGAATGTAAGTAGGTTCAAATTCCTATTTCTGCCTTTTTTAGTGATTATATGTTAGACAAGGATTCCGAGCCTCTGATTTTTACATGAACCTTATGTGGGCATCAAATTAGATACCATAAATTATAAATATGCTCATTATTATTATCAATGTCAACATCATTAACATCTTTGCCCTTTTTCTCATAATCCCACTTTACAACTGGGGAAAGCGAGGCCCAGGATCATGCTGTCATGTTGAGTTCCTGGTGGAGCGCTGGCTAGGACCAGAAACCTCCAGCTCCCTAATCACATCCTTGGAAGCCAACTTGCACTGCTGTCTTTCCTTTTCTTTTTATAATCCTCATCCATTTATTCTTTCTATTAATTATTTTTAGAGAGAGTGGAAAGGAGGAAGGGAGAAGGGGAGAGAGAAAGAAACATTGATGTGAAAGAGACACATCAATTGGCTGCCTCCCGCATGTGCCCTGACCCAGGGTCAAGGATTGAGCCTGCAACTGAAGTATGTGCCCTTGACCAGGAATTGAATCCCTGAGCCCTAAGTCTGTGGGCTGACACTGTAACCAGAGAGCTGCATTGCTATCTTGACAGGAGTTACCATCCTCTCCACATCCTCCCTGCAGACCTAGTATCTGTGGTTACCGGGACCACAAGTGATGTGAGATGATAGGTTCATTGCTGGGACCCCTTCCCCAGCCACCAGGGGCCTGAGGCAGCCTCATTGGTGTGTCTGGGGCCAGAAGTGTCCAATCACTTACCAGTCATAGCCTTAAGGACCTCACCCTTCAAAGGCAGAAAGAAGCAAGAGGTGTTTTCTGACTCTGAGCCAGATGGCTCATGCCACTGACCTGGATGATAAACATATACACAGAGCAAGCCACCTCCCTCTCTAAGAACCAGTTCTTCCTCTGCCAGATGGGAACCTTTACAATCACCTTATGGACACATATTCATTGAACAAACATTGTTGACAAAACCAATGTTGGTGAGAACAAATAGCATCAGAACATTCACCTACTGATGCTGGAATTGTAAATTCTTACAACACTTTAAAAAACTGCCGAAACCGGTTTGGCTCAGTGGTAGAGCGTCGGTCTGCAGACTGAAAGGTCCCAGGTTCGATTCCAGTCAAGGGCATGTACATTGGTTGCGGGCACATCCCCGGTGGGGGGTGTGCAAGAGGCAGCTGGTCGATGTTTCTCTCTCATCCATATTTCTAGCTCTCTATCCCTCTCCTTTCCTCTCTGTAAAAAATCAATTTTATATATATATATATATATATATATATATATATATATATATATATATGAAATCTGAGGTTCCATCCAGAACACTTGAGGTCATGATACTTTCCCTTTAAAAAAACAAAACAAAAACAAACAAACAAAAACTGTTTGCCATCAACTATTAAAACAAACATACTCGTACCCATGACTCAGTGATTCCATCCTGGATAACCAAGAGATATGAGAGCACTCATCCACCATAAGTATGCGCAAGTAGACAAATTGCACATCATCAGAGTGAAAACCTTTGTGCTTCAAAGAACACCATTGAGAAAGTGAAAGAAAAACCCATAAAATCAGATAAAATATTTACATTATCAGATATCTGATAAGAGACATGTATCTAGAAAATACAATGAACTCTTACAACTTAATAATAAAAAATCCAATCTAGAAAGAGCAAAAAATCTGAATAGACATTGCTCCAAAAAAGATGCACAAATGGTTAATGAGCTCATGAAAAGATGCTTAACATCACTAATCATCAGGGAAATGCAAATCAAAACCACAATGAGATACGACTTCATACTACTAGTATAGCTAGAATAAAAAAAAGACAGATAACAAGTGTTGGGAGGATGTACAGAAATTGGAACACTTATATATTATTGATGGAAACAAGAGGGGAGCTGCTGTGGAAAATAGCCTGAAAGTTCATCAAAAGGCTAAACATATACACTGAGTGGCCAGATTATTCTGACCTCTGAATGTGTAATAATCTGGCCATTCAGTGTATATCCTCTATAATAAAAGGCTAATATGAAAGTTGTTCCCTTGACCAGGAGTTCGACCAGCAGGCAGGCCGACCAACTGCCACGACCCCTCCCCCTGACCAGGCTGGCCGGATCTCACCCGTGCACAAAGTCATGCACTGGAACTCTAATATATATACACACACACTGAGTGACCAGATTATTATGCATTCAGAGATAATAATAATCTGGCCACTCAGTGTAGTCATCATGTGACCCAGCAATTCAACTTATAGGTATATGCCTAAGAGAAATGAAAATATATGTCTATACAAACACTTGTCATGAATGTTCACAGCAGCATTATTCATAACTGCCAAAAAGTGGAAATGACTCAAATGTTCAACAGATGATGTATAAACACAATGTGGTCCATCCACATGCTGGAATATTACTCAGACATAAAAGGAGTGAAGCACTGACTACTCACTGCAATGTGGATGGATCTTGAAACCATGATTCTCTGTGAGGGAAGCCAGACACAAAAAGCTACATGGTATATGATTCAATTTATATGAAATGCCCAGAATAGGTAAATCCACAAAGACAGGAAGTGAGTCAATGGTTGTCAGGTGCTGGGGAGGAGATGAGAAGTGCTAATGTGTAGGGTTTATTGATTTTTATTTTTGTTTCTTGGTGATGAAACTGTTCTAGAAATAGATAATACTGATGATGCACAACTTTATAAGAATATTAAAAACCACTGAGTTGGACATTAAATTGGTGAGTTTTATAGTATGTAAAGTGTACCTTGTGAAATTATATCCTACATAATAAAACCCTAATATAATGGCGGAACAACCGGTCACTATGGTTCACTATGGTGCATGCTGACCATGAGGGGCCAGACGCTCAGAACAGGAGCTGCCCCTTGGTGGTCAGTGTGCTCCCATAGTGGGAGTGGCATTCAGCCAGAAGCCAGGCTCACGGCTGGCGAGTGCAGCAGCCATGGCGGGAGCCTCTCCCATCTCCGCAGCAGCTCTAAGGAGCAGTGAGCCAAGTGGTAAGGAGCAAGGGGTCCCAGACAGCAAAAGGGATCCTGGACTGCAAGAGGGATGTCAGCCTGCTGGATTAGGCTCTATCCTCCAAGGGGATGGGGCCCAAGCTGGCAGGCGAACATCCCCCAAGGGGTCCCGGACTATGAGAGGGGACAGGCCGGGCTGAAGGATACCTCCCCTCCCCCTGCTCCAATGCATGGATTTCGTGCACTGGGCCTCTGGTTTGTATATAATCTTTCACCTGGCTCCTGGCCAGAGTTCCTAAAACTCTTGTAATTTTCTAAGTGATAAGAGCACTTGGGAGCATTTTTGCTCTACTATTTTGTGTCTGCCCCTGGTTCCTGTCACTGAGATCCTGAATCCCTGGGAGTTTCCTAGGTAATAGGAGTATTTTTTGGTCTATTGAGGTAACTCTGCATAGCTCCTGGGCGGGGCTGGTCACCAGAAAGAACAAGCCATGATTAGAGCTTGGGGAACTTTCAGCCCCACCCCCATGCTCCTGGAACAGGAGGGAAGGTGGAAATGGAGGTAATAATTGATCATGCCTATATGAGGAAGCCTCCATAAAAATGCCAAAGTATAGGACTTTGGGAGCTTCCCAATTAGTGAACACATGGAGGTTCGGAGAGAGCTGTGTCTTGGAGATGGCATGGAAACTGCATTCCTTTCCTCATATCTTGCCTTACACATCTCTCCCATCTAACTGTTGAATGGTGCCCTTTATCATATCTTTTTATAATAAACAATAAGTAAACTGAGTTCTGTGAGTTGCTATAGCAAATTAATAGAACCTGAAGAGGAGTTGTAGCTTCCAATCTATGGGTTGTCAATCAGAAGCACAGTTGACAACCTGGACTTGTGATTGACATCAAGTGGGAGTAGTCAAATGGAACCGAACCGCTGGGACTGGTTTGGCTCAGTGGATAGAGCGTCGGCCTGCGGACTGAAAGGTCCCGGGTTCGATTCCAGTCAAGGGCATGTACCTTGGTTGCAGGCACATCCCCAGTAGGAGGTGTGCAAGAGGCAGCTGGTCGATGTTTCTCTCTCATCGACGTTTCTAATTCTCTATCCCTCTCTCTTCCTCTCTGTGAAAAATCAATAAAATATATTTTTTTAAAAAAATGGAACCAAACCCTTAACCTGTGGGGTCTGATGCCATCTCCAAGTAGATGGTGTCAGAGTGAGTTGAATTGTGGGACTCCCAGCTGATGTCACAGAGAATTGCTTTGTGTAGGGGAAAAATCCCCGTATCTGGTATCAGAAATGTTGTGAGCACAGCAGAGTGTGAAAGTAAAGGAAACTCACACAGGCGGAAAAATGAATTTTTCCTAGACGTAGCTCAATAGTTGTTATTTTTGTTTGTTTTTTAGAGAGGGAGAAAGGAAGAGAGAAACATCAACATTAGAGAGATACATCCATTTGGTTGCCGCCCCTCAGAGACCTTACCTGGGATTGAATCAGAAACCCAGGAATGTGCCCTGACCAGAAAAGTGAACCCAAAACCCTTTGGTGTATGGAACAACACTCCGACAACCAACCCACCCAACCAGGGCTGTTGTGTGTTTTTTATTTTATGGAAGGCCACAGTGGCACATTTAGTTCCTTGTTTCATTCTTTCATATTCTTTATCCCTCCCTGTGTCAACACACTTTGTCAGGTGAGGTTGAATTCTTACAATCTTAGGAAGAATATCTCTGACCCCAGTTGAGTGTGTGTGTGTGTGTGTGTGTGTGTGTGTGTGCACGCAGCCTGGCTTGATCTGGCCAAACAAATGATGGCAGGTGCTCAAAAGTTGCACCTGGTACCAGGCTGGCCCAGGAAGATGAGCAAAGATACATGGATTCAATGGTGTCCTGAAGATGAGTACAGACATGTGGAACCAGGAGTGCCCTGAACTGGCTCATTGTTAAATATTTAGGAATTTTGTAACCTGGTTTTTAACACAGTATTAAAAATCAAATTATAAACATACTATTAAATAAATTGTAAATAAAACAAAAAAATAATCAATACTCAAAACTCACTACTGCCTGGTCAGTGTGGATCAGTTGGTTGAATATCAACCTATGAACCAGGAGGTCATGGTTCGATTCCTGGTCAGGTTGCAGGCTTAATCTCCAATAGGGGATGTGCAGGAGGTGGCCAATCATTGATTCTCTTTTCATTGTTGATGTTGTTTTTTAAAATATATTTTTATTGATTTCAGAGAGGAAGGGAGAGAGAGAGAGAGAGATAGAAATATCAATGATGAGAAAGAATCATCAACTGGCTGCCTCCTGCATGCTCCTTACTGGGGATCGACCCCACAACCTGGGCATGTGCCCTTGACCAGAATCAAGCCTGGGACCCTTCAATCCATAGGCCAAAGCTCTTTCCACTACGCCAAAAAAACTAGGGCTCATCAATGATGTTTCTATCTCTCTCTTTCCCTTCCTCTCTGAAATAAATTTATATATATATATATATATATATATATATATATATATATATATATAATTAACTTTTTAAAATATATTTTATTAATCTTTTACAGAGAGGAGGAGAGAGGGATAGAGAGCCAGAAATGTCGATGAGAAACATCGACCAGCTGCCTCCTGCACATCCCCCACTGGGGATATGCCCGCAACCAATGTACATGCCCCTAACCGGAATCGAACCCGGGACCCTTCAGTCCACAGACCGACCCTCCACCTCTGAGCCAAACCAGCTTCGGCTGTTTTATTAACTTTTTAAAAAATATATTTTATTGATTTTTTTACAGAGAGGAAGGGGAAGGGAGAGAGCGTTAGAAACATCAATCACCTGCCTCTTGCACACTCCCTAATGGGGATGTGCCCACAACCAAGGTACATGCCCTTGACCGAAATCGAACCTGGGACCTTTCAGTCCTCAGGCTGACACTCTATCCACTGAGCCAAACTGGTTTCGGCTAAAAAATATTTTTTAAAAACCTCACTTTCCCATTTGTTTTACCATTATTTTAATTAATTAATTTATATTTTTAATCCTCACCTGAAGATATGTTTATTGATTTTTAGAAAGAGAAGAAAGGAGAGAGTGAAACATTAATATAAAGAGAAACATCAGCCTACATATGCGCCCTGAGTGGGGATTGAACCTGCAACCTTTTGGTGTACTGGACAACACTCCAGCCAACTGGGCCAGTTGGCCAGGGCCATTTTACCATTCTTCTGATGTTATTTGTATGAATTGTCAGTGTGATGGAAATAGTATAGGCTGTGATCTGAACATGTCCCCTTCTCCTAAATTCATATCTAGAAGCCTAACCCTCAAGGTGATGGTGTTGAGAGGTTGGGCCTTTGGGAGGTGATTAGGTCATGATGGCAGAGCCCCTGTGGATGGGATTAGTGCCCTTCCCTTCTACTATATGAGGACATAGAGAAAAGGAGTCTTCTATGAACCAGGAAGTGGCCCTCACCAGACACTGAATTTACTGATGCTTTGAACTTGGACCTCAGACTCCAGAACTGTGAGAAATCAAGGCCTGTGTTTATAAGCCACCCAGTCTGTGCTATTTTTTTGTCATAGCAGTCTGAACAGACTGAGACAGCCTATAATGATCTGCTACTACACATTTCTTCCCTACTTTGCATTCAGTGTCACAATGGTAGCTCAAAATCAGCCACAGTGGGCATATTTTTACCATAGAAATTGGCAAAGATGGCAAATGAATGTCACCCTCCCACTATCCAGTTGTTAAACATTTTCCTGATCTGGCCCCTGTGGAATTCACTTTCATTCACTCACCTCTTTACTCACTGTATTCCAAATATACCAGCCTCCTCTCTGTTCTTCCGCCATGCTGTTTATTCTAACCTTTCACTTTGTCCCTACCATTCTCCCCAAACCTTATCCTGGCTAAAATTTGGTCCTTCATCTATGCTTATTGAACGAATGGGTGGATGGATGGATGGGGTGGGAGGATGGATGGATGGATGAGTGGGTAGGTGGATGGGTCATTTGTAGATAAAGGAACTGATTCAGGGTGGAGCTGGAATTGATCACAGATATTCAAGTTTCAGGCCAGGTCCCTAAGCTCATGCCTGGCAAGCACTGTCATCTGCTGGCTATCCTGGGAGTTGCAGGACTAGCTCCCAGTACTGTAAAAATCCATTATTGTCAAAACGGTTCTTTAGTCTTCTTTTATGGGAAGGCCACAGTGGCACATTTAGTTATATATTAGGATTATATATATTTAAAAAAATATATAATCTTAATATATAAAAGGCCCGGGCCATTACGACTTAAATGACCAAATTAGCTGGACAATCGAACGGGAGGCTGCGTGGGGCAACCAGGCTGACAGGGGGGCAATTAGGGGTGACCAGGCTGGCAGGGGGTCAGTTAAGCATGACCAGGCCGGTGGGGGGGCAGTTAGGGGCAACCAGGCCAGCAGAGGGGGGCAGATGGGGGTGATCAGGCAGGCAGGCAGGCAGGGGAGCAATTAGGAACCAGTAGTTCCTGATTGTGAGAGGGATGTCTGACATGGTTTGATTCCTGATCAGGGCACATGCCCAGGTTGCAAGCTGGATCCCCAGTGTGGGGTGTGCAGGAGGCAGCCGATGAATGATTCTCTCTCCCATCATTAATGTTTCTATCTCTTGCTCCCTCTCCATTTTCTCTGAAGTCAATAAAAATATATTTTCAGCCCTAACCAGTTTGGCTCAGTGGATAGAGCATTGGCTGTGGACTGAAGGGTCCCAGATTGATTCTGGTCAAGGGCATGTACCTTGGTTGCAGGCACATTTCCAGCAGGGGGTGTGCAGGAGGCAGCTGATCAATGTTTCTCTCTCATTGATCTTTCTTTCTTTCTTCCTTTCTTTCTTTCTTTAAATTAATTTTAGAGAGGAAAGGAGAGCGAGAGCAAGAGCGAGAGCGAGAGAAACATCAATGATGAGAGAGAATCATTGATTGGCTGTCTCTGCACACCTCCCACCAGGGATCGAGCCCACAACCCTGGGCATGTGCCCTTGACCAAAATCAAACCCAGGACCCCGAGTCCTCAGTCCGATGCTCCATCCACTGAGCCAAACCAGCTAGGGCTCATTGACATTTCTGACTCTCTGTTCCTCTCCCTTCCTCTCTGTAAAAATGAATGAATAAATAAATAAATAAATAAATAAATAAATAAATAAATAAATAAAATATATTTTAAAATATCAATAACTTGAAATAGTTTTAAAAATATATTTTTTTTCAAAAAACGTGGTGTGGTAAGATTAAAATTTTCTTAAAAATAAAATGGAAAACAAGACACAGCTTCATAATCTATTTCAGAAAACTACCTGTATGGATTTCTATGGCTGCTGCAATGAATTACCACAAATGTAGTGGTTTAAAACAGCACATAATAAGACACTGGTATTGAGGGCAGGAGTCTGATGCCTTAAGGTGCTAAATGCAGGGCTGGTTTTTCTGGATGTTCCAGGGAGAATCGTTTCCAGTTTATTTTATTTTATTTTATTTTATTTTATTTTATTATTATTTTTAATCAATCTTTATTGTTCATATTATTACAAAGGTTCCTCATTTCTTCCCCCCTCCACCAGGTTCCCACCCCACCCTCCGTCCACCCCCATCCCCCATTGTCCTCATCCATAGGTGCAGTTTATGTTCACTCTCTTCTTCCCTCAATTTCCCCAATAGTAAATCCCTTTTCAGATAGTAAATCAGTTACTTAGCATTTTCTCATATCAATAATACCTCCACATGCCCAATGATACACTTCACACAAAAGACATTTCCCACTAGGTCAACCAGCCTCATCCAGGCCCCACCCAAGGCACTCACAGATCAACACCCCAGTCCTAAACTAACTCAACACATCCAGATCTAAGCCTTCATCACTTGATTCAGCAGACCCTCAAGTTCCCACGAAAGTTTCCAGCCATGTCTGAGAAGCAGCCGTGGGGCAGGGGCAGGCAAGGAGCGAGCTGTTCTGGGCCTGGCTGCTCAGGGCCTGGCCTCTGTTGCTCTGGTTCATTCCACAACCAGCTACTCCGGGTCTGGTCACTGCCGCTCCCGACCTAGTTGCTCTGGACTTGGCTGCTGCTGCTCCGGGCCTGGCCGCTCCCAGCCTGGCCGCCGCTGCTCCGGGCCTGGCCGCACCCGACCCGCCTGCTCCCCCAGGCCTGGCCGCTCCCAGCCTGGCAGCCGCTGCTCCGGGCCTGGCCGCACCCGACCCGGCTGCTCCCCCGGGCCTGGCCGCTCCCAGCCTGGCAGCCGCTGCTCCGGGCCTGGCCGCACCCGACCCGGCTGCTCCCCCGGGCCTGGCCGCTCCCAGCCTGGCAGCCGCTGCTCTGGGCCTGGCCGCACCAGCCCCGCCTGCTCCCCCGGGCCTGGCCGCTCCCAGCCTGGCAGCCGCTGCTCCGGGCCTGGCCGCACCCGACCCGACTGCTCCCCCGGGCCTGGCCGCTCCCAGCCTGGCAGCTGCTGCTCCAGGCCTGGCCGTACCTGACCCGGCTGCTCTGGGCCCGGCTGCCCCGGGCCCGGCCGCTCCGAGCCTGGCCACTCCCGACCTGGATGCTCTGGGCTTGGCTACTGCTGTTCTGGGTCTGGCTGCTCCCACCCTGGCTGCTCTGGGCCCGGCTTCTTCGGGCCCGGCCACTCCGGGTCTGGGTGTTCCTGGACTGGCCACCCTGGGCTTGGCCGCCTCCGCCTCATGCCTGGCTGCCACTGCCCCAGGTCTGGCTACTCCAGTGCTGGCTGTTGATGCTCTGGTTCTGGCTGCTGTTGTTCTGGGGCCTGGCCGTTGCTGCTCTGGGTCTGGCTGCCACTGCCTTGTGCCTGGCCACTCTAGGCCTGGCCGTCGCTGTTCCAGCATTCTGTCCTTTTTTTTTCTTTTTAAAACGCATTTATGTTGCAATGTTGGCTGGTGAGTTGAGTTCTGACTTAGTCTTTGATTTTTCAAGATCTTCTTTGTATTCTTTCTTAAGTAATTTTACTATTTTTTGCTCTCACTTGATTTCTTCACATTGAGAACTTCTTTGGTTTCTTCCTCCTTGTCCTGGGAGCTCAGCAGGTTGGCCTGTGGCACCCCTTTGTTCTCCGCGGGCTCCTGTGCTGCTTCAGCCTGTTGCCGGGACGGCGCCGCCCAGGAAGCAGCCCCCGGCCTTGGCTCCATTGCCCGAGCTCAGTGGTCAAAGGCTCAGGGGCACCCACGCCCCCAGGGGCCCCGTGGCCCGCCTTCTTGCTGGTGCCAGGTTGGCTGGAGTCCGGCAGGGGCTTCCGCTCCCCTCCGCGTTCCCCCAGCCTAGAGCTTTTTTTTTTTCTCCTTCCCGCTAGGGAAGTCCAGCATCAGAGTCAACAGACTGTCCTCTGCGCGCAGTTTGTGCGAGTCCCACAGACTGTCCTCTGCGCGCAGTTTGCGTGAGTCCCACAGACTGTCCTCTGCGCGCAGTTTGCACGAGTCCCGGGGGCCCGGCCTTTCGCCGCTCTTCCCGGATTCCACCTCACAGCCCCGTCTCCCTCTGCCTGAGCCTGGGTCCCCAGGGATTGGCCCAGAACTGGGGTTCGGAGCAGTCCGGACTGAGGCTCAGCGCCGCCGGAGGCCTTGTTTCTTCCGGCTAGGGCAACCCAGCATCAGAGTCAACATTCAGTCCTCTGTGCGCATTGCGCGCGACTCCCGGGGCCCTGCTTTTCGCCGTTTTTCTGCCTCACGGCCCTGTCTCCTCCCGCCGGAGCCTGGGTCCCCAGGGTCTGGCCCATAACTGGGGCTCAGCGCTGCCGGTTCGGGGGGGCTCAGCGCTGCCGGTTCGGAGGTTCAGCCCCGGCTGGGGGTTTTATTCCCTTCCTGCTAGGGAAGGAAAGGCGGCTCCCCGCCCTCTCCTCCTCTCCGGCTGCGACCTCTCCGTGCGCGCGTGCGGGCGGGCACGCGCGCAGCATGTCTCCGTACCTTAGGCTCTTTTTCAGCTCCTCTGATTTTCTTTCTGGTTTTCTCTTTCCTTCTTGTTGTAGAAATTTCAGTCAGTCGACTACCTGTAGCTCTGGGCAATGTCCACTCTACATTTTAGTTGTATTCCATTGAAATTGTTGTGTGCTGCCGCGGCTAGATGTCTACTCGAGCAGCCATCTTGGATCCTCTCTATTTTATTTTATTTTATTTAAAATATATTTTATTGATTTTTCACAGAGAGGAAGAGAGAGGGACAGAGAGTCAGAAACATTGATGAGAGAGAATCATCGATCAGCTGCCTCTTTCACACCCCCCACTGGGAATATGCCCGCAACCAAGGTACATGCCCTTGACCGGAATCGAACCCGGGACCCCTCAGTCCGCCAGCCAACGCGCTATCCACTGAGCCAAACTGGTCCCAGCTACAGGCTGACGTTCTATACACTGAGCCAAACCAGTTAGGGCTCCAGTCCTCTTAAACTTCTAGAGGCATGGCTTCCCTGACTCCTGGCTCCTTCCTACATCTTCATAGCCAGCAGCACAGCCTCTTCAATCTCTCTGACTCTGACCCTTCTGCTTCCCTGTTATGAATACCCTGTGATGAATTTGGCTCCTGGGGGACTAGGGTCATCCCAACTCAGGGTCCTTAATACTACCTACAAAGTCCCTCTGCCACATGATGTGACACATTCACAGGTCCTGGGACAAAAACAAGGATGTCTTTTGGGGCCATTATTCTGCCTACCACAGTATCAAGACATATTATTGACAGCAAGGACCAAATGGAATGAAGTGTATAAATGCAGAGGGAAGGGTTTGAAAGGAGACATCTCAAACTACAAATGGTGGTTTCCTCTGGAGAAGGGATCTTGGGAAATGTTGTGGAGAAGGCCCTCAGACAAAAAAGTCAGAAGCTGTCCAGTGTCCAAGGAAGTCTTAAGCCAATAGACATAATAGACATTAAAAGTTCAGGGGGAGCCCAGCCAGTGTTGCTCAGTGGTTAAGGCAACCCATGAACCAAGAGATCATTGGTTTGATTCTCTAGTAGAGGACAGGCAGGAAGCAGCCAATCAATGATGTTTCTATCTCTCTAAATCCCCCTCTATCTCTAAAATCAATAAAAACATTTTTTTAAAAAGAGTCAGGGACAACTATTTTTCCATATTTTCAGTCATTACAGCACCATTTGTTGAAAGACTATTTCTGTCCTCCATTTATTTAACCTTTGTGGTAAATCAATTGACTATATAAATGTGAAAATACTTTTTCTGTATTCTCTTTTGTCTGTTTTTACTGTTTTGATTACCATGGGTTTATAATTTATCTTTTTTAATGTTTTTATTGACTTTAGGGAAAGGGAGAGAGATCGATCAGTTGTCTCCAGCACACTACCTACTGAGGATCGAGCCCACAAACCAAGCATGCACCCTGAAAGGGAATCGAACCGGTGACCTCTTGGTGCATGAGAGGACACTCACCAACTGAGCCACACACTATCCAGGGTTCTCTTAGTCATTCTTTTTCTTAAGACTTAATTATATCACTTAGTATTAACTATTAATACTAACACTTAAATACTAATTCTAATTTTTAATTCTAATGATTGGTTTTGCCTGCAATTGAACTTCACATAAGTAGAATCATACTGTGCACACTCTTTTGGGCCTGGCTTATTTTGTTCAATATTGTATGGTATAATTCATCCATTTCATTTTGTGTATAAGTAATTTGTTATTTAGTTGCTGCATAGTATTCCATTGTGTGAATATATTACAAGTTATGTATTCATTTCTGTTAATGGATATTTGGGTTATTTTGGATGGATTTTGCTAATAAAATGCAGCTAATTTGAACATTTGTGTCCAAGTCTTTGGTGGATATGTCACTGCTTTATTGTTGGGAACAGTAGTGGAATTGCTGAGTCCCAGGGTTATACATATTTCAGTTTTAAAAGATATAGCCTAGCCGAAACCGGTTTGGCTCAGTGGATAGAGCATCGGCCTGCAGACTGAAGAGTCCCGGGTTCGATTCCAACCAAGGGCATGTACCTTGGTTGCAGGCACATCCCCAGTAGCAAGTGTGCAAGAGACAGCTGATCGATGATTCTCTGTTGTCGATGTTTCTAACTCTTATCCCTCTCTCTTCCTCTCTGTGAAAAATCATTAAAAATATTTTATTTTTTAATATATTTTATTGATATTTTACAGAGAGGAAGGGAGAGAGATAGAGAGCTAGGTACGTCGATGAGAGAGAAGCATTGACCAGCTGCCTCTTGCACACCCCCTACTGAGGATATGCCCGCAACCAAGGTACATGCCCTTGACCGGAATCGAACCCGGGACCTTTCAGTCCCCAAGCCAACGCTCTATCCATTGAGCCAAATCGGTTTCGGCTCAATAAAAATATTTAAAAAAAAAGATACAGCCTAAAAGAAAAAAAGATACAGCCAAACAGGTATCCAAGATAGCTGTGTAGTTTTACATTCCTACCTGAAATATAAAAGACAGATCTGGTTGTTCCATATCCTTTCAATATTTGATGTGTGTATGTGTGTGGGGGAGAGTGGCTGGGGAGGGAGGGGTTGATGGGGGGAAAAGGAGACATATGTAATACTTTAAACAATTAAAAAAAAAAAAAAGAAGAGCAAAAACCACTTCCAAAACACTTGATGTCATTAGTCTTTCTAATTTTAGCCATGCTCATAGCACAGAGGTATTTCATTGTGGTTTAAATCTGTATTTCCCTAATGACTAATGAGATGGAATCATGTACCCATGGCCATTCAGATGTCTTCTTTTGTGATGATGAGCATGTTTGTGTTTTGCCATGTCTCATACTATGTAAGAATTTTTTTTAAAAAAATATATTTTATTGATTTTGTACAGAGAGGAAGGGAGAGAGATAGTTAGAAACATTGATGAGAGAGTCATCAATCAGCTGCCTCTTGCACACCCCCTACTGGGGATATGCCCGCAACCAAGGCACATGCCCCTGACTGGAATCAAACCCGGGACCTTTCAGTCCCCAAGCCGACGCTCTATCCATTGAGCCAAACCGGTTTCGGCACTATCTAAGAATTTTTGTATTGTTCTTCTTGGTTTTCTGTTTTGTTGAGCCATGTTATGGCTATCCTGGTAAGTCAATTATCATAAATAAGCATTGCAAATGTCCTATCTCCGTCTGTGGCTTATTTACCCTCTGAATGATGTATTTGTTGGATTGGCACTGTATGTATCTCGTTACCATTCCTGGTACATGGAAGGCCCTCAATAAATGTTTGTTGAGCCCTAGCTGGTTTGGCTCAGTGGATAGAGCATTGGCTTGGGGAACAAAGGGTCCCAGGTTTGATTCCGGTCAAGGGCACGTACCTTGGCGCATGCAGGAGGCAACCAATTGATGTGTTTCTCTCACATGATGTTTCTCTGTCTTTCCCTCTCTCTATCACTCTCCCTCAATGGAAAAATATCCTCAAGTGACATTTTTAACAACAACAAAAATGTTTGTTGAATGAATGAGTGCCTAGTTCTGGGCCATGGTTATAACTGTCCTGCCATCCCAGGATTCTGTGAGAAGTGCAGGAGATGCAGGATCTGTTCACCGCAGCGTCGGGTCTGCAAGTTTCAGATAGCGTCAGCTTTTAGAATCAGAAAAAGCGGAGCTGGACTCTTCTCCAGGAACTTGCCGGAGAAGCTCCACGTGGGCGCCCCGCCCACGGCTGTCACTTAGTCAGGGGCAGGACTGGGAGGTTTTCCTTAGGGCGTGGCTATTGCCCGAAACGAGGAAGTAAGTGTAGCTCCGGAGGACACTGACCAATAGGAGGGAAGAGTCCTGAGCCGGGGAGGGCGTGGCTACGTAGGCTCCGAGGGCGTTATCCGCGTTTCCACTGGACGGCCCGGTGTCGCGTGGGAACGTGGTGTCTTCATGGGAGGCGGGACTTCCGGGGGCGGGCTGTCGGCCCCGGAGCCCGCTGTCAGCTGACCGGCCACCATCTTGTCCGCCATTTGCAAGTTCCGTGGAGCGTGAGGGGAGGGGAGCGCGGCTTGCCCAGCGGACCCGCCGCTGCCGCCGCTCCGCCCCGGACCGCCGCAGGCCTGGCCTGGCTGCCCGCCCCGCAGTGGCGGCCGGCGGCTCAGCGCTCCGCGGGCGGCAAGGGCGGCCCCTGGGTCCCCGCACGGCACCCGGCATCAGGCCTCCCGGGGCTCCAGCCCGCCGGCCGCCGCCGCTATGGCCCTCAAGATGGTCAAGGGCAGCATCGACCGCATGTTCGACAAGAACTTGCAGGACCTGGTGCGCGGCATCCGCAACCACAAGGAGGAGGAGGTGAGCCGGCCGCACAGCTGGCCCGGTCCTGCCCGCGACCCCGATCTGCGGCTCGCCCCGAGGCTTCCTCCCGGCTTGAGCCCCGCCTGTTCCCGGCTTGGAGTCTCACTTTACACCCGAGGGCGGAATGCGGCCCCAGACGAGACCCCGAAGGTCCCCGAGCCGCGGTTCTCCGACACTCCTTCTAGCTCCTTCTGCCTGGGGGGGGGACCTGCCCCTGGGTGGCCCCCCTTGGAGAGCCTCAGTTTACCCGCTTGGCGACGGGGCTCTCTTCCCCCTTCCCGCGGTGACCCCGGAAGAGACTTCGTAGATCGCCCGAGCGGCGGCCCTCCAAGCTTGTGTGCCTCGATCACCTGCTCCAGGCCTCTTGGTTGAGGGACCCTCCTGTCCGCGGGGCAGTGGGATTAGTGCGTGTCCAGATCGCTCCCTGGGGCCTGGCCCGGAACTGGTTCTTACCTAGGGGGCCCGGTTCGGAGGGGGGCGGGGGCTGGGAAGGTGGATTCTCCCCTCTTAGGGAGAGGGACCGAGTCAGCTGGCGTCCCAGGCCCAAATAAGGAAGCTGCTGAGGGGTCCTGGGAGAGGGAAGCCTAAAAGCCAGGCGAGGAGGAAGGAAAGGTTTTCCAGAAGTAAAATGGTAACCGTGGGGCATCATTTCCTTCCTCCTCCCCCGCCACCTGTGTGACCTAAATTGAGGAGGAATGGGGACAGTTGGTGGTCACCAGAACGTGGCTTCACGGAAAAAGGCCCAAGCAGGTCCTTACACATGGGACGTTAAAGGAAGTCCCTGCTTCCCTGGCTAGAGGAAGAAGATGACCAGAGGAGAGCCACTGTTTGATACTGTGCAGGTGCCACGACCAGATGCCAGCCGGCCTTGCAAACAATGGCGCCGAGGAAGTCTGTCATTACAGAATAGGAGGTGCAAGGAAGTTGAATTTGCTGGGAGGCAGTCGTGCTGGGAGCCTGAGTTTCTGCCTGTGTGGCACTTTTTCACAGTAGGTGTGATCTCACTGAAATGTGATTAGGTTATTTTCGGTCATTTCCATAACCTTTCACTGTGTCTTGCATCTTGTTGGAAAGCTCTCCCTAATGGCAATGGTGACAAACGTGTAGCTACTAACTCCTATCCTGATCTTTCCTTTTGAGTTGAAGGAGTAGTTTAGTTGATTGCGCTTTATTACTGAGCAGTGGCTAAGCAAATCACTGGGCAGTACCCTGACCCTGGGTTTCTTGGGACCCATTGAACCGGGGTATTGGCAGCATTTTTTTAAGTAGCTCAGGACTAAACTGGTGCTGGAAGTCTTCAAACGTCACAGGTTTCCAGAGTGGGCTCTGCCCTGGGCCTGTGGGCGATTCCTGACAGGACATAGCATCTGGGTGCTGTTGTTTTGTTATCAGAAGGTCGTTATGATCTTGAGGTGTCACTTCTGACTCCTGACGGTTTATCTTTATCTTTGTCCCTGTAGGAGCGCAGCCCATGACTGCTGAGTTACTCTCCTAGTTTCCCCGTTCTCTAAAATAGGCTCTTCCCTACCACCCCACCACACCCCAACTGAGACATCTGACACTGTGCTTTTATGCAGCAGAAGTAGTTTTCCCCCAAAAGGTTACTTTTTAATAATAGATTTAACTTAAAACTTCTGTGCATTGTCATAGAAATGAGGTTTAGCAGTGACTTTAAAAGCTGCGTGGAAATGCAGGGTAAGTTAGTGGAGCTTGTATGAAGTTTAGGAGATTTTAGTCTAAGTTCTTGGGCCTGTTTAACTGAGTGACCTAGGCAGAGCCCCTAACCTGATTCTCATCTGTAAAGTGGGTGCAACACTGCCTCCTCTCCTTGACGGTGCTTATAAGGATGCAGTGACTAGCATAATGCAGGCTTCTGTGAGCACCAGAACACCCCATGAAGTCATGTACCTGGCTATTTTCATCCTCAACCTGTGGCCCTTCAGTGGGTTATGAATTCAATTTACAGGGTTATGCTTCAGAAAAAAAGAAGAAACTAGAAAACTAGACTTCATGTACATAGAATAATTGTTTCTTGAAACTTTTATTTCAGTTTATGCTACTCAGTGTGTACATGTGCATATGTATTGGATTACCAGAGAAAAACATATTTCTTAAAACAAGTCCCCAAAATAGGCCTGATTTACACATTTCTGGATGCTTAAATGTATTATTCTTTTTAAAAAAAATATATATATATTTTATTGATTGTTTTACAAAGAGGAAGAGAGAGGAATAGAGAGTTAGAAACATCGATGAGAGAGAAACATCGACCAGCCGCCTCCTGCACACTCCCCACCGGGGATGTGTCCGCAATCAACGCACATGCCCTTGACCGGAATCGAACCCGGGACCCTTCAGTCCGCAGACCGATGCTCTACCACTGAGCCAAACCGGTTTCGGCTAAATGTATTATTCTTTTCTTTTCTTTTCTTTTTTTTTTTTTTTTACTGAGAGGAAGAGAATAAATGTATTATTCTTAAGATACAGCAAGGATAATGTTGGCAGGTAGGGGGAAATCCACGTGTGAATGTCCTTGCTTCTAAAAGTTGGATATGACTAGGAAAAACCCCAATAAATGTTTTACTTTCATGGGCTGTTTTGGTATTATGGGGGGAACTTTTTCTTTTGATCTTTATAAAATTATACGTGTAACTTTTTGTAATAAGCTCAGTGTTTATTAAGTAAAAGGGGACACTTCTCGCTGTAAATCAGTTTGTGTCTCATTAAGACTTTTCTCTGCATAGAAATTGTGGGTGTTTCTGAGTGTAGCTTAAGATTCTGTTGTGACTTGCCTGTGAATTAACAATCTCACTGACAGCTTTCTAGGAGAGCATAGGAAGACCCTCCCATTGGTTTATTTAGCCAGTCCCCCTTGGGTGGGCATGAAGTGGTTCCAGTTGTTTGCTGTTTGGGGCTGTAGTTCACTCCCTGGGGCACAAGCTCTGCATGCACCTTTCAGTATTTGAGTGGAATAGGTTCTGGGAAGCATTGTGTTTGCATCTGCTGCTTTGCTGCCTGGGGCTGAGTACCAGTGACTAGCCATCCTCCCTTTGCCTTTGCTTTTCAATCCTGGAAGCTCCCTGTACTTCCCAAGGCTCCTGAACCCTTCTGTGCCCCTTGGTAGTCCTAGCACTGACATCTCTGAGACCTCAGCTACTGAGCTTATTAACTAGGGGCCCAGCTTCGAAGTCCATCACCTTGTGTTCCAGAGGCCATGCTGCCATTCCCAGTTGGTGACTGTGTGTAAGGCCACTTAGGCAGGTGACTGGATATAGATATATATATATATATATATATATATATATATATATATATATATATATATATATATATATATTTTTTTTTTTTTTTTTTTTTTTTTTTTTTTTTTTACAGAGAGGAAGGGAAATGGTTAGAGAGCTAGAACCATCAATGAGAAAGAAATATCGATCAGCTGCAACCAAGGTACATGCCTTTGACTGGAATTGAACCCGGGACCCTCCAGTCTGAAGGCTGACTCTCTATCCACTGAGCCAAACCAGTTTCGGCAGGTGACTGGTCTTGATGACCTTTCCTTAGCTGCTTCCATCCAGTCTTTCCTCCCTGACCCTTCACTCAGGGCCTCCTCCCAGCTCCCTCTTCTTTCCTATCACAGGAGTTGTCCTCAACAATATCTAAGCACATTCAACCTCATCTTGAGGTCAGCTGCTACTGGGTGGGGATGGGGAGCCTGGATTTCTGCCCATGTTTACTGACCTGGTTTCCTGTTACAACTTTCGAAGCCCACAACGACACTGGAGCCTCCCTGAGGAATGCCTCTCCTTTTGCCCCCATCTTCACAGCCAGCAGCACAGCCTCCTCTCTCTCTCTGATTCTGACCCTCCTGCCTCCTCTTAGAAGGACCTCTGTGATCACACTGGGGCCTGTGGAGAATCCAGGGTCCTCCCCATCCCCTAAGCCAGAAAAGGCTGGGATGTTCTCCCTGGAGCTTCTGGAAGGACCAGCTCTGTCACACCTGTCTTGTTGCAGCAGCTGCAGGAGACTTACACTGACCAACTCGCTGGCCTTTGAGTCTTAACCGTCTTCCCCCAGGCAGCTCCACACGCCACTGCTTTCAGTCCAAGCCCCTGAAGTGTTTCAGTGACACACACATTGCCCCACGCCATACCCCCTCGTCCCTCTGAACCACGGTAGCCTCTAGCTGCTCTTCTACTTTGAACAACACCAGCCCTGGGCTGTACCCACTTGTGCTGGAAAAGTCCATCCTGCCAGTTATGGAATAAGACCTGGAGATGTAGTTACAGCATAGGGAATAGAGTCAGGTGTTAACTAGACTTCTGGGGTGATCACTTTGTAAAGTATAAATGTTGAATCACTATGTTGTACACCTGAAACTAATGTATTACTGTATGCCAATTAGAATTAAAAATAAATTCAGAATAATAACAAAACCGCACAAGATAATTCTAAATTTTTTAAAAAGTCCATCTCCCGGATGAGGCCGCTCCCAGAACAGGATCCTGAGCACCACTGCGGACCTTATGGAGGTCTTCCTGTTTCACGAGGAAGACCTTCTGCACGCTCCTCAAACTGCCCAAGCCTCTTACCCATGACTTTGCCCAGCTCCCCAAGAGCACGGCCATTTGTGGCTCTTCATGTTGTTGCTGCTCCCCCAGACCTATGGGTCCCTGTGTCCTTCCACAGTGTGTCCTGGCTCTAGGGCAGTGGTTCACACTGGGAGCTTCTACTTTGGGCAATGCTGGGAATGTAGCTTTTGAGCTTCCAGCACCTTGGAATCCACTGCAGGGCTTTATAAAAACAGACTCTCTGGGCCTTGACCTGAGATCCTGACCACTGGTCCACAGGGAGCCCTGGAGTCTGGATCTTTTAGGAAGTGCCCCAGGGAGCTCTGAGCAGCCAGGATTGACATGGTGATTTTATTGCAGCCTGAGGGATTCATCTATGGAAGATATTTGTATCCTATGTTTCAGATGAAGTTCTGTCACAAGTGGTGAAGTGTGAATTGGCATGGGACAAGCTGAGGTGTTAGAGAACTGTAACCATTTTTGCACCTCTGGTTTCATCTAAAAAATGTCAATGATAAAAAGCCATTATCTTAAACATTAAAATAATTCTAATTTATGTTTTTACATAATTTTCTGGATCTAAATATGTCTGTATATACTGACCAATTTTTTTTTCTTTTTGTAAGAGTAGGACTCTGTTTAATCTCCCCCCAAAAAACATTTTTTTCTGTGACTGGGTAACTTCTGTGGTTCCACCTTTAAATTTTCTAACTCTTCCATCTCCATTTTGTTCTCCAGCATATCTCCACATGGAAATTACAAAAATACCTGTCAATAGAATAAAATCCTGGAATGAAAGATCCTAAAGTTCTAAACTATGCTACATCTATGATTTACAAATAATAAAGTTCTACAAGTTAGAATTTCTGAATGATTTTGATAGAAGTTTACTAAGAACCAGAACATCAAACCTTAAAATTTTTTCAATTTTCACACCAGTTGAGTTTTTGAAAAGCTATAATTTGTTGACAAGCTCAGTCCACATAGGTGCTTGTTGCTGCCACTACCGTAATGGAGTTCATCTGAAGGACAAGTTTTGTATGCTAGATATGCCAGGCTCTTCCATGCAGCTGACTGAAGTACTCTTCTCTTGTTTTCCCCCTTATATGTTAAATAGAAGTAAATGCACATATGGTAAGAAATTTTAATGGTATGGGAAAATTTATAATAAGCAAATATCAGCAAATCTGATGTTTTCAAAATCACTAAGAAGTCTTAAGAATAATTTACAAGCTGAAGTTAACCTTGGAAATCTATCTTAAAATAATTATCAGGCCTCTGGAACCATGTTGATTACCTAATAAAAGAGCAACATGCTAATTGACCATACCTTCACAATGCCCACCAGCCAATCAGGAGTGAGCATGCAAATTAACCCACCAAAGATTGCGGGTTAATTTGCATATACAGGCGCTGAGGGGTGGCAGCACAGGTGTTCTGCATCGCTGCCGCCCCCCCCCCCCCCCCCCCCCCCCGCCTGCTGCCACTTCGGGCCTCTGGGAAGCATGGGAAGGCAGAAAGGTGGCTCTGGCCGGAGTAAAGGCAGCCAGGGAAAGGAAGGCCCATTCTGGCACAAATCTTTGTGCATCAGGCTTCTAGTACACACTGAGTGGCCAGATAATTATGATCTCTGAACACATAATAATCTGGCTACTCAGTGTATATTCTATATAATAAAGGGCTAATATGCAAATTGCCCTCAACCAGGAGTTTGACCAGCAGGCAGACCAGCCAACTGCCCATGACCCCTCCCCTGGCCAGGCTGGCCTGAACCCACTCATGCACAAATTCATGTACTGGGCCCCGTGTGTGTGTGTGTGTGTGTGTGTGTGTGTGTGTGTATAAAATAGAGGAATATGTAAATTGTCCAGGATGCTGTCACAGTAACGACTGAACAGCAGGCTCTGGGGCAACAAGGCCAGCAGGGGGGTTAGTGAGGGACAACCAAATGACGGAACAGCAGGCTGTATGGGGTGACCAGGCTGGCAGGGGAGGCAGTTGGGAGCCAGTGGTCCTGGATTGTGAGAAGGATGTCCGACTGCCCATGCAGGCATGATCCCAGGGATCCCCCCACCCCCTGTGCATGAATTTCATGTACCAGGCCCCGAGTGTGTGTGTGTGTGTGTGTGTGTGTGTGTGTATTTCTCTTGCCAGGGGGCTGAGAGAGTTCTTCCTTAACATTTGGTATGTGCTCTTCTGAAGATTTTGGATCTCATTCAGAACCAACCAGATGTCTCTGGTGACCAGCTCAAAGGAAGGAGGTGCCCTGCCAACGTGTGGGGGTGGAGATGGAGGGCAGTGGGCTTATGCACCTCCTTGGGGCTTCAGGCTTGCACTCTAGGGGTGCTCCAGGGCTGATGTGGAGGGTCTTGGCCCTAGGGTACCTTCTCTGCCTTCTAGGTTCTGGGGTAAAGACTGGCGTGTGAAGGAGATTTAGGAGCATCCGGGCCACGCGTGCCCATGTGATAGGTCCCTGAGTAACAGAGCTACCTCAGGCTCAAATGGTCCACCCATTTGGTTATTTTCTGTTACTTCCTCTGCTGAGATTTACTCTTTTTATTCATTGTGAGTGCATTTCTTTGTGTTTCATGAGAGCATTGTTCCTTTTGCTGAACTGAAATCTGTGTGTGAATTTCATTATCCTGGTTCTCTCAGGGCCAGTCTTCATTGTTTCTTGTTGAGTTTTCCTGTTTCTTATTTTGAATAATTTTGGATTGTATTCTGGACATTGTAGAGACTGGATTCTGTTGTATTCTTTCAGGATTATTCATTCTGTGGAGAGAAGAGTTTGTTTAGTGGGCAGTTAATTCATCTGGGCTGAGACTACAACTCTGCCGCTCTTACAGGGGCACAAGATCTGTGAAATGTTTTTCTTTTTAAAGGGGGACTTTTTTTTTTTTAAATATATTTTATTGATTTTGTACAGAGAGGAAGGGAGAGAGATAGTTAGAAACATCGATGAGAGAGAGTCATCGATCAGCTGCCTCTTGCACACCCCCTTCTGGGGATGTGCCCGCAACCAAGGTACATGCCCTTGACCAGAATTGAACCTGGGACCCTTCAATCCACAGGCCGACACTCTATCCACTGAGCCAAACCGGTTTCGGCATGAAATGTTTATTTTTCCAGCTTTGGCTGGGTTGTATGGAATGTGCCGTGAGTGCATAGTTGCGTCAGCCAGAGATTTGTGTAGATTTTATGCTCAGAATGTGGGAAACACCCCCTTCTCTCTCTTCTCTGGGATTTCCCCCTTCACTTTTCAGTGGCCCTATTCACCACAAACACTGCTCTGGTTCTTGAAGCCAGTTGGACACAAGTCTTTTCCCTGGATCTCAGCTTCTCCGCTTGGCACTCAAGGTAAAAGCTACGGCCCCACTGCTGTGGCTCAGTGGTTGAGCCTTGGCCTGTGAGCCAGGAGGTCACAGTTCAATCCCTGGTCGGAGCACGTTGCCTGGGTTGCGGGTTCGATCCCCAATGTGGAGTGTGCAGGAGGTAGCCGATCAATGACTCATTGATGTTTCTCTCCCTCTCTCTCCCTTCCTCTCTGAAATAAAAAAAAAAAGTATGTTAAAAAGAAAAAATATAAAAGCTATGAAGAACCGGACATTCTGCAGTGCTTTTGCTTATACTCCAGTGTGTCTGGATAGCGGTTGTAAACAGTATTTGTAGGGGCCCAGACATTACCGGAGGTGGACCCTGCCCAGCCCTCCTGAAAGCTGCCATAGGAGGTGAACCACATTGTGTATTATCAGCCAGGGAATATTTGGGTGGTTTCTGCTTGGGGGATGTCCCAGGTTGTATATTTGGGTGCCCATGTATGTTTGAGCACCTGTTTCAGTGTTCTTAGGGGTCCACCTGAGAGTGGACCTACATTGTTTTTTTGAGGAGCTACATTGTCTTCTATTAACGTCTGCACTTCACTCCCCATCCACTGTGTGTGGCTGATTTCTCCAACACTTGTGATTGTCGTCTTATTCTTTCCCTTAAAAAAAAAAAAAAAAAAAAATATATATATATATATATATATATATACACACACACACACACACACACACACACACACACATATATATATATATATATATATATATATAATTGATTTTTTCAGAGAGGAACAGAGAGTTAGAAACATTGATGAGAGAGACATCAATGAGAGAGAATCATCGATCAGCTGCCTCTTGCACACACCCCCATTGGGGATGTGCCTGCAACCAAGGTACATACCCTTGACCGGAATTGAACCTGGGACCTTTCAGTCCACAGGCCAACGCTCTATCCACTGAGCCAAACTGGTTTCGGCTATTCTTTCCCTTTTAAATCATTAATAATCCTGATCCACGGGGCAGGCAGGAGTTATTTGTGTGGAGGGACAGGGAGCTGAGATCTCCTGAGCAGGATTTAGTAATCTGAAGCCCATTGGAAAGATACGGTGACAGTTGTTCCATTGTACCAACCCTTGATCATAAAATATTCATAAAATATTCTGTGGCTGAGGGCACTTGAGTAGCCTTTGCCCTGTGAGACTTGCTGGTGGCTGAGGGTCTTAAAGTGTGGTCCAGGGTGGCTTGTGAATGGCGGGTGTCCCTAGAGCTACCCTCGAAGAACTGAGCCTGGAGCACACGTGGTAACGCGGGGCACATGGAACAGGAGCCGCCGTCTGCTATTGCTTTGCGTGCTTTCTGCCCTGTCTCTGGGAGGCAGGCTCTAGGTAGTGCAGCAGGGGAACATGGAATCCTGCTGCTGACGGGGCTCCTTATACTTTATGGAGTGCTGGGCAGATGCATTCTGACCCATGGTGACTGCTCCTTGCCTGGCTGCAGGTTTCAGTTCTGTTTGGGGCTGCCATGGCATATCTCCTGGGGTGATAGGAGGCTGTGCCATGCCGCTCCCAGAGGGTACATCAGTTGCTCTGGACTTTGTGGATTGGTATGGCTTCAGGTCTAACTTTTGTTAGTTTGTTTTTCTTTTTTATTAGTCCTAACCTGAGGATATTTTTCCATTGATTTTTAGAGAGAGTGGAAGAGAGAGGGAAAGACAGAAACATTTATGTGAGAGAAGCACATCCACTGGTTGCCTCTTGCATGAGCCCTGACCAGGGTGGGGGATGGGGAGGAACCTGCAACTAAGGTACGTGCCCTTGACTGGAATTGAACCTGGGACCCTTTGGTCTGCAGGCCGATGCTGTTTCCCTCTATCCACTGAGCCAAACCAGCTAGGGCCAGGTCTAACCTTTTTGAATTGTGTTTTAGGAGATGTTCTGAGTTAGCAAGGAAACCCAAAACAACTGAAAACATACATGCACACTAACACCTGTACACAAATGACCAAAATAACACTATTCACAAGAGGCAAAAAGTGAGAAAAATCCAAGTGTCCACGAGGGAATGGATAGAAACAGTGTTATCCACATGCACATGGTAGAACTGGAATGAAGCACTGATGCTTGCTGCAGCTTGGATGATCCTGACATGCTCAGAGAGAGGCAAGGAAGCCACAGACAGAGATGCTTAGTCAAGCTTGTGCTACCTTAGGAGAGGCTGTCCTGATGTGACATGCTCAGAGGGGACTGGAGAGCTTGGCGGGGAGGAGCTGGTGAGTGTGGTTGATGCCCAGTTCCTGGGTACTTAGGGAAGGAGGGTTTTCTCGTGGCCAATCTTCCCCCAGCCTGGCTCCTTATCTGTACCTCCATGCTGGTCACAGCCCCAACACAATGTGGCCTACTATGCTTTGTGTGCCTTGACACTGTTCCTGGACAGCCGCAGGGCCTGGCCCATCCTCCCCCTCACCAACCACTCTTGTTCCATTGGCACTCCCCTGGCCCTCCCTGCCCTCAGGAGGAGGATTGTGAAGGAATCGCAAGCATTCTATCCAAATGAAATGGTTTTCTAGGCCCTGGCAGTGTAGCTCAGTTGGTTAGAGCATCATCCTCGTACTCCAAGGTTTCAGGTCTCCAGTCAGGGCACATACAAAAAGCAACCAATGAATTAATAAGTGAACAAGTTGATGTTTCTTTCCCTCTCCCTCTCTGTCTTTGTCTCTCTTTCTCTTCCCCCCCTTCTCCCTTCCTCTCTCTGTCTAAAATCAGAGGTTGAGTGTTATCCTGTGCACCGAAAGATTGCCGGTTCAATTCTGGTTAAGGTATATGTCTGGGTTGTGGTTTTGATCCCTGATCAGGGCACATATAGAAGGCAACCGATAGATATTTCTCTCTCTTCTCTTCCTATTACTCTCTCCCTCCCTCAGCATGTTCTCCAGCGAAGATAAAAAAATATTGACCAAAATGAAATGACTTTTTAAAATTCATTGGTTTTTTGTTGTTTTTTTTGCTGAAACCGGTTTGGCTCAGTGGATAGAGCGTCGGCCTGCAAACTGAAAGGTCCCAGGTTCGATTCTGGTCAAGGGCATGTACATTGGTTGCGGACACATCCCCAGTAGGGGGTGTGCAAGAGGCAGCTGATTGATGATTCTCTCTCATCGATGTTTTTAACTCTCTATCCCTCTTTCTCCCTCTCTGTAAAAAATTAATAAAATATATTTTAAAAATAAAATAAAATTCAGTGGTCACAGTTGTGCCACTATCACAAAACCAGTTTTAGGACCTGTCTCTCTGGATTTGCCTGCTGTGGACTTTTCACATAAATAAAATATTATACTATGTGGCTTTTCACATAAATCAAATGCTCTGTGGTTTTTTGTTTTGGGTCTGGCTTCTTTCTGCAATAATTATTTGTAACTATTTTAGCCAAGCACTCATAATTTCTCAAATTTTTTTTTTCTTTTAGGCAAAGTATATCTCTCAGTGTATTGATGAAATCAAGCAAGAGCTGAAGCAGGACAATATCGCAGTCAAAGCAAACGCCGTCTGCAAGCTGACGTATGTGAGTGCTCAGGCGGCGCTTCTGCACAGTGCCCTTGTCTTGCACTCCTGGTGCTGTTATCAACTCCAACATCAAGCCATCTATTCCTCCATCTCTCTGTCCACCATCCATTTTTCTGTCTGTCCACCTATTTTACTGTCTGTCCATTCATCCCGCCATCGGTCCATCACTTGTCCACCTGCCAAACATTGATTGATGCCATCAGCTCCAGGCACTGGCCTTCAGCATACAGGGCTAATTCTTAAGAGTCAAGGGAGAGGTGAGCAATGATTATCAGGTGCACAGAGCATGGTGGAGGACCGGACCCATCTGGCCTCGCTCCCTTTCAGGCCTTGCTGAGAAGCCTGGTGGGTAGAGCTCTGGACCATCTGGGGTGGGTTTTCCGCACTGTCCCTTATCTGGCTGTGGTCCCTTGTTGGTGTGGGAGCCTGAGCCATGCACTCCTCCGCCCCCCACCTCTTTCTTGGTCAGCGTCATGTAGGTTTCATGAATATCATTGTAGAGAATTTTAACCAATGCACAGGATGCCAGGATTTCAGCTACACACGTTCATCATCCTATAGTGTCCCTGTAGTCTTTAATATGAAGATTTAACTGGTCAGGAAGAATGAAATGCCCTGGGTTGTGTGCTGGGTAACCCTGTGTGTTGAGAGTGCGAGTGGCATGTATCCTTCTGAGAGCTGGGATGCTGGATGGTAGGGTTTAGGCTTGTGAGTCACTGTTTCTCTCCCAACAGTTGCAAATGTTGGGATACGACATAAGCTGGGCTGCCTTCAACATCATAGAAGTGATGAGTGCCTCCAAGTTCACGTTCAAGGTGAGCTTGCTTTGGAGCCTGAACTCTGTGGTGATGGGGACTTGGGCAAAGCGGATCCCTGGTGGAGAAGGGGAAGTCCCCCAGGCATTCCTGAGGTCCATCCTATGACAGAGGTTGCACTGTGAAAAAACAAAATAAAAAAATAGTTACCTCTTTCAGTCAAATTAGCCATTCAAACATCACACTTCCAGATTTTGTCAAATTATTAATGCTTTTACATAATATTTTTCTTTCAATTTTAAGTGAAATTATGGGTTTATATTGATTTCAGAGAGGAAGGGAGAGGGAGAGAGAGATAGAAACATTAATGATGAGAGAGATTCCATGATGGGCTGCCTCCTGCATACACCCTACTGAGGATTGAGCCTGCAGCCGTGTCATGTGCTCTGACTGGGAATCGAACCCTAACCTCCTGGTTCATTGGTTGATGCTCAACTACTGAGCCATGACAGCCAGGCTGGTTATATATTTTTAAATACAAATTAAAATGAATTCATTACTCTTCAAGAAAACAAGCACTGGTTATGTCACCCAGAGGTGACAGCCTGCACTTCTATGGAGGTGTGGGAGCTCTGCCCCAAGGACCTACTTCTCCATAGCTGGGTGTGGCAGACCAGGAGAAGTGGGGGGCGGGGGAGGGGCAGACGCTCAGCTGACTGGGATAAATGGGGCCAAGATGAGTGGGAGTGGCTCCTCCCTGGCCACCTGCTACTTTGTGCACGACTATATCCTTGGGGGGATGTAGGATGCTGGTTTCAACTGATCCCCAGCCCCATCTCAGGCCATGGTGAGGGACCCCACTGGTGCACAAATCTGTGCACCAGGCCTCTAGTTGTAACATAAACATGTCTCCTATATTAGTACATATTCTGGAAAACTATTTACCCTGACACATTTGAGGGTATTCTATAATTTTCCTGGATTAGCTCAATTTTTAATGACAATGCACACCAATCAGGCAGTGTTTCCAGCCATGGGGCCCTAAGCAACTGCCTGTGAGTCTCTGCTGTGATCAAGCCCAGGTTCCCTCTAAAGGACATGGTCGTCCTGTCTGCTGGCTTCTTTAGAAGTGAAATTCTGTACTTGCCAAAATTGTGGTGGTGCTCTGCATGTGTCTTAAAGCATCAAATATATGTGTGAGTGTGACAAAGTAGCTGCATCAGCCTAGCTGAGAGATTTGAATCCTAAGAAAACCAGTGATTAGGATGACTTACTGCATGAGATCATAAAAGCAATGCCTGGCTGACAAGTGAAAAGGTAGCATTAGTAACAGGACTCCACGGTTTGGCAAACCTTAAAGGAGCATCGTATTTCTGAGACAACATACTCCCTCTGGAGTTTTAAGACTCCCAGCTTGGTTTTTGAATGACTTCCCTGTGCCCACCAACCTGTGACCCCCAGGCCGAGGGCTACTTGGTGCCAAGACCAGGCGAAGGGCTGGGAGCCTCTAGGAATACTGCATGGTCCCCTTGTCCCACCTCTGATGCCTTCTTTTGTTCCATTCATCAGCGCATTGGCTACCTTGCTGCTTCCCAGTGCTTTCACGAAGGGACCGATGTCATCATGCTGACTACAAACCAGATTCGCAAGGTAGGCTGCCCTTCCTGTAGGCCCGTGGTCTCCTTGGCTCTGTGGCTGGGTTCCTTTGGGTCCCCAAATGAATGTCTGTTCTCTAACGCTGGTTTTTCTGTCACTTGTGACTAGAAAGCGCTAAGGTTAGCGAGATCTCACAGTCACAGTTCTCTTATCGAGGAGTCTTCTGTCCTTGGTCACGTCATTCCCAAGATACTCCCACACATGGCAGAGCAGGTCTGCCTTTTTGCCTGGGCAAGAGGGAGAGGTGGAAGCTTGCTGGACTGCCCTCTTCTTTTTATTTCTTGGTGTTGGAGGGCTCCTTTCACGGATTCTCTTCTCTCCAGTCCTGTCCCTCTTACAGGAGTGTCTGTTGAGGGTGCATGCCCTTCCCAGTATGCTGGTTTCCCAGTATGTCTTTTGAGTCATACTATGTTTATATTTCAGTTATGTGTAAGTTTTTTTTGAAATGGGCTTTGAAGGCCAATAACTGAAAAAATGTCCTCCTTGGCCTCAGTACTTTGAACATCTTCGTTTCCTATGGTCAGAGGGGGTGTCATCCTTTCCTGGCCCCAAACCACACATTGGAGGCAATAGCTCCAGGCTCTCAGTGACTCTGGTCCAAGCCAGAATGTCCTCACCCATGAGCTCTGGTCATCCCACATGGTGACCTAGGAATGGGCTCTTGGGTGAACACTGTGAGCAGGCAGGTTGGCTGTGTGGCACCAGCTAGGTACTGGTGTTGGCATAGATAAGATGTGGGTCTGAGGACTTATCTGCTATGCTTGCAGTTCTTGAGGACTTGAGGTGTGGGGGGAGATGCGTGGCTGGGGGCCAGGTAGCGCAGCAGTGCTGGGTATCAGATGCCATAGTGTGATGAGGGGCAAGCTTAACTGGTAGTGGCCTTGGAGAGGTTGAGGGGAAGGACTGTGGAACCTCTTTGGGTGTAGGATGTTGGGATAGTAAATGGGAGGGTTGCAGGAGGGTGGAGAGGCTCTGGGTACCCAACACCAGCCCACCTGCTGAGGCCCAATTTTGGTTTTCCTGCTGGCCCTCTCTGCACAACCTTACCATCTTGATTTAGACAGAGATTTGTCACCAATTCACATTAAGATGTGTTAGAGACAGGTCACCTAGATCCACTTTGTTGGGAAGATGGCTAAAGCCTGAGAATGTCCTCATAAGAAAGCACATGATATAGTAACATCTGGGCTGGTGATTTTAAATATATATATTTTATTGATTTTGTACAGAGAGGAAGGGAGAGAGATAGAGAGTTAGAAACATCGATGAGAGAGAGTCATCGATCAGCTGCCTCTTGCACACCCCCTACTGGGGATATGCCCGCAACCAAGGTACATGCCCTTGACCGGAATCGAACCCGGGTCCCTTCAGTCCCCAAGCCGACGCTCTATCCATTGAGCCAAACCGGTCTCGGCCTGGGCTGGTGATTTTAACCACCACCACTGCCCCCTCTGCCTGTTGTCATCTCAGCCTCACTCACAGGGTCCTCTCTATGCAGCCCCAACCCTGTCTGCCACTGCCATTCCTCTCCATTCACATCCCCAATGTTGGCAGTCCATGTGCATGCCATTTTAAATGAACCTGAGACTTTTGAGCACGACTGCCACAGACCTGCCACCAGTGTCCTCTTCCCAAGCCTCCATTTTTGAGAAACCTTGTGGCATTTCTCCATAGCGTCCACCCTCTGCTTGGCCCTTTGTGAATCACTCTGAGATGGAAAGTCCATCAATCAGGGACCGAGTTCTGTACTGTGAGTTCTGGTGTGTTTTTATCTCATCAGCCTTGGTTGGAGTCAATTTTAAAAAATATATATATTTTATTGATTTTTTCACAAAGAGGAAGAAAGAGAAATAGAGAGTTAGAAACATCAATGAGAGAGAATCATTGATCAGCTGCCTCCTGCACACCCCCTACTGGGGATGTGCCCGCAACCAAGGTACGTGCCCTTGACTGGAATCGAACCCGGGATCCGTGAGTCCACAGGCTGACGCTCTATCCACTGAGCCAAATCAGTTTCAGCTAGAGTCAATTTTAAAAGCCAGTAATTTTTATATTATTAGCATAGTCTAGAAGCTTAATTCTTAAAATGCATCAGTATTGTTGTTTTTTTGTTTTTGTTTTTTTTACCTCATATGCATATATAAAATGTTTTGAGAGGTTCCTTAGAAAATGTCTCCACAAAAACAAGTTTGTGATATAAAAAGAATACTTTCCTAATGTTAACATGAGGTACTTCTGCGGTTGGTCTTATAACTAGAGATTGAGTGCAGCAGGTGAGTGACATTGTGGGGCATGGGGTTAGGTATGTGTTGTTCTTTGTGGCTGGTTTTTCTGTTCACCTCGAGGATGAGGCATAGGTCTAACTTTCTGCTTTGGGGAGGGGCCCAGAGGAATGAACCTGGCTATTGTAGTGGAGACACCCCAATGGACACAGAGGGACTCCCAGTGGGTGGGTGGGACTGGCTGGCCATACCATCTCCTCTGTCCTGAGTTCACAGGCAGGGAGCTCAGCCCTAGTCACATCCCTGGGACATGGGGCTATGCCAGGAGTGAAGTGAGAGCCTCCTCTTATACCCATCCCAGGTCTTCTCTCAATGACAGGAACTGGCTGCTCTGTGCGACTCCTTGGCATGGCGGGGACCTGGGTGATGCACGATTGGCGCCTGCCCCTAACCCTTCTTCCTTTTTTTCCAGGACCTGAGCAGCCCGAGCCAGTACGACACTGGAGTTGCACTGACTGGACTGTCCTGTTTTGTTACCCCAGATCTTGCCAGAGACTTGGCCAATGACATCATGACATTGGTGAGTTTGTGAGTGTGCAATTAGAAACGCATGGATGCCTGGGAAACTAAGGCTAAATTGTCACACTAAGAAAGCTCAGGATATGGAAATAGGTCTGGATCCCTGGGATGAGAGGGGGAAACCAAGTCACTGTCTTCATCTTCATCATCTAGTGGCCACTATCATTCTTGAATTCTTACTTCACCTCCTTTGAAATCGTTCTGCTTGGGGGGCTGACGGAAGCTAAGACTGTAGGCTCCACCCTGAAACCCCGCCCCATCAGGGAAGCTGCGAAAATGCCGAGACAAGGAAATAGATCACAAATGAAAGAAATGGAGGACAAAAAACGACTGGATATAGAGTTCAAAACCACACTTATAAGGTTGTTCAAGAATCTCCTAGAAAAGGTCGATAAGACTTAAGAGGATATGAAAAGGAATCAACTAGAATTAATAAGGAATCAACAAGAAATGATAAGGGATCAACAAGAAATAAAGAATACATTGTCTGAAATAAAAAATATTATACAGAGTCCTAAAAACAGAATGGAAGATAGCAAGAATCAAGTCAAAGATTTGGAACATAAAGAGCCAGAAGACACTCCTCTGCAGAAGCTAGAAGGCAAGAGAATCCAGCAAATTGAAGATAATGTAAGAAACCTCTGGGATAACTTCAAGCGAACCAATATCAGAATTATGGGGGTTCCAGAAGATGAGAGAGAGCAAGATATTGAAAACATACTGAAAGAAATAGTGACAGAAAACTTCCCCCACCTGTGAAGGAATTAGACTTACAAGTCCAGGAAGCGCACAGAACTCCAAACAAAAGGAATCCAAAGAAGACCACACCAAGACACATCATAATTAAAATTCCAAGAGCAAAAGACAGAGAGAGAATATTAAACGCAGCAAGAGAAAAGCAGGTACTTACCTATAAAGGAGCACCTATATGATTGTCAGCTGATTTCTCAACAGAAACCATGCAGGCCAGACGGGAATGGCAAGAAATATTCAAGGTGATGAATAGTAAGAGCCTACAGCCAAAGATAATCTACCCAGCAAAGCTATCACTCAGAATCGAAGGCCAGATAAAGAGCTTCACTAATAAAAGAAAGCTAAAGGAGTTCATCACCACCAAACCAGAATTATATGAATCACTGAAAGGTGTTCTTTCGGAGAGAAAGTAAATAAAGATAAAAATTATGAACAACAAATACGTAACTATCAACAAGTGAATCTAAAAAAAAAAATCTGATGAACAATATTAACTGTTGAATATAATAGAATCAGAGGTATGGAAGGAGAGTGAACTAAGGATTCTTGGGGAAAAGGGGAGAGGGGGATGTGGGAAGAGACTGAACATAAACTGTGCACCTATGGATGAGGACAATGGGGAGTGGGGAAAGGGCAGAGGGTGGGGTGGGAACCTGGTGGAGGAGAGCAATGGGGGGGGGGAAACATTTGTAATAATATGAACAATAAAAATTTATTTTTAAAAAAAAAGAAAGAAATCATTCTGCTTGGTGAAGGGGTGTGTCACTGTCAGGTGTGCTCTAGCTGAGGGTCTTCACCCTTGAGATCAGGTGTGTGACCTGACAGTTACTCTCTTATTGAGTTTTAGGTGATGGTATCGGTTGTCTCAACAAGCAGTATGGTCAGGGTTATCTTCTTAATTCTCCACCCTAAAGCCATTTGTTTTTGTCTGTTTACAGTTTGACTTCTCATAGTTTATTTGATCTGAAAGGCATAACCCCAACCAGTTCTGATCTCCTGGGTGCTGGAAGTTCATTCTAAATATGGATGGCCTCCTAGAAATCATGGCCCTCAGAGACACTGTGCACTAGTTCTCCAACTCTGTGTGTGTGTGTGTGTGTGTGTGTGTGTGTGTGTGTGTGTGATATGATCAAAAGGTGTGTGTGTGTGTGTGTGTGTGTGTGTGTGTGTGTGTGATGATCAAAAGGTAATTCTAGCCTTATACAGTCAGCCTGTTCGCTGTGCTTGCAGGTGAGCTCATGACCTCCAGGACAGTCAGTGCAGTCAGCTTTTAGATCAGGGGCCAGCGCACCACAACCATCTGTTGTAAATCCTTGAATCTGTACATGACCCTGCCATTCATTTATTTGTGAGTTCAGAGCTCAAAGGCAGAACCAAGTAATTGGACAGAAATTTTTGGCCCATCAGCCGGGACCAGTTTGGCTCAGTGGATAGAGCGTCGGCCTGCGGACTGAGGGGTCCAAGGTTCGATTCTGGGCAAGGGCATGTATCTTGGTTGCGGGCACATCCTTAGTGGGGGATGTGCAGGAGGCAGCTGATCGGTGTTTCTAACTCTCTATTCTATCCCTCTCTCTTCCACTCTGTGAAAAATCAATAAAATATATTAAAAAAAATTTTTTTTGGCCCATCAAGCCAAAAATATTGACTTTTTGGTGCTTTTAGAAAGTGTGATGACTCAGACTAGGTGACAGTAATATGATCCCACAGAGGGGTGTTAGTGAGTTGCTTATGGTGCATGTTGGTGCCAGGTCATTGGGGGTCTAGGATAGTTTTCTTAGGGGGTTGCTCCCTAGGGCCTTGACAGGTGATGAGTGTGCCCATCTGGGCCAAGAGGCCTTCATGGCAGGAACATAGTCCTAGGAGGACGGAGCTCCAGGGCTATGGAATATGGAGGCACAGAGCAGACTGAGGCCCAGGTGAGGGGAATCTGGAAATGCTCCTCAGCATCCTGGTCTAGGGTCAGATCTTGGCAGCCTGGAAAACCTGAGGCCAACATTGATGGGCAGACTCTTTCCAGTGTGAACTTCTTTTCACCTTCTCTGCTCCCGTCTCCCCACCAGCTCCTCAGTGAGTCCACAGAGGAGGGTCTCGGCCTCTGGAGATCAAGCCTAGGGTCATGGACACAGGGAGAAAGGTTTTCATCCCACCCAGCACACTATTGTGTGATACCTGGGCTTGGTGGGGCTTGAAGGTTGGAAGCTAGAGAGAGGGTTTTCCTTTGGGAAATGGAGGTGAGGCACCGGCAGGCATAGGACGTGAGCAGGGCAGTGTGAGTGGTGAGCATGCAGTGTGGGAAGGTGAGACATGAGTAGTGGGTGTGGGAGGTGAGCACAGAGATGTGCACAACAGGTGAGCAGGGCAGGTGTGGGGAGGTAAGTCATGGGTAGGAGGTGTGGAAGGTGAGCAGTGCAGGTGTACAGGCAGGTGCACAGGATGTAGTGCTGAGAGAAGCCTGATGGCCCTCTGCTCCCACAGATGTCACACACCAAACCGTATATCCGGAAGAAGGCTGTGCTGATCATGTACAAGGTGTTCCTGAAGTATCCCGAGTCTCTGCGCCCTGCCTTCCCCCGCCTGAAAGAGAAGCTGGAAGACCCTGACCCTGGTTTGTTGACTTGAGATAAGATGAGGATTGTACTGGGGTGTAGTGTTTTTCCAGTATCTAGAACCTGGTGGCGGCTGTTGTGAGGAAGGAGTTGAGGACACTAGGTCCCAGGACCCCTGTTCTGCAAACCCATCCTCCCCTGCACCTCTTTACTTTCTGGCACAAGAGGCAGGTTCAGCCCTGGAATCCACCATGTCTCCAAGCAGCCCTAGTCCCATTTATTGGTGTGGTATTTTATTTTATTTTATTATTATTATTTTTTTTGGTGTGGGATTTAAAAACCGAGGTTGGGACACTCAGTGTGCTCATGTTGCTGGGGAATCAATCCCCTAGACTCTCATCAGACACCAACATCCTGGGCAGGGGCCTGTCTGTCTGCATATCAATATTCACGCTCCCATCCTACACCGGGGGGCTTATTCCAGCCCATTACTTTCTCACTCCTTCTTTGTCTGGGCTGAGCAGGTGCAAACTAGCTTCTCTAAATCCACTGTGGGTTCTGATACTTCTCAGGGAACCTGCTGTGCATCACAGAATTATAGGTGGAGAAAATTCCGGTTGGAGAAATAGCAGCCTAGACAGCAGACATGATGGGCTAAGGGTGAGAGTGGTTGCCGTCAGGCGGAGGGGAGTAGAGTCAGTTCATATGGTGGACATCTTGTTCCAGGGATTACTTTGACCCTATGGGGACCCACCTCACAACCTTGGGTCCTCTCCTCTGGGGAGCAATGGTGGTCAGAGCCCCAAAGGATTGGGGTTTTGAGCATTACCCACAGGTGATGGGTGCAGTGCCAGGCATAAGCAGGAACCCCGCACAGAATGGCCAGGCTGATGAGGACTTCTCCCTTAGTGATGAGGTCCTCTGTTAGGTAAAATGCCAAGATCCAGAAGGCCTCAGTGTATTGTTTGCCGGTTCTGAAGAAATAACCTGGAGGTCTGGCTGAGAGAGACATGAGTTTATTAGAACTATGGATAGCCAACTGGTGAAGCCTCCAAAACACAAGCTTGTCAGCACAGGGTCGTATAGAGTACAGAAAACAAAGCCAACAGGGCATGAGGGTACATGTGCTCGTGCACGAGCTGTGAGATACAAATGCTAGCTATTTGCAGCCCGGGTCACTTTGAGTGCAGTTTCTTTTTGGCCCTTCCTCGATTGCAGAGCCAGGCAATACAGATGGCCTTCATTATATTCCCACACGTTGGGAGGGGGAGCTAAGTCTTGGGAAGGGGCCATCTGCTCCTCACATATGCTCAACCCCTCTGATCTCACAGGGGTCCAATCGGCGGCAGTCAATGTCATCTGTGAGCTGGCCAGACGCAACCCCAAAAACTACCTTTCCCTGGCCCCACTATTCTTCAAGCTGATGACCTCCTCGACAAACAATTGGGTCCTCATTAAAATCATCAAACTCGTAAGTGTCCCCAACTTTCCTTCTTCTCCTGTGTGGAAAGACCATGAGTGTGTCCTGGGAGCTGGGAGGGGGTGGGGGTTGGAGTTGGTCAGCATGGTCGTGTGGAGTCCCAAATGTGCCTAACCTGCTCTTGCTGCCTGTGACCTGGGCCTCTTATCCCCTAGTTTGGTGCTCTGACCCCCTTGGAGCCAAGGTTGGGCAAGAAGCTGATCGAGCCTCTCACCAACCTGATCCACAGGTAAGCCTCGGGGGCCTGTCCCCGGTACCACACACACACACACACACACACACACACACACACACACACACCTGTCTTTGGCACACCTGCTGTGGGCGAGCCTGTGCTCCCTGGGAGACTGTTGACATGTGGGAGGGGTAAGCCTAAGGAAAGTCTCGGGATGGAAAAGCAAACACACACATTGTGACTTTGCTGCAGATGAAAAACTATGTCTCGGTACCTGCTGGCCCTCCTGGGACCAGGCTGGGCTGGCTTTCCTTCATTCCGTTTTTAAAACAACACAAACAAAGGAAAATGAAGAAAGGTACGCACTCAGCCTCTTGGTCATAGTGGACTTCGGCAATCATGGTGAAGACCTTAAATGACCATGTTGTTAGTTTGTCTGTTATCAGGTCGTGTTCTAAGAACTGCTATACCACTTAAGATGCCTGCAGTTGAATCGTGGGGGCCAGATGGCAGATGGTTCAGTAGATCTGCTGCCAGAGTCCCTCAGTGTGGGCAGCAGGAGGAACTGGAGCCATGAGGTCATTTTCTCTGGGAAGTGATAGTGGTGAGGGCTCCAGGGGGTTTGGGTTTGAGCTGTTCCCACAGGTGATGGATGGGCTCAATGCCAGGCATAAATAAGCAGGGTCCCTGCACACTGAATGGTCAGCCTGCTGAGGATCCCTGCCCCCCTTATTGATGAGGAGTCCTCTGATCTTACAAGGGATCCAGTCGGTGGTAGTCAGGATCCCCATGCTCTTTCATTTGGGGGTGGTTTTTTGTCTCCCCATTTGGCTGCCTTTTTGGGTTTGTGTCTATGTATAAGGTAGATCTGCTATGACTCCCCAACTCTAGTGCAGGACAATGTCAGATTCTGTTACTGATTGGCCCTGAATACCCTGTTTGGGCTGTCAGCAATCCATAGCTTGTGGCTCCCTCTGCTGGTGCTGGATGCCTTTTCCCCACGCTGCTCATAGCCACATGCTCCTCCCCATGAGGCCCAGGCCTCAAGACATCCCCTGGGCTTTGGGCTACTCGTGTGCAAACCAATCAGGTGTTCCAAGATAATTAGGTACAACAGGTGTCTGGATGTGGGACTTTTGGGGTTTTATATAAATAACTAATCGTGGAGTTTACATCATAGCTGTGGTTTTCAGAGATTAGCAAGGAGCCATTAGTCATGTGACTGGGGATGTGGACTGGCTTTGAATGTCCCTGCTCCTGAAACATGCGGCCTCTATACTCTGGGGTTTGGGTGATTAGGCTGGAGAGCATCACTTGTGAGAATATCAGCTGAGAAGATGCACTAGGTCTCCACCTTAATTATAGGTCTGGGCTGTGCTCTCAATTCCCTGGGTACCCTGGGCGGGGGTGGAGTGGGGTTAGGGCCACAGACTTCTATGATCTGCCTGCCTGCGTGTGGCCATGTCTGCCTGCCCCTCAGGCTTCTCCATCAGTAGAACCAGCAGTGGTGTTCTGACTGGTAGAATTGTCTTTGTGCTGCCAGAGCAAGTGGGAAATTTGACTTTCCCTCATGGATGTTGCACAGTTGGGAGGGTAAGGGAATAGGCTCCTGTGGAGGGCGTGTTGCAGGTTGCCTGTGGTGAGTGGATGGCATGCTCTTGTCCTCCAGAGCATTCTGATGACTGAGGTGAGAGAGCAGCCTCTGGGCCTCACTGACCAGGCAGAGATACCAGATGCCAGGAGCATGGACAAGAGCCAGAACTCCCACCCTAGCCCCACCTTGGAGCAGGGAGAGTGGGGGCATTGGGCCAAAGGGTGAAGCATATCTGATGTGACCTTCCAACTTTAGCTGTCATGGACCCATTGCTGACATGACCATATTTTTTCAGATGCAGTGCACTGGGGTCTACTTGTGTCTCACAGAATAGCACATCACTGTTCTCACGTCTCTTTGTTCCTTCTCCAGCACTTCTGCCATGTCCCTTCTCTACGAATGTGTGAACACTGTCATCGCAGGTAAGAACCACAGTTACCTGGTTCTGAAACAGATTGCTGTCCTTAGTGGGAGGCCCTACTCCACTACTACCTCATGGGATCTCGGGTGGGACAAGAGAGTACCCATCCTGGTGATGGGGCCTGGGATGGGCTGGTCCCTGATGGCTGTCCGTCCCCAGCCCCCGTTAGTGTATACAAGGTCACCTGGAATTGCAGATTCCCAACCTTCTCCACCCGATTCTCACTGGTCTCAGTGCTGTATTTTTAGTCCATCTCTGAACCACTCCCAGCCCTATGGGAAGTGTCACAGCCAGAGTCCACTGCCCTCACCAGCCTCCAGTGTCCAATCCTGCTATTTTTATCCCATCCATTACAGTCACACTCTTTAGGTACTTAGGGGTAGGTGTCCACAACACAGACTTTCTGCAATGCAATCATGGCTGCTCCTCAGAAGGTCTTCTGAGAAACCGTTTGTTAGGGTCAGGACTTGGCCCAGGGCCGTGCAGAACGCTGCTGATGGGTGTTCATACCATTGAGGACTTACAGTCTCTCTCCCTGCTGTGTCTAAAGTTGTTACTCCCAGGCTGGCTGGCTATCTCCTGGTTCGACGTCTGAACCATGTGTTGCTATAGCTGGGCATCTTACAGATGGGCAGTGAGAGCTGGGGCTCAGGGGACTCAGCTTCGCACTGCCTGCCTGTCTCTGCCCGTCCTTGCCCAAAGCTGTTGAGAAGCAGTCTCGTGGTCCTTCATCCTGGACCCATGGGCAACCTTCAGTTCAGTGAATCACAGGAAGCTGGCCCAGGGTCTGTGCTCTGTGCCTGTAGCTCTGTGGCCTGGAGTGGGCCATGAGTATCCCTAAGGGCTGATGACAGTTCTGGAGAGAGGGGTGGCATGCAGGCAGGCCAGTGCCTGGAGATGGTAACCACAGATCCCAGAGAGTAGTCTCCTGCCTTTGGAAAGTTGGTGGGGCGGGCTGGGGCATGGCAGGATCAGAGATGGCCCTGGAGATAGGTGGAGCAGTTGGGGTTACTGGGAGGACAGTGGCCTTGGTCAGGTTGTCCAGGGGCTGGCATATCGCAGAGATCAAGGGTCTCCGGTGATTGTGCTGAGCACCAGGCATGACAGTGTGATCTGAGCTCTGTGGAACTACCCTGGGCAGAGATGCCTGTACTCTTAGGGCTTTGATTTTCTCTTGACCACAGAGACCCAGCACCCAGGGTTCTCACTGGGACTAGTTACACAGGTGCCTCTGGCCAGAATGTGAGGTCCAGACTCCAGGATAAGTGCCATTGCTCCACATAAACAATGGGTTTGTGAAATGTAGGGACAGGGAATGCTTCTCTCCTGTTCCCGTCTCCCTTACCCCCCATCAGTTCAGTTCCTGGACTCTTGATGAGGACCAGCCTTGACATACTTGCAAGCCTGCCTTCCCGGGGAGTGTGTTAGTCCTTTCCTGCACAAACACCAGCTGGTCCAAGAAGTTCCCAATGTGATGGTATTTCCCACTCAACATGTCCAGTGTGTATTTGGTCATGTCCTCCCTTCTCCCCCTTCCAAACACACACTGGACATGTTGAGTGGATGTCATCCTGCCAGGCTCTTAACTGAAGGTTGTCTGTTTCAGTTCTCATCTCCCTGTCCTCCGGCATGCCTAATCACAGTGCCAGCATCCAGGTATGTCCCGGGCCAGACACATGCTACAGGGTCCTGAGGCTCTGCCATCGTCTGGGCCTCTTCTCCCTTCAGTGTCCCTGCCCTGGAAGCCGCCTGCTCCTGTGATCTGACAGATGCTGGCCCACGCTTGTACGTCCCCATCATTCATGCCTGGTCCCTGGTGCCCTGCACCCTTGGAGGGAGCAAGCCAGTGGCCATACCTGCTCGGCTGCCCTGGTACAGCTCTTGAGTTCTTTAGCAGCTCCTGGTTCTCTTTGCAGAAACCTGAACCTGTGCCTATGTCTTGTCCCCTGTTCTCGGGTCTCCCCCATCCTGGATCTCTATCTTCTTTGTGACCCCTGTAAATGCTGTGTTCACCCTGGAGCACAGAGCCCCATGGGCTCCCTGAGTGGCCTGGGGACTGTCGCGATGGTCATTCCATTGTTTTGGGGGTTCAAGTTTATTTTTACATAAGTAACATGTAACTAGGTCCCCGGATCTCATCCTTGTCCCAGAAGGCATTGCTATGCTGTCCTGTGTCTTCACACATGTGAACACCCATGGAAACTGCCAGGGTGTCCTTGCATGTTTCTGTGGGTGCTCTCACTGCCCATCTGTAAGATGCATCTACATTGGATATCTACTGTCTCTCTGTCCTCAGTGGTGCTTACAAAGAGTCCTCCTGAGCTCATCCGGGTGCTCCGTAGTATGGAGGCCGTGGTGTGCAGAGGTCCCCAGTTCATAGGGGTGTGGGGCAGGAGTTCACTGCATTCATCATTGCTTCAGGAGATGTAACCAGTGTCATCTCCCCGTTTGCAGCTCTGTGTTCAGAAGTTAAGGATATTAATAGAAGACTCGGACCAAAACTGTAAGTCGCTCCCCTTTGTAGAGCTGTGTGCATTCCTGCTGGGTGCATAAGACTCTGTCATTAATTAGATATGGCAGCTCACAGCTCCTTGATGTCTTTCTGACAGACATGGAGCAGCCCTACTGGTCTTGTGTGCACTCTTCTGTTGTAAATGTGTTCTGTTGAGAGATTCCAGCCAGTGACATCGCCTAGTGCCTGACTGTGGTGGCCAGGGCTTCTAAGGCCCAGGCATGTGGACTGCTCTTTTTGAGGTCAGATCTGTTTAGAGCAGGGACTGCCAATAAGTCTTCATTTTTGCAGTTATATAGTCTCTGCTCTTGTAGCTTAAAAGCCGACTTTAGACAAGATTTAAGTAACGGGTGGCATTGTGCCAATTCAACTTCATTTAAAGAACAGGCTTCAGGCTGAACATGGCCGGAAGGGTGTTCTGGAGGGTGCGGTGAAAGGGGCCAGCAGTGAAACATGTTCTCAGGTCAGGGCCAGGTGGCAGGCCTCTCTCTGTGTCAGCCCTGAAGCCTTTTGCAGTGTGTTCGGGTTTAACCGTGTCTTACTGTCTCCTCAGTGAAATACCTGGGGCTGTTGGCCATGTCCAAGATCCTGAGAACGCACCCCAAGTCTGTGCAGGCCCACAAAGACCTCGTTTTGCAGTGTCTGGATGACAAGGACGAGTCCATCCGGCTGCGGGCCCTCGACCTCCTGTATGGAATGGTGTGTGCCCCCCGGGGTCGGTTCTGTCATTCTCTGTGTTCCTTTGCCCAATCCCTCTCTCACAAGCCCCCCTCTGTCCCCCGCAGGTGTCTAAGAAGAACCTGATGGAGATTGTCAAGAAGCTGATGACCCACGTGGACAAGGCGGAGGGCACAACCTACCGGGATGAGCTGCTTACGAAGATCATTGACATCTGTAGCCAGTCCAACTACCAACACATCACAAACTTTGAATGGCACGTGCATCCATAGCCCAGGGGGCACAGGGACCAGCCTCCCGGTGGGCATGTCTCAATGGCTCCCTTCTGCAGGTACATCAGCATCCTGGTGGAGCTGACCCGGCTGGAAGGCACTCGCCATGGCCACCTCATCGCTGCACAGATGCTAGACGTGGCCATCCGAGTGAAGGCCATCCGGAAGTTCGCCGTGTCACAAATGTCTGTGCTGCTCGACAGCACTCACCTGGTGGCCAGTAGCACCCAGCGCAATGGGATCTGTGAGGTGCTCTACGCCGCTGCCTGGATCTGTGGGGAGTTCTCAGAGTGAGTGGGCGCCAACGGGCTCCTGGGGCCTGTGCTCACGAGAAGAAAGGATGAGGGAACGTGTTCGGCAGACTCGTCCTCTCCCTGGCATCTGCCACACCAGAGCCTAGTCTGCAAACCTGGTTTCCCCATCATAGAGCGCTCCACCTCTGCACTGGCAGCATCCCTGCTGCTTTCTCATTAGGGAAAAGCCTCTGTAAGCTTTGTGCCCATCCTCACGTGCATGGGTTTTTTCCTGTCCTTGTTGGTTTCAGGTTGTCATCACCACATTCTTGCTGGTGAATGGTGTCCTTTTTTCTCTTAACTCTTTTTAGCTACTCGGTGATTATCACATTGTTGCCCTGATTTCTTCCCTTAAATCCCCTCCCTCAACCCCTGATGCTGGGTGGGGTTGGGAATAGCCCCCCCTTTAGCAGAGCGCATGACCCCCCTTCTCTGTTCACCTCTCCCTGCCATCAGGCACCTGCAGGAGCCCCACCAGACCCTGGAGGCCATGCTGCAGCCCAAGGTCACCACTTTGCCAGGCCACATCCAGGCTGTGTACGTGCAGAATGTGGTGAAGCTGTACGCGTCCATCCTGCAGCAGAAGGAACAGGACTCAGATGCTGAGGCGGCCCAGGAGCTCACACAGCTCATGGTGGAGCGGCTACCCCAGTTTGTGCAGAGTGCAGACCTGGAGGTCCAAGAGCGGGTATGTGCTAGCAGGCAGCATCCCTGAGGGAGCACAGGTGGAGCCCATTGAGAGTTGTGGGGAATGTGTGGACCCTGATTTAAGGGTGTTGGCAGACTCAGGGTCCGTGGGTTGCATTCTTGAACCCTAAGTTAGAGCTCCACAGTCCTGCTGGTGATCTGGGCATGGTCCCTTCTACATATCTTGCTTGTGGGCCTGGTTTTGTTCCACACTTACCTCTGGTGACGGAGCTGGGAGCCAGGACTATTTGCTCCACAGCCAAAGACTTCTTGTGGGGCCTTACAGGTGTCCTCAGCAGAGTTCCAGACAAAGCAGCTGAGTGTCCCCTCCATGGGCTGGGTTCCTGCATGTCTAAGTGATGCCCTGTGATTGTCAGATGGCTCCTTGACTCATCCATAGCTCCTCCTTGGCCCCACAGGCATCCTGCATCTTGCAGCTGGTCAAGCACATCCAGAAGCTTCAGGCCAAGGATGTGCCAGTGGCAGAAGAAGTGAGCGCCCTCTTTGCCGGGGAGCTGAACCCAGTGGCTCCCAAGGCCCAGAAGAAGGTTCCGGTCCCCGAAGGGTGAGCCATGTGGCTCATGAAAGGAAATTGAGTTGGGGGCAGGGTTTGTGGCCCCAAGAGGGGCGGTGGAAGCAGCACTGCCTGAGTCTTAAGTAAAAGAAAAGGGCCTCCTGTACCTGAGGCTCCCATAGGCTTGATCCCCATCATGTAGATCATACTAGAGTTCACAGTTCTTGTGGGGCCCTGCTGTCTTCATCCTTGGTGCAACTCCCAGGAAGTGGGTCTGCTGGCAATTCTTTCCCACAAACTTCAGAGGTGGTGTGAGCCCCAGAATGGGGGAGCCGTGAAGTGTAGCACAGGCTCCAGGGTCCCTTGGACTCTGCCTCATTCTTGGTGGCCCCTATCATAAGTACTCCAGGGTCAGGCTCCCAGGCTGGAGCTCCTATGTGACCTCGCTGTGCCTTGCAGCCTGGACCTGGATGCCTGGATCAACGAGCCGCTCTCAGATAGTGAGTCTGAGGATGAGATGCCCAAGGCTATCTTCCATGATGAGGAGCAACGGCATGCCAAGCAGCAGCCACCCAAGGCCGATGAGGAGGAGCTGGCCCGGGTGAGTGTCATGACTTTGGGGCAGTTGGCCCGCTCAGAGCAAGCTCTGAACCCCTAGCTCGTGCAGCCATGCATGGTCCTGCTGGATCTAGGCTGTGTCCCATTGTCCTCCACAGAGGACTGAGTCAATCCTTGATGCCAGAGTTGAGTTTTGTTGAAGTGAGGAGAAACTTTGACCCTAGAGAGACCCACGGGGGCCTGACCTGGCGCCCAGGGCCCTATAGGTGCACTCAGCACACTTCTGTCAGCTCCAAAGTCTCCCGGGTACAGGACTTTCTAACAGTAGCCCAAAGTACAGAGAGGCTGTGTTTCCCTATTCCACCATACCTGGCTCCTCCGAAATTATGGACACTACCCCTCACTTCAGGAACCCCAACAGTCCCCCTCTCATGAACTGTCCTGGGTCTCCCAGGCTAAGCCTTGGGGCAGTGTGACCTGGCTCCCATCTCAGCTGTGCTCTGGAGTTGAGGGGGTCTCCCCACTTGAGATCTAGTCCTGAACTTGGAGATGGTAGTTCCCCCGCCTGGGATTATTGCCACCTGCTGCCTATCCCCACACCTGCTACTTCCCGCTGCTGACCCCAGTATCCTTGTCAGTCAAAGGCCCATAGAGAAAGTACTGGTGAACCCTGGCTCCCTGTTACCCAGGAACTGCAGCATGGAGGTGGCCCACACTGGAAAGGAACAAGGGCTTATGCTTCCTCCTGCATGTCCAGCATGAGACCAGACATGGGGCCAGAGCAAGGGGTGAAGCTGTACGCGTCCATCCTGGGCCTTTTGTGAACCAGGCATAGTTTTATAGAAACTATGCCAGTTTCTACAGCCCACTCTGTCCCTTATGCTCCACATGTTCGCTGACCTTGAATCTTGTCCCCACAGCGTCGAGAAGCCCGGAAACAGGAGCAGGCCAACAACCCCTTCTATATCAAAAGTTCCCCGTCCCCCCAAAAGGTGAGACCTGCCTGAAACATCCTCCAGGGACATACACTTGGCCCTGCGCGGGCCCTGTCCATTCTTGGGGAGACCAGGGGCCACCATCTGCAGGCCAGTGATGGGCTGTCTTCATAGATCCACGTGGCAGGACTGAGAAGGTTTCCAGACCCTGGGACCTAGGAAACGGGCAGTCCCATACATGGTGCTCAAGTTCAGGCTACTTGGCTGCTTTCATTGATACCCTTTACCCAGTGGACTCCCAATGCAGGGTACATTGGGCTCTGCGCCCGAGACGTGGCTCTGGTTAGTGGGCTCAGGTGCTTCTGTTCTTGGGCTTGCTGGATCTCTGCTTGGCCTCCTAAGGGACTCACAGACCCTTTCCCACCTGCTGTGCGAGAGGTACCCGTGTTGTCTGCCTAACTTGGAAAAAGGCGATTGAGAGGGAGAAAGTTAATGGAAGTTTTGTGTCTCAATCTATACTTGTTCATGCTGAAGACAATCTTCCAGGAGGAACCCTTCCTTCCCCCATGTCATCGTCACTAACACCCTCTACTGGGCAGTGAACTCCTCCTCGTTCATCCTGCCCAATAACGTTTTGCTGTTTGCCTCTGCAGCGTTACCAGGATGCACCGGGCGTGGAGCACATACCTGTAGTGCAGATCGACCTCTCAGTGCCCCTGAAGGTGCCAGGCAAGTGTCTGCCTAGTTTAGGGAATGCAGGTGGCATAGGGACAGGGAGCTCCCTGATGGCAAGGGTGGCAGGAGACCCAAGTCCAGGGGCTTGAGGGGCATTGCCTGCATGTCCCATCACCCTGTAGTGCAGGCAGGGTGCGGGGTGCTTCTCCTGAGCCCAGGCTGCTCACATATGGCTCTAAGGGTGGAATTGGATGGGGTTGAGGCCCATGTTCATGCCTACAGGGCTGCCCACATCGGAGCAGTACGTGAAGCTGGAGGAGGAGAGGCGGCACCGGCAGCGGCTTGAGAAGGACAGGCGGAAGAAAAAGAGGAAGGAGAAGAAGGGCAAGACGCGACGCCATAGCTCGCTGCACACAGAGAGTGATGAGGACATTGCCCCAGCTCAGCAGGTGGACATCGTCACTGAGGAGATGCCCGAGGTCAGCCTTTTAGCCCGACACAGGCTCCTTTCCGCCTCCATGTGACCCAACTGGTCAGAGAGTTACACGCAAGTGTGCTTCCTCATTGCCACTATCTCTGTGCCCCAGGAAGGCTGAAGCCAGTGCTGTTCTATGCCCAAGCCTAAAGGCCAGGGGGTGTTGTGCTGTGAGTGGACGTGTGTGTGTGTGTATGTGTGTTCGTCTCTTCTCCCTCCCCAACCCTGCACTCCCACTCTGTTTCCTATAGCCTGGAGGTACTGGCTCATTCCAACCTTTTGGGCTGATCAGACACTCTCATGTCTGTGGACCTGGGCATTTGTGTCCAAGAAAGGTGGTGGAGGGGCCTCCTGAGCTCAGGGTCCAATGGGCTGGGTGACAACACCAAATCTCCTTCTTCCCTTAGAATGCTCTGCCCAGTGACGAAGACGACAAAGATCCCAATGATCCCTACAGAGCCCTGGACATTGACTTGGATAAGTGAGTGTGGGGCTGGGGCTGGGCCTGGGCCTGGGTAGTGGCCCTGCAGGGCTGGACTCAGACGTAGGCTTTCCTGATGTTTCTCTGTCCTTGCCATCCCCCTCCACCCTTTACATTTGTATACAACGTGTGCGCACAGAAGGGGTGGCAAAGGGTTCATCCTCCTCCAGACCTTGTCACAGGCCACATGAATGCCTGGGGACAGGGATCAAGTGCAGGAAGACGAGCCCAGCTTTTCCTGTGACCGGCCCCTACCCTACTCCCAGGCCCTTAGCTGACAGCGAGAAACTGCCCGTCCAGAAACACAGAAATGCCGAGACCTCCAAGTCCCCTGAGAAAGAGGATATACCTGTCATAGAAAAGAAAAGCAAGAAACCCAAGAAGAAAGAGAAGAAGCACAAAGAGAAAGACCGGGAAAGAAGGAAAGAGAAGGAGCGGAAGGTGAGTGCTGCCTGCCGTGGATCTCGTCGTCCTCCCTCCCTCCCTCCGGCGCAGGCGGCAGCCGTATGGGAGACAGGGCAGGCACCCCAGCCTTGGTGGCACTGAGACTTGTCACAGCCTTTGTGATCAGGGGAGGATGAACTAATGTCAGCCTCCCTAAGCGGGACATCCAGATATTTTTTGTGTTTGCATGTATTTTATCCACACGGCCCTGAGCCTGGAGCGGGCTACCTTGCAGGGTCCACCTGGGTTTCTGGGGCCCATCCGCTGCTGTGGCCACAGCCCATCTTTCTGTGGTTTCAGGGCGAGGACTTGGATTTCTGGCTGTCCACCACACCACCACCACCTGCCGCTGCCCCAGCCGCATCCATGGTAAGACCCTGACAGGTGCACTGTGCTAACCCCAAGGTCCTCAACTGGATTGGTGCATTTCATGGTCTTGGCAGAGCTGCCTCTATGGAGTGCAGGGACAACCCTCTCTGCATGCTGCCCACATCAGCCCTTCCCCTCCATCACCCATCTGAACCTTCCTGGCTGTCCAGGCCCCAGTGATGGACTCTCACACAGGCCAGCCAGATACGGCAGCTTTCATGCCTCATGCCTTACCGAGGCAGTGGCTGTAGCAATGTGGCAGTGGTTAGGCGACTGACCCTCAACACAGAGCCTGCCACTGCCCCAGCCCCATCCACAGTGCCCCCGAATCTGGCAGCAGCCTTGAACACTCTCTTTATGAAAGTAGATGGCGCTCTGTGGTCTTATGCAGTGACCCAGTCAGTGTCAGTTGGTCTCGACCAGGCTTCCTCTCCCATCTGTCAGCCGCATGCACTTGATGGCCACACACCTGCATGCTGACACACATCTGGCATGCAAGAGGAGGCCGCCTGGGCAGAGGGGGTCCGGGGTGTGTCCCAGTATGAGGGTAGGCCAGGGCACAGGGGTAGAGGATACCTTGTTTGGGGTTCTGGCTACCCTCTCCTCCTCCACCCCCCACCCACCCCTGAGCTTCCACCACCGTGTTCCCTGCAGGAAGGGCCAACAGTGAGCACAGTTGTCACTGCTCCTGAGGAAGAGCGTGAGGGACCCAAGAGACAGGAGCAAGATGAGGAAGAGGAGGAGGAGGAAGAGCGAGACTCTGAGAAGGTGAGGATTCCCACCTGGTCATTCTCATGGGGGTGGGCCGAGCACCTATGTTCAGGGCTGGTGGGGGAGAGACCAGGTTCAGGGCTGGAGGGTGGTTACCTATTGCCCAAATCCTTCCAGTGGGGCCCATTGACCTGATGGTGGTCTCCTGTCACTGTGTTTATGGGATTCTGATTTTCATAGCTTTATTGAGTTGTAACGCATACCACAAAGCTCGCCCATTAAAGTGGACAGTTCACTACTGGTTGGTGGTACATTCTAAAAATTGTGTTGTGCAACCATCTGCCTAATTCCAGAACATTCATCATCCTCTCTTGCCAAAAAAAGAACCTGTTTCCATCAGTAGTTACCACCCAGGAAGGCTGACCCCCACCCAGCCTGACAACCACCCATCTATTTCCTGTCTCTGCTTTTGCCTGTTTTGGACATAAATGGGATCACACGCTGTGACCCTTGTGTCCGGTTCCTCTCACTAAGCATTGTTTTCAAATTCCATCCACATGGTGTCAGTGCTTCACGCCTTTTCACGGCTGAATAATGTTCCAGTGCGAATGAACGACTTGTGCTTATCCTTTCGTCTACTGAGGTGCTTTTGGATTGTTTTCACTTCTGGCTGTTGTGAATCCTGCTGCTGTGAACACATGTGGGCAGGATTCTGTGTGGACATAGGTTTTCAATTCTTGGGTGTGTTCTGACGAGTTTCCTATTTGCTGAGCCATCGAATGAATTCTTGCTCTTTTCCCCGGTATGTCTTTGCTTCAAATCAGCAGCAATTGTCCGGCAGTGAGTTCCCAGGTCCTTATCTCAGCTGTACTGAGCTTCATCATTCCCCATGGACCCTGGGGAGTTTTTGGCCCATCTACCCTGACATCTGACCCTTACCTGGGTGCATTTGATCTCTGTGTCTTCAGTCAGGGTACATGAGGGGAGGGCATTATCGCCATAATAGTTTGGGATTGACCCCGACCTATGCTCTGGCTTCAGAAACCATCCAAGCATAAGAAGAAGAAGCATAAGAAGGAAAAGGAGGAGAGACCCAAAGACAAGAAGAAGTCCAAGAAGAAGCCTCCTGCAGATGATGAGGTGGCAGAGCCCCTGGAGAACGGCGCACTCCATGAGCCTCTTCCGGTGAGGGCACTTTACTTCCTCTTAGGAGCCAGCTGTGGCAGGCTGTCAGGCCTTAGGCGGTGGGCTGGTGGTCCCTAGGGTCTGACTGTGGACATGGATGGAGGGGGTGGTTCATCTCTCACCATGCTGGTATCGAAATCCCCTGGGCGTAAACTTGTGTTGGGGGGGGGACTTCTTGCCCCCAATTCTCACAGGCTTAGTATTTCAACCCAGAGCACTTGGCAGCTTCCACTGACTTTGTTTTGTGAGGGCGCTCTAAGGCTCTGGTGAACCAAAGCTGAATCGTTTTCCTTTGTTCCCAGCCCATGTCCAGCTACTCTCTCCTGGCTGAGAATTCCTATGTTAAAATGGTGAGTGATGCAGGCATTTCAGAGGCGCTGGTGGGTAGCTTGGTGTCCCTTTGTATGGGTGGGGGAGGTGGCTGCACCAAGAGAGGCATGAGTGGCTCCAACTGTGGGTCCCCATTGGCAGCCTCTCCATGGAAAGAACCCCACGTCACATGTATGATAGCAAGGCCTGCTCAGCGTGTGTGAGGTCAGGGGCCGATGGGATGGCAACCTTTTCTTGAAGAAAGGACGGATATAGCTAAGTACTGCAGACAGAACGGAGATGAGGCTTTCTATGAGAACTAGGAAGCATTCCCACTCCTCTGAGCTTATGGAATGGGCGTATGCTGGCCCAGAATGGGTCCCATGGGCTCCCACCACAACCACTTTGCAGACATACGACATTCAGGGCAGCCTCCAGAAGGACAGCCAGGTCACCGTGTTCATTGTACTGGAAAACCTGAGCAGCAGCTTCCTGAAGAGCATGGAGCTCAACGTGCTGGACTCACTCAACACCAAACTGGCCCGGCCAGAGGGCTCCTCTGTCCATGATGGCGTCCCCGTGCCTTTCCAGCTGCCTCCAGGTGAGCAGTGGCTGACGTCCAGGTCTCAGTGGAGGTCAGGCATTCTCTCAGGCTTGAGCTCGTTCTTATCACACCTCCTTCCTTCGGTCTTAGGGATGCCCACTCACCTGCTTCCGGGGGGCTGGCTTCGTGCAGCTTCTCAGGCCAGCCTGCCTCTCTCCCCCTTCCTCCTTCACCAGGCATCTCCAACGAAGCTCAGTTTGTGTTCACCATTCAGAGTATCATCATGGCCCAGAAACTCAAGGGAACCCTGTCATTTATTGCTAAGGTATGTGGGGCCTGAGGTAGTGGAATGGCCTACATTAACCCCACACCACTCCAAGCATACCCAGAACCCAGGGCTTGGTATCCAGAGAGCAAGTGAGGCCCTCTTGGGAGCCACTCCCAGATTACCTGGATGCGTCTGAGCTCAAAGACCCTACCCCTTTCCTGCTTCCAAGCTCAAGGCCTGTCCCCCCTCCCCACTCGCCCTGCTCCGGAGCTCTCAGGCATAGTCCCCGCACCCCACTCATCCAGCCCCTCCTCCCTACTCACCCCGCACCCTGCTCCCACAGAACGACGAGGGCTCTACCCACGAGAAGCTGGACTTCAAGTTGCACTTCAGCTGCACTTCATACTTGATCACGACTCCGTGCTACAGGTGCATGAGCCCGCCTGCCTTCCCTTCCCACCCCATGGGACAGTCAGAGTGGGTCCCATCCCACCTTACTGTTGTTGTGAGGCTCTTTCTGTGCAGTTACCTCACAAAGTCCTCTGACCTAAGTGTTAAAAGGCAGTAGGGTTGGGTTGACAAGCTTGTAGGTAGTGCAGAAAGTCTGGCTCCTCTTCCATTCAGCAGCTCAGGCCACATAACAAACACCATAGGCTGAGCAGCTCAAACAGCAAACATTGGTTCTCTCTCAGCGTTAGAAGTTGGAATCCTAGATCAAAGTGTTGGCGGGTTGATTTCTTCTGAGACCTCTGTCTTTGGCATGTAGACGCTATCTTCTTTGTGTCCCCACATGGTTGTTTCTCTTTCCTGATCTGCTTTTATAAGGACCCAGTTATGTTGGATGATGGCCCCTTAGTGACCCCCATCTCCCAATAGTCACATTCTGAGTTCCTGGAGTTTGGGGCTTCAACATAGGAATTGGGCGGGGAAAGCACAGTTTAGCCCAAGTCATTGGCACACAGGAGGGATCCCACCTCCTCCATGCTGGGGAGCCTGCCTATTATCAGCCTCCCTGTCCTTGTCTTTTCCACAGCGACGCCTTTGCCAAGTTGCTGGAGTCTGGGGACCTGAGCATGAGCTCAATCAAGGTTGATGGCATTAATATGTCCTTCCAGAACCTTTTGACAAAGATCTGCTTTCATCACCATTTTTCTGGTAAGGGATTTGATGGGACCAGTAGGCTGGAGTTTGCTAACACGTGGTTCCCACTCTGCTCTCCTCAGGGCCACATTGGCCTCACCCACTTGCTCTGTTGCAGTTGTGGAGCGAGTGGACTCCTGCGCCTCCCTGTACAGCCGATCCATCCAGGGTCACCACGTCTGCCTCCTCGTGAAAAAGGTGAGCCTACATGAAGGCAGCCTTCTCACTCCATGCCACCATGCCCTTCACACCATGTCTCTTCCCCCTAGTCCCTGCAGACTGTCCTATGTAACCCATGGCCGAATTCAGTCTGTGACTGCTCTGCTGAGGTCCATGGAGCCATGTTCATGAGGACAGTTGGCCTTGCGTTTTCAGCTGGGTTTGGGCCTCAGGGCACCCATGGCTTCATCACATGAGGTGGGGAGCTCTTCTCCCCTTCTGCATTTTCTGGAAGAGGTTGTATGTAATTCCTGTATTTCTTCCTTACACGTTTTGCAGAATCCACCAGGGAAACCATCCAGGCTTGGAGGTTTCTTTTTTGGGAGGTTTTTATCTACATATTCCTTTTACTTAATAGTCATAGGATCCTTACTGTCTCTGTTTCCCCTCAGGTGAGTGTTGGTAGTTTGTGGTTTTCAAAGAATTAGTTTGTTTCCCCTAAATTACCGAATTAATTGATATGGGCAGTCATTTGTGGTCCTCTTGTTCTTAGAATGCCCGACTGGTCAATACTAATTACTTTCCTTCAATTCTGATGTTAGCAGTTTGTGTCTTCTCTCATTTTTCTTGACTTTTTTTTTTTATTAATTTTTCTTTATTGTTGTAATTAATACAAATGTCTTCTTTGGGTTTTTGTATTTTCCCCATTGACCCCCTCCTCCCCACTCACCCCTCCCAAGCCTTCACCACACTATTGTCTGTGTTCTCATTTACTTGGTTAGCCTAGAGTTTTTCAATTATATTTACATATTTAAATTTTCAGTCAAGCTTTTAATGAAAATACAATGAAATAATAGTTTCTCATCACTATACATTAACACTGCACACTTCTGGAGAGATCAGTCATTGGTGAATTGCTTTTCTGTGACACTTGAGGACTGAATACTTGCAGCTTTGACCTAAAACACTCAATTTCATTGGTCTTTTCAAAGATCAATATAAAAACTTCAGGTGGAATATGGGTATGTCACCACCCTATCCGTCCCTTGACCCTCCCTCTGTGAACAGTTGTATTGCACTTGAAGACATCAAAGATGCCATTACATCACATTATACTTTGCTTTCGATCCTTGATAGATTAAGAGAACTCAGGAGCAGAATGTCTGACATGCTTTCTCATGTGTTGACCATTTCTATTGTTCTCATTCCTAATGTTCATGTCTTCTTCTGGCTCAGTCCCTTCTGTCTGAAGAACTTTGTTTTAGCAATTAAAAAAAATTTTTTTTATTGATTTTGAAAGCACCCCCACATAGGGACAGCAATTGGAAAAATCAAAAGTTCAATACATCTATTTGTGAGGCAGGATTTTCATGCAGTTTTCTACATACTGGACTGCGTTTTCCCTTTTTCAGGGTGAGAAGTCCGTATCGGTGGATGGGAAGTGCAGCGATGCCACACTGCTCAGCAACCTGCTGGAGGAGATGAAGGCTACATTGGCCACGTGCTGACTGTTGTCACTGAGGCCACCACAGCGAGGATGTGAAGGAGAGACAGGTTCCAAATGCTAGTTTCTCCTTTGTCGCATGTACTTACCAGCCCGGCGTTACGTCCACTGTCGTCACGGTTAGACATTGAGGTCTACGTTCACTGATTTCTCCTGTCATCTTTTTTACTTTGACTCTCCCCCTTCTCTTTGGGGAGGAACCCTGTTCCAGTCCTCAAACCATCAGTGACTCCTGTAGCCGGGGTCAACTGCACGTGGCTGCAAGAGCTATTCAAGGAATGAGTGTGACCACTGTCCAAGCCAGGACTGGGTGGGCCGGGTGATGGTGTTCAGCGGACAGGTCAGGGAGGCACGTCCTGCTTCTGTGAAGTCATCCAATCCTATTAGTCTCCAATTCCCCACCTGGGAGGCAAGAAATGGGCTGGCTGCTCACCACAGTGACATTCCCCTTACACCTCACAGCCAGTCAGTTCTCTCTCGCCAGGACACATGGTGGGGAAATGGTCATGCAAGCCGTTGTCCGTTGCTTTGTGTCCCACTGCTGTGTTTGTGTGCCGGGTAGAAAATGGCAATGGATTGCAAGGCATAGGTGAGGGTTGCAGTCTGGGTAGGGATTTATTCAGGACCCTTACCAAGAGCAGGGAATGGAATTGTTTTGTTTCCTTTCCAGTAAAATAAGTCTTGGGGTTTGTCCTCCCATCATATCCACAGCTGCTGGGAAGGCCCAGGCCTGGGTTCCATGTCCTGATGGCGAAGCACATGCGTCCTGGGGAGGTCAGGTCCCTTAATGCGACTCATGGGCAGGGCAAGGGGACTCTGGCCCACCCCAGTGAGACTTTCCTCAGAGATGATGGTCCTCAATGATGTTTTAACTATCCTTTTGATGAAAACTGTCACTTTAGCATGTAATCTATTGCAGAATCCTGTGCAGTGATTCTAGAATCTCGAAATTGTATGATGTGTTATATAAGAATTTGCTATCAACATTCCCATGTAAAGGAGACATATCACGCTGCTGTCATGATTTTGTGTCAAGATGATCCAATAAACTTGCAAAATAGGCATTTACCTGTTGGCGGAGGTCCCCCTGGTGGCAGGGGAGTTGCGGGGGTCTGTGAACATCCCTGAATGTCTCCAAGTCAGAAGGGGCTGTGGGACACCCTCATCCTCTTAGGAGTTGACATGATGCCCATTTGCCATCCAGGTCCCTGGACTGGAAGTAATACACCACACCATTGGACTGTCCTAATACCACCTGAGCCTTTCTCATGCTGTTTTGTTTAAATCCTACACAGGTTCTGGGGAGGGAGGGGATATGTGGGAAGGAGGGAAGGGGGCAAAAAATAAATAAATAAATCCTACACAGGTGAAAATGTGGCTATCATCCTGTCACATTCAGTAGGAAGCCGTGCAGGGTGTGTGGGGTCCTCAAGAGTCCAGTGACTTAACTCCCATTTTCCCCTTCCAGACACAAGAACGAGAGAGAGCTGGAGGAGGAAGTCAGGGAAGCAGCACCCAGGCCAAAAAGGAGTGCCTGCTCAGAACAGACAGGAAAGGTACCTCAGGGCAGCATTTCAGAGCCTCCCTCCCGTATGCAACAGCTGTACTGCCTGAATCAGTCCATGTGGAGTGTTTACAGAAGCAGTGCTGTAGGGTTCCTTGGACAGGTTCCTTCCCACATGACCTGATGACCTGAGCCCCATGATCCACTGAAGCCAACCCTATTTCACTAGACTGTAGTCTCAGAATCATCAGAACCGTCTCGCTCCCAGGCTCCTTTCCAGGTGAGCCTGCCCACGTACACTCTGGCAAATCACAATCAAATTGGTGTGGGGACCTGACCTTTGGACCCTGTGTCCATGACGAGATGTGTCTTGCCCAGGGACCCAGCCCAAGCCTCACACAGTTTCTTCCTGCCCCTACAGGGACTGCTCCATGATGAGAAGTGTCGGGACATTTAATCCATCATATAGTTCCGATCCCACCTAGCACCTGCTGTATACAATCCATCCCCTTCCCCCTCCTCCCAGCCCTGGCCCTGCCTGGACTCTGATGGGATTGTGCAGCCCCTTCACCCCCCACCCCAGAGAGCAGCAAGCTTGCTCCAGAGTTGGGTTGGGACAGCCCAGCTGGGGTGAGTCTATCTGTGCTGTGTCAAGCACTCAAGCATTTTCCAGTGTCAGGCTAATGAGATGTGGGGGCTCTAGACCCATGAAGCTTGGTGATACCAGGCTGCAGAGAGAAATGGGTGCCTCAGTACTTCTTTCCCATCCCCACCTCAACCTAACTGGTACGTAGGTGTTTTGCTAGGGGTCTGGGCCTCCTCCCATCTAGGGCATGTGGCAGGGTTGCAGACAGATCCTCAAAGTTTTGTCTCCACCCAGCTCCCACCAGGCTAGGGTGGGAGCTGGGTGGAGAGGGGGTGCTCACCTTGTGTTGGTGCCCTGTCTGAAAGACACGACTGGGCCCTGGTTAGCCCCATGACCCCAGGTCCCTCCGCTGGGGTATATCCATCATGGGAGCAGGGATTCCTCCTAGGTTCTAACCACAACCCTGCTGCTACCCGTTTGGGGCAGGGGCAACACCAGACTGTGGGAAGGAACCCTTTAACCAAGATGATCTGGGGCCCTGAGCACAGGGTCCAGGTCCTGCCTCCTGGTGGCTGCCCTCGCACATAGCCTACTGACTGATAAAACACAACTCTCATTAAAGGAGGAAGCTCTGCACAGCTGTGTTCCACTGCACTGACAACTGTGGGGACACAGGTGTGAAGCCAATGTGGCCCGGAGTTCAGAGGGGCAGTTGTGCCCACCCCATCCTACCCATGTGATGAAAGGCAGGGGGGAGGAAGGACACATGGCCTAGACAGAGGCTCACTCTGCCTAGATGCTGACACTGCGGTCGGTGCAGGGACAAGAGCATGGAGAGCACCTACTTAGCAGGCAGGCCCTGCCTGTCCCTGACTCCAGTCCACCTTCTCAGGCCTGCCCAAGGCTTAGGGTTTGTCCATCATTCACCTGGGTGGCTCCTAGCCAGGAATGGAGTGACCACTGGACAGGGTGACAGCAATATTCACCAGAGCCTCTGGGGGCCAGTTGGGGAAGATTTCAGGGAGAAAGAGATGGGATTTATCTCTCAAGGGGCCCTGCTGGCACCCGCAGAATGAAAGGGTTCTTCTCAGGGAGCTCCCTGCTTCCAGATTGTCTAGTGCTGGCCGCAGGCTCTGAGTTACAATGCCTGAATGCACTGACACCCTATCCACATAACAGTCCCAGCTAGCGCCCTGGCCAAGGGGCTCCCAGCCTCTGAGGGGAGTAAAATACTCCTATGGCCATGGGGAGCACGCCCCTCCCTCACCCCTCAGTAGCTCCCTTTGAACGGCATTCTGGATGAGGTGCACCTGCTCCCAGAAGATGGCTGGGAGCTCCTTGGGGAAATACCTTGGCAGGGGGCGGGAAGTCAGGTTACAATGGCGGGCAGGGTGTCCTGGGGCATCCCCTTATCCGGGAAATACATCTTCCCCTGGGACAGCTGTTCCATCTTCTGGTACCCGGTGTTTGCCACCTGGTTCAGCTCTTCCCGGGCTAGGCACTGAAGGAGGGGCCCGGTGAGCGGCCTGATCGCGGGGATGGCCACGTGCAGCGCCTTCATTACGTCCTGGCTCCAGTCAGTGAGCAGCCGCCCGACGCGGGAATGCCGTCCACCTACCAGAACTTGAGGTTCATGTGATGGCGGGTGAAGAAGTTGCCATGACAGTGCAGCAGCCGCGGGCAGCCGGCCTTCAGTCCCAGTCCCAGAGGTAGGGCCGTGGCCATGGCCATCCATGCTCACCACCAACTGACCAACCGCACCCCCGCGCCACGCCTCTCCTCCGCGCACCAACCCGCAGGGCCGAGAACCGGAGACGCGGCTCAGCCTCCCAGGCCTCGCCCCTGGCCCCCGCTCCCTGAAGGCTCCTCTCCCCCGATCGGCCCCGCCCTGGGACCGCGACCATGTGAGCGCCCGCAGTCGGTGCTAACTTCCTGCTCCAGGACGTGCCCGGTTCCAGGCCCCGCCCCGCATTCCCAGCGCAGCGGAAGCTCCGCCCACAGGCCTCAACACTCACCAATGGCATCGCGGCTTCGGTTGCCAGGCAACATAGAGCGCGGGGTCGGGATGCGCCCCCTCCCGGTGGATACCTCGGCCCACCGGCTCCGCTTCCGGGGAGGCCTCAGTCTGCAGCGGAAGTGGGCCCGGCCGGGCGGGGCGGGCAGGCTCTGCGCGGAGTTACTCCTCGGCGGGAGGCGAGGTCCGAACCAGCGGGCGGCCGTGGCCGGGGACCGAGGACGGAGGCCAGCGCTGCCCGCAGGTCGGCGTGAGGCGGCAGGTGAGTCCTCGGAGGGGGAGCGCGGGCGGCGGACCCCCGAAGACCCCCCAAGCGGCGGGGGAACGCGGGCGGCGGGAGTTCGGGTCCCTCCGGAGGGGCCAGCGCGGGCGGCGGGAAGGGAGTAGTCGCGGTTCCTCGGTCGGATTCGGGGCTACAACTGTCAGTGTGGGGTCAATCCCGTGTCACTTGCTATGGCGAGGTCCCCGCCGCTGGTTTGGGTCAGTTCCGCAGGATTTCAGGGCTCCTGAACCTCGGGGAGTGGGCTTCTCGGGAGCGAGCTTCTCGCTTCCTGGTCCCGGGTCCCTGAGCGCCGGGCAGGGGCCGGGCGCGAGGCGTGGGCGGTGGCCGCTCTGCCCGTCGCGGGGACCTGGGCTTCGCAGCCCCGGCTCTGCACTGGCCGGTGGGCTGGCATGTGTTGGGAACAACCACGTATTTTATGAGATGTCACTGAGAGGGGAAGAGGGGCGTGGTTGGAAAATACAGAAAAATCACAAAGCAGAAAATGAAGCATCGGTGACCTACCACCCAGAGAGCCAGGGTCAATTTCAGGGTAAGATTCTTGTGGTCATTTGAGGTTTAATGGGTATACGATGCGCTGCACACATAGAAAGCACATAGGTAGATGCTGAGTATGATGTACGTGCATTGTTGCATATTTCACAGCCCAGGGCCTGTCTGCATGATCCGGTTTTGGACTTGCGGGCGTTACACGTGGCCTCTGAGCAGCTGCTTTCTCATCCTTCCCTCGCCCAATGTGAAGGGGGTGCTTATAAGCCCATTTTATAGACTCAGGGCTGAGGGATGCCACTGGGCTGCAGGCTCCCATGCCCTGAGCCCCTGTTCTCTGCTCCTTGACATCTTAAAAAATGAGTGAACGCCCTGGCTGGTTAGGCTCAGTGGATAGAGCATCGGCCTGCGGACTGAAGGGTCCCGGGTTTGATTCCAGTCAAGGGCACATGCCTAGGTTGTGGGCTCAATCCCCAGTGGGGGACTTGCAGGAGGCAGGTGATCAATGATTCTCTCTCATCATGGATGTTTCTATCTCTCTCTCCCTCTCCCTTCCTCTCTGAGATTAATAAAAAAATATATATTTTTAAATGAGTGACTTTTTTTTTCCTGTTAATCCTCATCTGAGGATATTTTTTTCCATTGATTTTTAGAGTGGAAGGGAGGAAGAGAGAAAGAGAGAGATAGAAACATCGATGTGAGAGAGACACAGCAAGTGCAAGTCCTGGCTGCCCTGGCCCCAGGGCCCCCTGCTTCCCTCTTCCCTCTTCCCTTCCAAAAGGCACCCTTTGTGTCTTCGCCCCAGACCCTGCTCCGATAACTGTTTTTCCTCCCTGGGCCAAATCGACACCCACCTTAGCATCTGTCCCATTGCTCCTTTCTTCTGACAACTGGATTTTCCTCTCTTTAAAAACCCTCTGGAGCCCTGGCCAGTGTGTTCAATGGTTAGAGCATCAGCTGGGAACCGAAGGGTGGAAGGTTCAATTTTCAGTTAAGGGCACATACCTGGGTTACTGGTTCGAGCCCCAGGTTGATCAGGGCATGTGGGGGAGAAGGTAATGAATGTTTCTCTCCCTCTCTCTCTCTCTCTCTCTCTCTCTCTCTTTCTCTTTTCACTTTCTCCAAAAATCAATGGAAAAAATATCCTAGGGTGATAATTAACAAAAACACCCTCTGGAGCTGATCTGTCCAGGGCAGCAGCCACTGGCCATGGGCAGCTAGTGAGCCCTCCAAACATGGCTGGATTAAACTAGGACCTGCTATATGTGCAAAATGACCACCAGATCACAGGGACTCCTATGTCTTTAAAAGGCAGACTATCTCCTTAATATTTTCTATATTCCTTAGGTGTTCAAATGATACTATGTTACCCTTGTGTTAAATAGAATACGTATATTATATGACTAATGGTTTTACCTGTTTCTTTTCATTTTCTTACTTTTCAATGTAGCTACTAAAATTTTTATATTAACCATGGGTGTATATTATATTTCTGGTGCCTTCCATGGTGATGATTCTTTCTGCAAATATATGTTCAACTCTGGCCTTCCTAGACTTTGTGGTTTTTTTCTTCCTGTTTGTGGTTTTAGTAACTTCTTCATAGGGGTGAGTTTCTTAAGGGACTTAGCCAAATGCTAGGTGTTTTTTAATTGGTGGATTAGTGTTAGCTATAATTTTTCTCATAGATTTATTTAGTTAGTTAAAAATCCTCACCCAAGGATTTTTTGCCATTGATTTTTTTTTTTTTAAGAGAGAGTGGAAGGAAGGGGGAGAGACAAAGAGAAACATCAATAGGAGAAAGACACATTGATTGGTTGCCTCCCACCCCAACTGGGGCCAGGGATGGAGCCTGCAAACCGAGGTACATACCCTTGATCAGAATCGAACGGGAGACCCCGAGGCCTGACGCTCTAACCACTGAGCCAAACAGGCTAAGGCTTAGTAGACTTTTAGAGCAGTTTTGGACTCATGGCATAACTGAGCAGAAGGCACAGAGATTTCCCATTACCCTGTACCCTCACGCAGGCACAGCCTCTCACACTGTCAACCTTCCGGCCCAGAGAAGGTGTTTGTTACAGGAGAACCTACACCGACACCACTGTTACTCCACATCCATGGCTGACAGAAGAGTTCACTCACTCAGTGTGTTGTACATTCTTTGGTTGGGACAAATGTATAGTGACATGTGTCCACCATGACAGTGTCAGAGTATGGCACTGCCTTAAAAATCCTCTATGTCCCCCCCCCCCCACCATTCATCCCTCCCTCCCTCAACCCCTGGCCCCCACTAGACCTTTTCTGCCTTTTCCAGAATGTCCTAGAGTTGGAATCGCAGTGTCACCTTCTCAGACTGTATTCTTTCTCTTAGTCATGTGCATTTGCAGTTCCTCATGTCTTTCATGGCGATAGTTTCTTTTTGCTGGAACCTCCCTAAAGGAGAGAAGAACGTGTCTTTATCATCTTTGCATCTCCTACAAAGCGGAGCTCAAAGCTCTCCGTGTCCCAGGCATCAAGTCACTGTGATCATCTGAAGTATAAGTGTTCTCTCCCCCCACCCCCCCTCTCTCTCTCCCTCAGCAAAAGCTGTGTTTTAGGCCCCAGGGGATTCCTGAACTTTTAGACATTTCACATTCTGACAAGTTTCAGCCAGGCTGTTGCTTCTGTGGGAACGCTCCTGCTCCGAGGCTGAGCTCTTACGTTCAAGGAAAAGCCAGCCATTAATTATCTTTTGAGAGTTGTTCTCACATCCCCAAAGCCTCATAAAATGGAGGTTTAACAAAATCCCCAGCAGCGCTGGGAAGCTGGGTTTTCACTCTGGGAAGTTCCAGACGTGCCCCAGCTGGTGAGCTGTTCCTGATTTCCTGGAATTACGAAGTTCAGACAGTTAAAGCAGAAAAGGGGAATCTGGCTTCAGAAACTGGATTCTGGGAAAGACAAGGTCACTCCTGTGGCTGAGTCCCAAGTTAGACATTCGGGGTGGGCACTCTGTGGGGGGGCCACAGGGTGTAGGGTGCTGAGCAGCACTCCTGGTCCCTACCCACTCACTGCCAGGAGCATCCACAGTGTGACTAACATAGATGTCCCCAGACATTTCCTGGGGTCCCCTGAGGGCAGGACCACCCTGGGTGAGACCACAGCTAGTTGACTTGTTGGGAGCTCTTTATAGACACCTTTCCTCCTCATCCCCCCATCCCCCCCGCAGAGAGAGAGAGAGAGAGAGAGAAACCCTTGAGGGGATGGGCCTGGCCCTCAGTGGACAGCTCAGAGCTGTGACTCCTTCCCTCCATAGCCCCCTTCCTCTGGGGTCAGGGCACAGTCAAGTCCATATCTGAGGATCCCGCTGTGAAAAGGAAGTGAGGTCAACAATAAAGAATTATTTAAAAAGGAGGGGGAGGGGGGCGTGAGCAGCCAGTGATGAGCATAAGTGTGGATGGGCATCAGGGGACATTGTTTCCTGTGTTCTGCCCTCCCTGACATGCCTCTGGTCGGTGACGGTACATTGAAAGAGGTGTGGCTCCTAGGTGGACACAATCACCCCTGACCTTTCTCCCCTTCTTCTCTGTCCCCCAGGTGACACGGTTTTGTCAAACAATATATCTGTATTTGCCCCGATGGGAAACGGAAGCAGAGAGAGCTAGTCCATGCACACACCACACCCCTCTCTGTCTATTTATTTATTTATTTATTTATTCCTGTTTAATTCTTCTATAAGCCCTCTGTGTCTTGATGGAAAGGCTGGGATGTAGGGACACCCACCTCCATGTGCTGTGAGTTATTAGCTCTCAGCCCTGGGAGGGGTCCTTTCTGCCTCTTCCAGCTGCTGGTGGCAGTCCTTTGTGCTCTGGGCTTGTGTCACCCATGTCTGCCTCTGTCACATGACCATGGTCTCTGTGTGTCTGTGTCCAAATCTCCCTCTTCTTATAAGAACATGTCTCCTTGCATTAGGGTCACTCTGCTCTAGTGTGACCTCGCCCTAACTGATTACACCTGCAAGACCCCATTTCCAAACAAGGTTTCGTTCGTAGTCACCAGGGATCAGGATTTGAACATGTCTTTTGGGGGGACATGATTCAATTCTTAATGGAGTGGGAGTGACTGCTGATGGGCAAGCGTCTTTTGGGGCGGTGGGAATGTTACGGGATTGGGGATGGTTGCATACTCTGTGAGTTTACTAAGACCATACATTAACTTGTTTGCTTTAAAAGATTGGAATTGGCCCTAGCTGGCTTGGCTCAGTGGTTGAAGGGTCCTGGGTTCGATTCCAGTCAAGGGCATATGCCTGGGTTGCGGGCTCGATCCCCATTGTGGGGCATGCAGGAGGCAGCCAATCAATGATTCTCTCTCATTACTGATGTTTCTATCTCTCTCTCCCTCTTTCTTCCTCTGAAATCAATAGGAAAATATTAAAAATAAGTAAATAAAGGGTCTGAGTCACGAATGAAAATAAAAGGGGGGAGTTTACAGGATGGGAATTATATCTCAATGGGGCTGGAATCTACAGAACCATCCAACAGCACCTGCTTGGAGCGGCCCCCTCAAACCTTACTTCCTGCCTTTGTACAGTACGGGTTGGAGAACATCACCCACAAAACCAAGACCTGAGCACAAAAGGCCAACAAAATGCAAATCCTCTCCCCATGCAGGAGGAGGCCTGAAACCAGTCTCAGCAAGTACCCTACAGGATGGTGGGCACCTTGCTGCACAGGGAAAATGAATATTGCCCAGTGGTATGGCTCAGTGGTTGAACATCAACCCAGGAACCAAGAGGTTGCTGGTTCAATTCCCAGTCAGGGCACATGCCTGGATTGCGGGCTCGGGGATGTGCAGGAGACAGCCAATCAATGTTTCTTTCTTTCTTTCTTTTTTTTCTTTCTTCACAGAGGAAGGGAGAGGAGGAGAGAGAGAGAAACATCAGTGATGAGAGAGAATCATTGAGTAGCTGCAGCCCGCAGTCCAGGCATGTGCCCTGCTTGGGAATCGAACCATGACCTCCTGCTTCATAGGTCGCCAGTCAATCACTGAGCCATGCTGGTCGGGCCAGTCGGCGTTTCTATTTCTACCCCTCTCCTTTCCTCCCTCTATAAAATAAATTTTACAAAAACAACATCTTAAAAAATAAAAATGAACGTTAAGGTTGTAGAAGATGTGCTGGGCACTGGCTTCTGTCATGGAACAGGCCCTGGGCCGCAAGCACCTTCCAGCTAAACACGTGGGCTGTGGGCCTGAGCCTGGGGCTGATCGCCCAGATTGGGGTCTGTCCCTCCAACCCCACCCCCACCACCAGGTCGGGGTAGTGTCCCTGAGGTGGTGGCACTGTCAGCAGCTGAGGCAGGATGTGCAGGCACCGGAAGGAAGTGGTGATGGGCCGGGCTTTGCTGCACCTCATGAGGCAAGGCCGTTGCTTGGAGGAACTGTTTTGTTTACAGGAAATAAAGTGGGGGTGGGTGTGTGTGGAGTGGGGGATTTTGTCATCTTACCTTGTGTCACTCTAGAAACTTCTAGGTGCCTACACATCTGTGGAAGAACCAGGGAGCCAGGAGAGCCCTGAGCATTGAATTCCGAGATGGTTCTCCCAACCCCTCCCCTCGCCCGCACCTTTGGAGGGGTTCTAAAAACATCAGAGAGAAAGGCCCACGATGGTAACAGGGGCAGCAAGGTGGACTGGGTCACAGCTGGCCACCCTTCAGGCCTAGAATGTGTGTTTCTGATACAAAGTTGTTTATCTTTATTGGGAAACTCTGCCCATCCAGGAACTTTTTCAGAAAATCATTGCTTCCTGCTGAAACCAATTTGGCTCAGTGATAGAGCATCCGTCTGCGGACTGAAAGGTCCCAGGTTCGATTCCAGTCAAGGGCATGTACATTGGTTGCGGGCATATCCCCGGTAGGGAGTGTGCAAGAGGCAGCTGGTCGATGTTTCTCTCTCTCTCATCGACATTTCTAGCTCTCTATCTCTCTCCTTTCCTCTCTGTAAAAAAATCAATAAAATATATTTTTTTTTTAAAAGAAAGAAAGAAAGAAAGAAAGAAAGAAAGAAAGAAAGAAAGAAAGAAAATCATTGCTTCCACTTAAAAATAAATCCTCCCACCTTCTGAGAAGAGTCAGAAAGGCAAGCAGGAGCCTTGCAAGCCCCTTTCGCTGCCCTGCCCCGCCCTCCAGAACCGCCTGTGCTGGCAGGACGGGATGTGGACAGAAGACAAAGTGGCCGTCATGGGGCGGGGGAGGGGGCGTGAGGCCACCACCTCCCTGAGGCTTGGCTAGGCAGCGGCTCTTCTCCGCGGTCCTGTCATTGCCCCGAAGGCCCCTGTGTTCCCAGGTCTCACGTCCCCAAGCGACGTCAGTGGTTAAACTTTCAAAGCCATCACCAAAGAGGCCCCCAAATAGAAGGCAGTGACCGGGCCCTGGTGGTGCAGATTTCTTCGTGTTGGGACTTCCATCTGGGCAGAAGGTTTGCTGCAGGAGAAACAGGAACCTGGAGTAGAGGCGGCTCCGGGCTCGCTCTGCTGGATGAGGGGTGTGGCACTCCAGTTTGCCTTCTCATTACCAAGTGGGGGGTGTTGAGAGGCTGAAATAAGACCAAGGATGAGGAATGAGGAAGTGTCCCTGTGGTGCCAGCAGGCAGTGGGCACAGGAGGGTGGCTGGCTTTTTTGGCTCACGGGGGTTTCTGTACCTTGACTCTCTTCAGAGTGGCCTGAGAGCAACTTGGTTTGCAGATTCATTACCTGGGCAGGTGTTCAAGCCACCTGGGCAATAGCGGTGATAGGTGGTACTGCAGGGCCCCCACCTGGCGTGCCCAGTGTACACACCCATGGCATGGAGGGATCCTAGGATGTCCAGCCCTGAGGGATGCAGCTAATCTCTGAGACAAGGGTCAGTGAGGTGGCCTCTTAATCAGAGCTTCCTGGAGGTGCCTGAGACTGGCCCCTTCCTGTCCTCTGGTGGGAGAGAAGTGGGCAGCGGAGTGTTTATGGCTGCCCATTTCCCTTATTAGAGGCACCACCTTCCCACCCTCCAGGCCCTGTACCCACAGGGCTGTGCTCACTCACCTAAACCAGGGATGGTGCTGGTCTGCACTCCGTGCTGGCATTTTAGAGGGAGAGAGCAGCCTCGAGGGTGCCTGGCACTGGATTTGGGATAAAACAACTGGAAGCTGGGATAATGGATAAGTGGTGAGTTATGAGACATGTGTCCCAGCAAAAAGAACCACTTCACCCGCATGGTTCAGGGTTCGAGCTCAGGCTCCTCCTTCTACCAGCCGCATGGCCTGAAACACTGACTTAGTAGCTTGTCCGTACTGAGTCAGTATCTTCTAATGTGGGGAGCCATCCCCCATCCACTTGTGTAACCCCCAGTTGTGATAACCACAGATGTCCCCAGACATTGCCCATTTGTACCCTGACCAGGGATTGAACCCGCAACCTACATATGTGCTCTGAATGGGAATCGAACCCACAACCTTTTTGGTATAAAGATTGACGCTCCAGCCGGGACTGGTTTTCCTTTTTTTAAAAAAATATATTTTTATTGACTTCAGAGAGGAAGGAAGAGGGAGAGATAGAAACATCAATGATGAAAATCATTGATCAGTTGTCTCCTACACACCCCACACTGGGGATTGAGCCCACAATCCGGGTATGTGCCCTGACCGGAAATCAAACCGTGACCTCCCGGTTCATAGGTTGACGTTCAATCACTGAGCAGCACCGGCTGGGCTGGTTGTCCTTGTTGATCACAGCTGTCCTCGTGTGGGGTAGTTTGCTTCCCTTTGCACTAGGGTGTCTCCTGTCCTCCAGCCTTGTTGTCAGCTTCTGCACTTTACATGGTTCAGGCCAGATTTCACCAATTACGTGAAATGGCCTAAACCAGGGTCTCTTCCCCACCACTACTCCCCACCATACCCTTGGCACTGGGGCCAGTCACTTTGTCGGGGACCCTCTAGGCACTGCATCCCTGGCCCCTCCCCACTCAATGCCAGGAGCACCCCCAGTGAGACAAGCACAGATGTCCTCAGGTATTGCTCAGGGTCCTCTAGGGGCAGGATGACCCGGGTGAGAATACTGGTCCAGGAGTGTTTTATTATATATCCAGATCTGGTGTTAAACGGAAGGCTTTTGGAAGACAGAGCCTGGCCTTCTGCATTAAGTCTTGGTTGAGTGCATGGAGGAAGATGCTGGCCGCCTCTGCCCCGTTCCCTCTGACCCCCGTAATGGGAGAGGCTGGAGTTGACGGTGGTTCTGGAGAAATCTCTTGAAGATCAAGGCCAGGAGCCCTCTGCCCTCGGAGACTTCCTGGGCCCGAGGTGGGCAGGGCCGAGCCTGGAGGAGGCTGTCTGGCCTCCAGGATGTGGCCTGAGCCATGACTCAACTTTCTGAAATCCTCACCCTTAAGCCCTCTTGTCATCTGAGTCACGTCACCTTGGCCCCAGGGACACAGTGTGTAAGTACCAGCTCACTCTCAGGGCCCGGGAAGGACCAGACTTGACTTTGGCCTGCACCCTGCTGCACTGAGCTGGTGCTGTGTTCGGAGTGGACGTGACTTCCCTTTGGCTGAGCCTGGCCTTGGCAGTGCTAGCTCCGTGGATCTTACTCCTGGGCTGTCCTGGGTCCCTTCAAGGACGTGAGGTCCAATCCCCTTAGTTTGTGGTCATTTGCTACCTGGTGCGCTGGGTCCTGACAAACCCAGCCGGCCACAAGTCACAGAAATGAACGCCCACAAGAGAACATCCAGACTGTAGGAGGATCTTGTAAGAGATTTTCAGAGGTTTTTTGAGCCAAACTGAGGACTTGCCTAGAAGCTAGTTTTCCAGGGATTGAGACAATGCTCCGGAGAATGCAGTTTGCAGTTCTTTTGATGCGTTGGAATCAAAGGAGGACAGTAAGGACGGGTAGGGGAAATCGTTGGTGGGAGATTAAGGAGAAAGCTAAGTGGGAAATCCTAGGATGGGGTAAAAGGTAAAATGAAACACGTACTTCTTTTACGTCGGAGGTGCAGGGTATTGACAGCTGTGAACAGGGATGGTGTGTGGACAGCCAGGTAACACTGAGGAGTACACTCTGGTGGGTGGTTACCCTCCTGGGGTCTGGAACAGAGATTGCTCTGACATTTCAAAGGTGTTAGCCAGATGCAGAAGGACAGTGGGCGGGGCTCACTGAACGTAAAGACTGACCTTTGCTAAGGAAACCTCAGGCCTGGGATGTGACCGCCCTCCACAGCCTGCCCGGGGAGGGGATGGACAGATCGTCTTCCATGGTTACTCTTGGCCACTGAGCCTGCCAGGCCTGCCGTATGGCCCCAGGCTCGTCAGTTCTCCTCTGTTGCCCCTCTTTTGTTCACACCACAATTGAAGCAAAGAAAGGGGGGGCGTTTATTATAACATTATAAATGATTATTTATTACCTCTCTCTGGTGAACTCCCCAAGACGCCCAACCCCGCCAGCCCTATGGGCACCCCCCCTCCTGCTTCCTCCACACGCACACTCCCAGGAGGTGGGCCCAGCTGGGCCTGCAGATGGAGACAAGGAGGCCGCAGATTGGCTGGCGCCATCCTCATGGCAGAGTGGAGGCCATATTGGGGTGATGCAGTAGCTGCAGCCTGAGTGAGCAGGGCCTTTGGCTTCATGTTCATTCCATCCCCTCACCTCCGAGTGGAGCTTGTTACTCTCCCACATAACCGAGGAGGAGACGGAGCAAAGCCAGGAGAAGGTGGACTGGGTAGGAGATGGAAGCCTTCGTGGCAGGGGACGCCGGCTGCAGCCCCCAGATCAAGGCTCTGACCCCCAAACATGGCCTGTTCCACAAGCTGGTCCACTGTTCTCAGGTGGTATTCTGGGGTGAATAGTGTGTCCCCCAAACTCATGTCCACCCATTGGAAGTAGGGTCTTTGCAGATATCATCAAAATGATAACAGAAGTCCCTCTGGACTGAGGTGGGCACTAATCTAATGCTGAGGTTTAGATACAGAGAAGCAACAGGATTTTTTCCCTCAGCCTTGGAGGGTGTCATCCCTCAGTGAGCTGGTCCCCTCTGAGGCTCAGAGGGGTGATTGTGCCAGGCTCCTCTCTTGGCTCTGGCCGTGTCGGCGACCCCTTGGCCTGTAGACATGTCACCCCATCTCTGCCTCCACCTCCCTGTGTGTCTGTGTGTTTCCTCCTGTAAGGTCCCTCATCATCTAAGGCCTTCCCAGATGATCCAGGTCGAGCGTATTCCAAGATCCTTAACTTAATCACATATGTGAATGGGGCCTTTTTCCAAATAAGGTCCCAATCCCAGGTCCTGGGGGAGTGGACATCTCTGTTCAGAGGCCACCACTTAGCCCGTTACGGTCACCCTGAGCCGCTGTGCAGGTTTACACACCCTCTCCCGCTTTAGAGAGCGCTGGGTGCTGGCGGGAGGAGCATGCGGCCTGGCTGAATCCTCGGAGGCCTTGACTCAGCACCTCCTGCTCTGAGACAGTGGGGACACACCTGGGGGCACTTCTCTTTACTGAGGAGCCGTAGAACTCAAACCACAAGTCCTGGGAAAACCCCCCGTGCGGCCCCTCATGCTTCCAGAACAGAGTTTGCAGGAACAGGTGATAATTCTCTGTCTGCGTTTCAGATCTCGGGGAAGACCTGGGAGCCGGTGAATTTCCAGTCGCCTCTGGGTTGGTGGCCGACACCAGGAGCGTGCAGCGGGGACCACAATGTCCAACCCCTTCCTGAAGCAGGTCTTCAACAAGGACAAGACCTTCCGCCCCAAGCGCAAGTTCGAGCCAGGCACCCAGCGGTTTGAGCTGCACAAGAAGGCGCAGGCCTCGCTGAACGCGGGGCTGGACCTGAAGCTGGCCGTGCAGCTGCCCTCCGGCGAGGAGCTCAACGACTGGGTGGCGGTGCACGTGGTGGACTTCTTCAACCGCGTCAACCTCATCTACGGCACCATCAGCGACGGCTGCACCGAGCAGTCCTGCCCCGTCATGTCGGGCGGCCCCAAGTACGAGTACCGCTGGCAGGACGAGCACAAGTTCCGCAAGCCCACGGCGCTGTCCGCCCCGCGCTACATGGACCTGCTCATGGACTGGATCGAGGTGCAGATCAACAACGAGGACATCTTTCCCACCAGCGTTGGTGAGTGGGCGGCCTGGGGCGAGGCCGGGGGGGGGGGGGGCGGGTTAATAACAGTTCACTGAGATAGAATTCATAAACCATGAAATCCACCCATTTAAAGTGTAAGTTCAGTGCCGTGTAGTACATTCACAGGGTTGTGCAACCATCCATTCTAATTCCAGGACATATCAGTAACCCCAAAACATCCCCTCATCCCCATGAGCAGTCACCCCATCCCTCTCTCCCAGCCCAGTAACCACCAGTCCACTTCCTGTCCCCTGTGGACATCCCACCTAAATGGAATCACACACTGTGTGGCCTTCGTGTCCAGCTTCTCTCACTGAGCGTCATGTTTCCGTTGTTCAGCCACGTTGTAGCAAGTGTCAGTGCTTCACTCCTCTTCTGACCGAGTGCTATTCCAGTATGTGGATCGGCCATGGTTTGCTTCATGTTAAGGTTCTTGAGATGGGGAGATTGTTCTGAGCCCCAATTTCATCAGAAGGGTCAAAAGAAGGCAGAGGGCCATTAGACACACAGAAGAGAAGGTGATGTGGTCACAGGGGAAGGAAGACATGATCATAAGCCCAGGAATGTCAGCAGCTTTCAGAAAAAGCGGCAAATGGACCCTCCCTGGACCTTCCAAAAGGAGGCAACCCTGCCCGCACCTGACATCAGCCCCATGAAACTGACGGGAGACTCCTGTTCTCCAGGACGATGAGGGAGCACACAGGAGTTATTTTAAGCACTAGGCTGGTGATAATTTTTTACAACAGCCCTCGGAGACCCACACACGGGCCCTTCTCACTGTCACCATTGGCATCAACTCAGCACCATGGAAAACGGTGAACAGTTTTCAGGAACCAGCCCTTGGTTGCTGACGGGGTCAAGTTTCTCACCCTTCTGGACCTCACTCACCCTCTGTCCGGGGAACGGGCCTGCCACTGGCAGAGGGCTCTCAGAGGCCCATCTGAGGAAAGACCGACTCAGAATAGATTCTTACCCAAAACAGGGATTCACAGGTGCCCCCACCCACCCATCAGGCCGCTGAGTCTGTGCTCTGGCCCTGGAGTCCGTGTCTGCACAAGCTCGTGTTCTCACTCAACGCCTCCCGGGTCCCCCCCAAGTCCTGACAGCTCCTTATGGTCCTCATCCTAGAACTTAGACCCTGAGTCCTCTAGTCAGTGCCTCGCCTGTGGAATGATAATTCTAGCAGTTTTACCAAAGAGGAAACTGATGACCAATTGAGAGAAAATGAACTTGGCAGCTCTACCCTGTTTGGCTCAGTGGATAAAGTATCGGCTTGCAGACTGAAGGGTCCCAGGTTCAGTTCCAGTCAAGGGCGCATGCCCAGATTGTGGGCTCGATCCCCAGTAGAAAGCTGCAGGAGGAAGCCGATCAATGATTCTCTCTCATCATTGATGTTTCTCTCTCTCTCCCTCTCCCTTCCTCTATAAATCAATAAAAAAATATTTTTTTTTTTTAAAAAACGAATTTGGGCTGAAACCTGTTTGGCTCAGTGGATAGAGCATCAGCCTGCGGACTGAAAGGTCCCAGGTTCGATTCCAGTCAAAGGCATGTGCCTTGAGTGCAGGCACATCCCCAGTAGGGGTGTGCAGGAGGCAGCTGATCAATGTTTCTCTCTCATCCATGTTTCTAACTTTCTATCTCTCTCCCTTCCTCTCTGTAAAAAAAAATCAATAAAACATATTTAAAAACAAAAACAAAAAAACAAATTTGGCAGATGCCACATGGCTGCCAGACGGGTCTGAGGCCACGCCACCAAACTGAGGCCCTCTGTGGGCCCAGGCCGCCGCCACGTGGCCACATCACGGGGTCTGGGTTCACTGCTGCTTTCCTTGGGAGCCTGTCTGTCCTGCCCTGTTTGCAAACCCCAGGCCTCAGCCTGTTTTGACCCCCCAGCCAGGCCAGTGGAATAAAATGCTTTGCACGGACAGCAGCATCTCTGCTTCTTGTCGGTGGTACTTCTGAGACCCAGAGTCTGTCAGTCTCCCTGGGTTAGATTTATGGCTGAGCAAAGAAAGGACGGGTCCAGATTTTCTCCCCGTCTCCCATACCTGTGCCATGACATCTGTGCACCACTTAAGCCCAAGCCACCAGCTCATGCTCTTTGATGTTAGATTAGGGTGGCACACTTTTCCCGTAAAGGACTACACGGTAGTGTTCATTGGCACTGCTTACAGAGGTGGCAGCCATCTCCTGCTTGACATCATGGCTTCCCTCAGACCCCTCGTGAAATCTAAGATTGTCAAAAAGAGGACCAAGGCCCGGCCAGCGTGGCTCAATGATTGAGCCTTGAGCTAGGAACCAGGAGGTCACAGTTCAATTCCCGGTCAGGGCACATGCCCAGGTAGCGAGCTTAATCCCCAGTAAGGGGTGTGCAGGAAGCAGCCTATCAATGATTCTCTCTCATTGTTGATGTTTCAAAGACCTCCATCTCCCGTCCTCTCTGAAATCAATAAAAATAGATATACTTTTTAAATGAGGACCAAGAGCCGAAACCGGTTTGGCTCAGTGGTAGAGCGTCGGTCTGCGAACCCGGTCCCGGGTTCGATTCCGGTCAAGGGCATGTACCTTGGTTGCGGGCATATCCCCAGTAGGGGGTGTGCAAGAGGCAGCTGATCGATGACTCTCTCTCATCGATGTTTCTAACTCTATCCCTCTCTCTTCCTCTCTGTAAAAAATCAATAAAATAAATAAATAAATAAATAAATAAGGACCAAGAAGTTCATCCAGCATCAGTCAGACCAAAATGTCAAAATTAGTGTAACTGGTGGAAACCCAGAGGCATTGACTATGGAGTGCACAGCAGATGCAAGGGCCAGATCTTTTTCTTTTTTTTCTTTTTTTTTTTTTTAATATATTTTATTGATTTTTTACAGAGAGGAAGGGAGAGGGATAGAGAGCTAGAAACATCGATGAGAGAGAAACATTGACCAGCTGCCTCCTGCACACCACCCAATGGGGATGTGCCCGCAACCAATGTACATGGCAAGGGCCAGATCTTGATGCCCAGCGTTGGCTATTGGAGCAACAAAAAAACAAAGCACATGCTGCCCAGTGGCTTTCGGAAATTTCTGGTCCACAGTGTCAAGGAGCTTGAAGTGCTGATGATATATAATAGATCTTACTGTGCTGAGATGCTCACAGTGCCTCCTCAGAGACCCACAAAGCCACTGTGGAAAGTGCAGCCCAGCTGGCCATCAGTCACCATTCCCAGTGCCAGTGAAGAAAATGAATAGACAGAATGTATTTGTGTTAATAAAAGCATAAAATTCTATGGAAAAGAAAAGGACCACACAGTATATCTCTCCACCTTTATGGCCCAGAAGGTTTATGTCTCAACTCTCAAACCTGCCATCTAACCCAAAAGCTGTCATAGATACTGTGTAAACAAATAGCGGGCCTGTGTTCTAAATAAAACTTTATTTACAAAAGCAGGCAGTGGGCCAAATTTCAGCCCCTGCATGAAAATACTATTGCATGCTTAGGCTATACAGTCCTGGAGATTACATTTCTTTCTTTCATTCTTTCTTTCTTTCTTTTTTTTTTTTTTTAATTCATTCTTGAGGACATATTTAGAGAGAGAGACATTGACCAATTGCCTTCCATACTGCTCCAACTGGAAATCAAAAACCAGAAACCCTGGCCTGTGCTCTAACTGGGAATCAAACCAACATCCTTTAGGTGCACAGAATGATGCTCAACCAACCAGGCCACTCTGCCCATCTCTAAGCCCTACTCCTAGGATGAGCTGCTCTTACTCACTCCCCTTCCCCAGCATCACCCTCGCCGACTCCTGATAGCCCCTCTCCGAGGGAACACAGAGCCATCAGTTCTCACGTGGAGGAGGTCATCTGGCCCCAGATTCAGAGGCGTGGACAGAGCCAGGCTGGTCCTTCGATGTACAGTGAGCCTGTTCTTTCCCAGTTGCCTTTAACGGGACACAGGTCAGACCTTCCACGGTGGTGCGCAGCTGTGCTGGCTCCCGTGTCGGAGCTTCACGTCCCAGTTTGCTGCGGGCCCTGTACTTCCAGCACACGGATATCCTGCGCTCCCCTGGACTTCACTGGCCGTCACTCAGCCATCCACAGGCCCAATAGCCCCAGTGCTGCCCCATCTCCTCAGAGTGAGAGTCTGGTCACCGCAGCTTTCCCATGGCCTTCTGTCCTCACCGGCCCCGAGCCCTCTTCGAGGTGGGCTGAGCTGGCCCGGGCTCCGCCGGTTAGAGCATCGTCCCGATCCACCAAGGTTGTGGTTACATCTCCGGTCAGGGCAACGAGCGAATGCATAGATAAGTGGAATAACAAAACTATGTGTTTCTCTCCTCTCTCTCTCTCTCTCTCTCTCTCTCTCAAATCAATTTAAAAAACAAAAAGGATGGGCCAGTCTGTCAGTCCTGGCCCCAGGCTACCTACCTGGTAGCACTGGTTGGACCTCATGAACATGTGGCTTCTGTCTTGCCTGTGGGACGAAGGGGGCTTGAGGTCTTGGGGGGTAGCAGGCAGGAGCCGAGGAGCCCACGGCACAGCAGCATGGACGTGCCACAGGCACCAAACTGTCGCCTGGAATGACTCAGATTGGGAAGCTCAAGGTGGGTGTACGTCACCACAGTTTTTTAAAGCAAATACAATAACAGGAGGAAAAATTGCAACATGGTGCATGGATTCAGTTAAGCTCCGACAAGTACATGGAATTATTTATAAAAACATATGTAAGCCTTGGCCGGTGGCTTGGTTAGTGTTGTCCTGTGCACCAAAAGGTTGCAGGTTCCATCCCTGGTCCAGATGCGTGCTGGAGGCAGCAGCCAGTGTTTTTCTCTCACAGTGATGTCTCTGTCTGTCTCTCTCTCTCTCTCACTTTCTCTCTCTCTTCCTCTTTCTCTAAAACTCAATAAAGCTGAAACTGGTTTGGCTCAGTGGATAGAGCATCTGCCTGCGGACTGAAAGATCCCAGGTTCGATTCCGGTCAAGGGCATGTACCTTGGTTGTGGGCACATCCCCAGTAGGGGGTGTGCAAGAGGCAGCTGATCAATGATTCTCTCTCATCGATGTTTCTAACTCTCTGTCCCTCTCTGTTCCTCTCTATAAAAAAATCAATAAAATATATATATATTTTTAAATCAATAAAAACACCCTCGGGTGAGGATTTTTTAAAAACTACTTATGATGGAGAGAAAGATACCAAGTGGAAAATATTAAAGGTAAAAAAAATGTTCTTAGGGGTTGTCCCATTCTATTAAAAAAAAAAAAAAAAATGTTACTAGAAAAACACACTGGTTTGGCTCACAGGATAGAGCATCGGCCTGGGGACTGAAGGGTCTCAGGTTTGATTCCAGTCAAAGGCATGTGCCTTAGTTGCGGGCATATCCCCAGGAGGAGGTGTGCAGGACGCAGCTGACCGATGTTTCTCTCTCATCGATGTTTCTAACACTCTCTCCCCTTTCCTTCCTCTCTGTAAAAAATCAAAAAGAAATACACACGTACACATGGCCAGATCCCGAAGTGCATATAGCAGATCCACAGTCTGCACACGTGGTTGGGAATAAAATGTTGGTCTAGGTTCTGGGAAAGGAACTAGGCAAAGGCAAAAGGAATGTGTGGCACCCAGCACATTCCAGGGAGGCGGACCAGCGGGCCAGAGCGCTGACGGTACCCTGAGCCTGGGCTTTTCCTCCAGGCCTGCCCTCCTCCGTTCCCGGGCGTAGTTAGGCAGCCAAACGTGGGTTTCTCGTGGCATTTCAGTGGGCTCCCCGGAGCTGGAGCTGAGAGGACCAGCGTGGGGGTCAGGAAGCCGAGGGTCCTGGAGAAAGGGGCTCCTTCCTGGGGACAGACACCGCCCACCCAGCCAGCACTTGACTTCAGGAGGAACCGGGACATGAGCTGTCTGAGCGAGGGCGGGTCTCAGGCCCCACTGGGCCCGCGGCTGCTTCCTGAGCGCCCCGCCCTCTCGCTGTCCCCAGGCACGCCGTTCCCCAGGAACTTCCTGCAGGTGGTGAAGAAGATCCTGTCCAGGCTCTTCCGCGTGTTCGTGCACGTCTACATCCACCACTTCGACCGCATCGCTCAGATGGGCTCCGAGGCGCACGTCAACACCTGCTACAAGCACTTCTACTACTTCGTCAAGGAGTTCGGGCTCATCGACACCAAGGAGCTGGAGCCGCTGGTGAGGGGCCGGGAGGGGGCGCTGGGGCCAGAAAGCGTTCTGTGAGTCGTTTTATTGGCACGCCCAGCCGTTCTCTCACTCCTGCTGCTTTCAGCAACGGGGCCGAGGTGAGCAGCCAGACACCCCCTGGCCTCTGAGCCCGTGGTTCACACAGCTTCCCACCCCAGCCCGAGGCGTGCTGCTGTCTGTCCCCCATTCTGTGAGGTTTGGCCTTAAGTGAGGCCCCGAGTCTCTGAGACCGCACCCCTGCTTCTCTCTGTGTGTGTGTGTGTGTGTGTGTGACACCGGCACCTCGGTGTCAGTCCCTGATGCCCTGCTTGTTGTGTGTGTGTGTGTGTGTGTGTGTGTGTGTGTGTGAGACACCGGCACCTCGGTGTCAGTCCCTGATGCCCTGCTTGTTCTTAACAGAAAGAAATGACCGCCCGGATGTGCCACTGAGCGCCTGGCCCGCTGTCACCGGAGCAGTGCCAGGGCATTTCGACCGGAGGGCCCTTCCCGGAACATGGACCCTGGCTGCCCTGGCCGCCCTGGCCGCTCGGTGACCTCCACAGCTGTCAGTGGTGACCTCGGCGCCCCCAGTGCCGCACTGGACACCGGGGCTGAGTCCTCTCTGATTCTGAGACGCCCGCAGCTGTGGCCCATGCACCACGCGCCCAGCCTCCCAGAGCCCCACGGGGGAGCTTGAACTTGAACTCTGTGGTTCTGTGTGCTGTGAGCAACTGGGAAAATCCACTCTATCTGTAAAGCACTTGGATCTGCCTGGAGGCCGGAACTCTGCCTGCCCTTCGCAGGTCTGTCCCTCATGCCCCTAGCCTGCTCGCCCAGGAGAGGACAGACTGTCGGCAAAACAGGACCCACCTCTGCTGGGCTTCAAGCCTCAGTTCCCTCGCATGCCTCCTGAGCCCATGTCTGTCATGAGAGGTACGGACGTGCCCCTGGCTCCCCCCTCCTCTCTTCCTTAGTCCCTCTGTTCCTTCCGGGCATCCAAAACGTCTGGCTCACCCGCCAGGGTTTCCGGACCCCACGTCTGCACCCCAGGTTCCACATATCATAAAAGATCAAGTTTCTGTTTATTTTTATATTTTTGTTAATACTCACCCGAGGATATTTTTCCCATTGATTTTTTTTAGAGAGAGTGAAAGGGAGGGAGGGAGGTGGAGAGACAGAGAGAAACATAGATTGGTTGCTTCCTGCACACACAGTTAACGGGGTTGGGGATCAAACCTACAACTCAGGTACGTGCTCTTGACTGGGAATCGAACCTGCAGCCCTTTGGTCTGTGGGTCTAACCAATTCCAGCTGGGGCAAAGATTGAGGTTTTCATACAGTCGCACTGATAACCACCTTGAGATGGATGTTAAAGGAAAACAGCTCTTTATCTATAAACTAGAGGCCCAGTGCACGGAATTCATGCACTGGGGGCGGGGGTGGTCCCCTCAGCCCGTCCTGCACCCTCTCACAGTCCAGGAGCACTTGGGGCAGTGGGACATCCTTAGCGCTGCTGAGGAGGTGGGAGAGGCCCACCGTGAGCCCGGCTTCTGGCTGAGCAGCACTTCCCCCTGTGGGAGCTCAGTGACCACCAGGGGGCAGCTCCTGCACTGAGCATCTGCCCCCCTGGTGGTCAGAGTGCGTCATATCAATGGGTGGTTCTGCCATTTGGTCAATTTGCATATTAGCCTTTTATTATATAGTATAATGAACTCACCTCCTCTCTAGACAAACACCCCTCAGTTACGAATAACCCAGATGACCCTCCCACAGGACCTGTCCTGGATTTGGGGTCTCTGAAGTTGGCCTTTCCTCGGGTGCCTGCCCTTTATATGAAACCCGTGGCGTGGCCCTTCGTGGCCAGGCGGCCTGAGTCCCGGCATTGTCCCCTGAAGAACACGGGCATGTGGCCAGGCACGGAGTGACCTCAGGGAGTCATGAGCTGCCCCCGTTCCCAGCTCCCTGCATCTCAGTCCTGCCCTCAGGGCGCAACAGTGGCCTTTCCCATGGCAGCCCCCCCGCCACCCACACCCACCTCTGAGGACCTTAGGTGTCGGGGACGCCCACAGAGAGAGGGGCACCATCTCCCAGCACCAAACAAGTGCAATTAACACAGCCTCAGCCTCGTCCTGGGTACCACCGGCCGAGCTCCCAGACCCCGGGAAGACAGGCCTTAAGGAAAACCATCCAGTCGAATGTAGCTCCTTTTAAATACAAACCACAACCAAACACCAGAACCACTGTGTCCACCCAGGTCTCCGCCAGTTCCCCTTGGCCCCGCCGGCCGGGGAAGGGAGCGGGGACTCCCTCCCCACTCTCTGTGCCTGTGGGTATTCCCACACGAACATCAGAATAAATCGTGTCATTTTCATACCCGCGGCTGCTGGCTGTCGTTTGTCTTCCTGGCAGGGGCCTTCTGTCCGAACACATCACTGTCATTGTCGCCGGGGTGCTCTCATCCCGAAGCAGCTGGTGGCCCGCCAAAGCACCCCCAACAGATAACCCAGTGCACAGGATGGGGGTGAGTTAGGATTTCATGGGGTGCAGGGTGGGGCTATTAGAATAAAAATGTCAGAAACGGGTTGAGGAATGCCATAGGGGAGCTGGGCTTTGCGTTCTCGTCTAGATTACTTCTCGCACCTACCCAAGGTAATCTAGCTCTATGGCTTTTTGCCATGTGAGAGAAGCTTCCAGAAAACATTGGACTGAGTGCCGAAGAATGGTTGAGAAGGAACAGAGGGATGTTCCTGTTCCAGCCATTATTATTTTTTAAAATATTTTTATTGATTTCCGAGAGAGAAACATCAAGGATGGGAATCACTGATCGGCTGCCTCCTGCACGCCCCCTTCTGGGGATCAAGCCCACAACCCAGGCATGTGCCCTTGACTGGAATGGAACCTGGGACCCTTCAGTCTGCAGGCCGACGCTCTATCCCCTGAGCCAAACCAGCTGGGGCCCATTCCAGTCATTATTAACTGCAGCCTTGGACACAGGACGAAGTGACACAAACTTTTCTTTCATAAGTGAAAAATGGGAGCAGACATCTTACTCTCAGGGGCCTTTGCAAGTGTGAAATGTCATTATTTTAGGGCCAGTGGGATTTGGTTTTTGCAAGGAGCAGGCGGTGCTCCTGGAGTGGGCGCAGGTGGGGAAGAGGCGCCTAACGGATCCGGCCTCGCAGAGCCACGGGGTGGATTGGCAACAAAGAACCTGCGGGCGCAGTATGGCTCCCGGCCGCCAGAGGGCGTGCTGACACCGTGGGAGGGAGGTGCTTCGCTTCAGAGTGGAGGGATTCCATGTTGCTTGGAAATACCTTCTAAAGAAGCCATTGTCTCCTTACCCTTTGCTTTTCCCTCAGTAATTTCCAGGACCAGGGGAAGGATTTGGGAGCTGTTATTGTTATTTCAACAGCCCCCATCCCAGTTCAGGGACCTGTGGACACGTCACCCCACGTGAAAAGGGGACTCCCAGAGAGAATGATCTGAGAGGGGGATGACGCTGGGTTCCCAAGGGGCGGGTGGGACAATGTCTTCACAGGGTCCTCAGAGGAGGAGGCAGGAGGGTCAGAGTCAGAGATGGAAGAGACGGAGCTGCTGCCTTTGATGAGGAGGAGGGGCCACAAGCCAGGGGGGTGGGGCCTCTAGAAGCTGGAAAGGCCTGAAGCAATTCTCCCTGGAGCCTAAGGAAAGGCCAGCCCTGCCCACGCCTGGGTTTAGCCCCATGGAACTAACTCCTGAACCCGGAGCTTTAAGGGAATAAACACATTATTTAAGTCATTGAGTTGGTGGTCATTGGTTACAGCAGTCACAGGAGAGTCGTACACCCTCTAGGAAGAAATGCTTTGCAGCCCGGCCAGTGTGCTCAGTGGTTGAGCTTCAACTTAGGAGCTAGGAGGTCACAGTTCAATTCCTGTCAGGGCACATGCCCGGGTTGTAAGCTCGATCCCAAGTAGGGAGAGCACAGGAAGCAGCTGATCAATGATTCTCTCTTATCATTGATATTCCTAACTCTCTCTCCTTCTCCCTTCTTCTCTGAAGTCAATAAAAATATATGTAGAAAAAGAAAGAAAAAAAAGTCCCCACCTGCAGGGGCTACTGTGAAGGGAAGGGCTGAGGAAGAACCTTTCATTCGAATTTAAGCAGGAACCTGCAGCTAGAGGCCGCCCTGTGGACCGCAGGGTGTAGGACAGCGCCCGCCCTGGTGCGGAAACTTTCCGTGACGTGACGGGGGCTCCGGATCTAGGATGGCCCCACTGAGGTCTTGAGTTTCTGGAAGAACAGCTCTTAGATACATCAGAGGCTCCCTCTGCCTCGTTCTGCCGTTCTTTGTCCCATTCTCTGTCCATCCACAGCCACTCCGAAATGATAGGCCCTTGGGTACAGGCCCAGCAGGGTACAGGGCCAGCTAGTCTCGTCCACGCTGAACACTGTGGTTCCTTCCACCACCGCCTGTATGACTAGATTCCCAGGCACTTACCTGCCCCCATTCTCTCTCCTGGTAGGACAAGTTTTGGGATGAACTGTCCTGTTGGGACGAGTGACTCTCGGGGAGTCTTTCAGAAGCTCACTTCTAAATTTTTTTTTAATTCTCACTCAAGGAGTGAGGACATTTTTCACTGATTTTTGGAGAGAGAGAGAAACATCCATGTGAAAGAGACACGCTGACTGACTGCCTCAACAGGGTATGGGGATTGAACCTACAACCAAGGTATGTGTCCTGGGCCAGAAATTGAACCTGTGACCCTAGGGCTCACCTCTAATTCTCTTTTTCCAGGAGAACCAAGTTAATAGGAACCAGGGTGTTCTGTGTGCAAAGCATTTCCTTTCTTTTAAAAAAATTTTTTTATTGATTTCGGAAAGATAAGGAGAGGGAGAGAGAGATAATAGAAACATCAGCAATGAGAGAGAATCATTGATCCGCTGCCTCCTGCACCTATGCACCACCTCCCCCCACACACACTGGGGATCAAACTGCAACCCAGACATGTGCCCTTGGCCAGAATCGAACCTGGGACCCTTCAGTCCACAGGCTGAAGCTCTATCCACTGAGCCACGCCGACTAGGGTACTCATATAATTTTTTAAATTGAGCTATAAGTCCCATGCCATAAAATTCACTATTTTAAAGTGAACAACTGAGTAATTTTTAGTACATTCCCCAAGTTGTGCAACAATCGCCATCAAATTCTAGAACATTCTCAGCACCCCAAAAAGAAACCTTGTCCTTCTCAATAGTCACTCACACCCCTCCCCCAGCCCCTGGCATGCAGGAACCCACTTCCTGTCTCTAAATACGAGCCTGTTCTTGACGTTTCACATCCGCTTGTGTCTTTTTATTTTTTATTGACTTCAGAGAGAGAAAGGGAGAGAAAGAGAGGCATCGATTTGTTGTTCTACTTGATAAATTCACTGGTTGATTCTTATATGTGCCCAGGCGGGGGGATTGAACCCACAGCCTTGCCATCTGGGGACAACGCTCTAACCGCCTGAGCTCCCCGGCCAGGGTGGCATGTTCCTTTTAAAGTTGCTTCTTGGTTATTCTGAGCTGCAACTATGCAACCGTGACGGCTTTCTCCCCGTTGTACTTTCCGGTGGTTATGTCTGGAGCAGGTAGGAAGTCTCTTGATCTAACTGGCGAGATTCTTTCCTGAATGTTGAGTTGATCCTCCTGCATTTGCTAGGCTGAGGCTCACACCTGCAGGTGACATTAATTGAATGTGGCCACCTTTTATCATCAGAATTAGGAATCAGTAGGTACTGTTTCACAGATGATGACAATTGGCCAAATTAAGTTTAATATCATACCTATTTAACCACTAGTAAAACATCAAACAGTTTTAGATTAACTGAGGGACAAAGACAGGGAAACAGTACCTACCAAAGAGAGGAAGCCCAGAAAACAGCAATAATGTTATTTCACAGCATAACACAAGACTGGTCCCCGGAAAACCAAATGCCGCAGTCATGGATCAGGGTTGGATAAAGGCAGCCTACCACCTGCTTTAAAAAATTTTAAAGCCTGGCTGGCGTGGTTCAGTGGTTGAGCATCCATCTATGAGCCAGGAGGACAGAGTTTGATTCCTGGTCAGGACACATTCCCGGGTTGCAGGCTCAATCCCCAGTGTGGAGTGAGCAGGAGACAGCCTATCAATGATTCTCCTTATCATTGATGTTTCTATCTCTCTTCCCTTCCTTTCTGAAAGAAATAAAAAATATATTTTTATAAAAATTTTTATTTCAGCCGAAACCGGTTTGGCTCAGTGGATAGAGCGTCGGCCTGCGGACTCAAGGGTCCCGGGTTCGATTCCGGGCAAGGGCATGTACCTCAGTTGCAGGCACATCCCCAGTAGGGGGTGTGCAAGAGGCAGCTGGTCGATGATTCTCTCTCATCGATGCTTCTAACTCTCTATCCCTCTCTCTTCCTCTCTGTGAAAAATCAATAAAATATATTTTAAAAAAAAATTTATTTCAGATAATATGTGTATATATTAAATAAATACATAATTAAAATAATATTTCAAATATAGGTAATTCATTAAGGTTTATTTACTGACTATTTTTAAAATTTCTTACTCGACAATTGGAGAACCTCTTTTTCTGCCAGAATATCATAAAAACATTTTTAATATTTTTTTTTATTTCAGAGAGGAAGGAAGAGGGAGATAGAAACATCAACGATGAGAATCACTGATCCGCTGCTTCCTGCAAGCTCCCACGTTGTTGGCTGCCTCCTACAAGCCCCCCCACTGGGGACCGAGCCCACAACCCAGGCATGTGCCCCTGACCAGATTTGAACCTGGGACCCTTTAGTTCGCAGGCCGACCGACGCTCTATCCACTGAGCCAAACTGGCCAGGGCCATAAAAACATTTGTGAAAATTGATTTTTTTAATTGATTGTATACATTCAACTTTATGAAAAATGTCAAATTAAAAAAAAAACACACACACACACACACACATAAAAAACAAATATTGCACAGGCGATTGCCTCTAGGCAGAGTGCAGGAAAACTAGAGATTAATAGGCAGGGTCCCATTACTCTCAGCCTTAGGCAAGTTCAAAGCCTTCTCTTGGATGCTCCTGGAGGGAGGACAGCCCAGACAGAGTTCAGGGAAGAGTCCTGGCTATAAGGTCAGAACACCTAACAAGAAACAAACTCTAGCCAAAACCGGTTTGGCTCAGTGGATAGAGCGTCGGCCTGAGGACTATAAAGACCCAGGTTAGATTCCGGTCAAGGGCATGTACCTTGGTTGCGGGCACATCCCCAGTGTGTGTGTGGGGGGGGGGTGCAAGAGGCAGCTGATCAATGATTCTCTCTCATCAGTGTTTCTGGCTCTCTGTCCCTCTCCCTTCCTCTCTGTAAAAAATTAATAAAATATATTTTAAAAATTTTAAAAGAAACATAAATTCTAAACATCAACTTCCTGTGTGTAATATGGACATGCACTTCTGTGTCTTTAAGAGTAGCTGTTTTAGAGAAGCATGGAACAGACTGTCAAACTACAGAGGGAAGGCAGGGGAGGGTGGAGGTGGGGGTAAGAGATCAATCATATATAAGCATAGCCAATGGACACAGACACTAGGAGGGTAGGGCATATGCTGGGAATGATGTTGTCTGGGGAGAGGTCAATGGGGGGAAAGGAGACATATGTAATACTATATGTAATACTTTGAGCAATTTATTTAAAAATAAATAATAATAAAAAGAGTAGCTGTATTAACTATTAATCAGAAAGGAACTGTATTTGTGGGCTACTACATAATAAATGATCACACACAAAACCACTTAAGACAATACACTGGCTGCTGCCACCGAGATGGGCTAAGCTGTTTTCTACCTCCAGGTCACCCTCAGGGGCAATGCCTCCCCCAGCACCAAATGCATCAAGAAGATCTTGGACATGCCCTAGCCGGTTTGGCTCAACGGATAGAGCATCAGCCTGCAGACTGAAGGGTCTCAGGTTCGATTCCAGCCAAGGGCACATACTTAGGTTGCAGGCTCCATTCCCAATGTGGGGTGTGCAGGAGGCAGCCTATCAATGGCTCTCTCTCATCACTGACGTTTCTATCTCTCTCTCCATCTCCCTTCCTCTCTGAAATCAATAAAAATATTTTTTAAATAATAAAAATAAATCAAATTTAAAAAAGGAGATCCTGGATAGCATGAGCATTGACACTGACAACTACCAGCTCAACAGACTCATCAGTGAGCTGCATGGAAAAAACAACAAAGATGCCATCACCCAGGCTATTGGCAAGCTGGCCAGGGGTCCTGCCGGCAGGTCAGTGCCGGCTCTGCCACCCCAGGGGCTGCAGCTCCTGCTGCTGCTTCTGCCCCGGCTGCGGCAGAGAAAAACGAGGAGGAGGAGTGAGATGATATGGGATTTGCCTTGTTTGATTAGAGTCCTGCTCCCCTGAAAATAAAACCCTCTTTACATAAAAAGAAAAAAAGAAAAAAAAGACAACACGTTTGCTATCTCAGTTCCGTGGTCAGAAATGCCCTCTCCGGCTGCAGTAGAGGTGCAAGCAGGGCTGGGATCTCCCCCAGAGGCTCCGCTGGGGATGGGCCCACTTCCAAGTCCCGGGCCTGTTGGCAGAATTCAGCTCCCGGCAGGTGCAGGCCTGAGGGCCTCGGTTTCTTGCTGGCTGCTATGTGGGCCACCCCGACACGACCACCTGCTTCAGCAGAGCCAGCGGGAGAAAGTGGGCCAGAGGGCAGCACAGTGATGTGACTATGGCCCCACTCATTGGTCAGAAGCGAGTCAGGGGAGGGGACCACACCAGGACATGGCCACCTGACAACTGTCCAGCCTTGTCTCACTGAGTGGAGTGACACCCCCTGAGTCACAGGTCCTCCCTCCTGGGTGACGGGAACAGCCACCAGGTGGCTATTTAAAGACATGGAAGCAGCTGGAGTTACTCACTGGTGGAGACAGTGCTGCTGGAACATGCTTGATGAGTCTTCCCGCTCTGCTTCGGGGTCTCCCTAGACCAGTTCCCCAGCTGGCACTGCTGGCACTGGGGCTGGATCACTCAGCCTCAGCCCTACGGGAGACTGAGCAGCATCCCCAGACCAACCCACCGACCCAGGAACTCCTCCCACGTGACAAACACAGGTGGCACCTGACATGTCGCCGGGTGCAAAGGCTCCGGGCACTTTCCTGGCACAGGGTGTTGGTGCCTTCCCCGGCTGCCCTGGACAGAGTTTGGGCTACCGTTGAACACGTGCTCTCTCTCGCACAGAATTCATTCTCCCGAAACTTCTTGTGAATGAGAAGCAGGCGTTTCCTGTTGAAATGCCTTGTTTCCCAGTGTTGCTCCTTCTCTGGGAAGTGCAGTCTGAGCCCTAGCCGGTTCAGCTCAGTGGATAAAGCGTCGGCCTGCGGACTCACAGGTCCCAGGTTCGATTCCGGTCAAGGGCATGGACCTTGGTTGCGGGCACATCCCCAGTGGGGGGTGTGCAGGAGGCAGCTGATCGATGCTTCTCTCTCATCGATGTTTCTAACTCTCTATCCTCCCTTTCTCTCTCTAAAAACTCAATAAAAATATATTTAGAAAAAGAAAGTGCAGTCTGAATGCACACAGTCTTGTGTGCAGCTCTTGGTATACATGCTTCAGACTCTGAGGGGTCCCCACTGGTTCCTTCTTTTGTTCACACAGATTCTCTCCTCCGTAACCTCCCAGGCCGGGACGCGCTAGGCGCTGTGTTGTGTGATTTGTTTGGTGTCCAGTCTTGGCCAATAGGACAGTCATTTCTCCTCGTGCCCCAATGGCCCCGTCAGGCTCCTCTGATGCACCACACACCATCGCGAGGCTCCACCACGCTGGGTTCCGGGGTCAAACATCTTTGCTGGGCGATCGCTGACAGGCTGCACAGTGCGCCCACGTGTAGTGTCCATCGCAGTGGCATCTGGTGCCGTCAGCGTTGTACCATCACCACCTCCATCTACTGCCAGAATAGTCTGACCCCCGTGAAAGAAGCCCCGGTCCCATCTGTAGCCATCCATCCGCCCACCTCCTCTTCAGCCCCTGACAACCACGAACCCACTTCCTGCCTCTGTGGTTGTGCCTGCTCTGGGCAGTTCATGTAAATGGACTCACACACTGTGTGGCTTTTTGTGTCTGGCTTCTCTCACTGAGCGTCCTGTGTGCAAAGTCCATCCACACTGCAGTGAGTGTCAGTGCCTCACTCCTTTTCTCCGCCGAGCGATTCTCCCGTGTGGGGGAGCTCTTGTGCTGGCCCGTGCATCCATTGGACAGGTCACTGCAGCCTCTGCTGTCCCCAGTCACGTGCAGAGTTTGTGCCTTTGGGCCTGGAGCTGTGTTTCTCGGCCCTGTTCACACGGCACTTCTGCTGACCTTCTGATGCCAGCACCGGTCACCACCCCCGGCAGAGGAGGGAGGGGAGGGAGAGGAGAGTGTTCCTAGATATTTCTGGAGTCCTCTGGCCTTCTTTCCAAAACAAAGACAGTGGATGGAAAACAAATCAGCTGCCACGCTCTGCCCCTCCCACTGGGCGGGAATTCTGCTCCCAGAAAGGTCTCTGCACTGCAACCCAGCGACAAACAGACAGACGAGGTGGAAGCCCGTCCCTGCACCCAGGCCAGCGAGGTCACCGCGGCCCTGTTGCTGGCCTCAAAGGTCTGTTTGAGTTTCTTTTTTTTCTTTTTTAAATATTTTTATTGATTTCAGAGAGGAAGGAAGAGGGAGAGAGAGAGAGAGAGAGAGAGACATCAACGAGGAGAGAGAATAATTGATTGGCTGCCTTCTGCACACCTCCTACTGGAGATGTGACGGAAACCAAGGTACATGCCCTTGACCGGAATTGAACCTGAGACCCTTGAGTCTGCAGGCGACGTTCTATCCACTGAGCCAGACAGGGCTATCTGAGCTTCTATCACATGCCAGGGTTGACCTGAGTTTCACACTGGTGACACTGAACGCCCTGTAACACATTGTTGGCAATGGAATTTGGAGTCAAGCATGCTCACCCATGAGCCCAGGTCCCCAGTGCCGACTGACAAAGTTTCTGGAACCTTCTGTGTCTCGGGGCTCTGGTCTTTTTTTTAATCCTCACCCAAGGATATTTTTCCATTGACTTTTTTTTTTTTTTAAGGGAGTGGAAAAGAGAGGGAAAGACAGAGAGAAACATCTATATGAGAGAAACCATCGATTGGTTGCCTCCTGCAAGCGCCGAACCAGGGCCCAGGCTGGAGAGGAGCTTGCAACTGAGATATGTGCCCTTGACTGGAATAGAACCTGGGACCCTTTGATTCACAGTCCAATGGTCTACCCACTGAGCCAAACCGGCTAGAGCTAGGATCTGGTCTTGACTTAAGTGATAGATGGGCCCTGAGACTGGCTGGGACACCAGAACATGGTCCCTGTCAGCCATGATGCAGGAAGGTGGCCCCAAGCCCAGTGTCCCTGCAGACCCCTGCATCTTTTGGAACTTCTGCCCCATGTGTGGGAGCATATCTTTCTGCCTGTTCCTCTGGTTCAGCTCTGGGGGCCATCATGTGTCCTGAGCACCGAGCCAGGCCAAGAAAGAACAAGCTTCCCCCTAAGAGTCCTTTAGGAAAGGCCCAGAGACGGTGGACCCATTTCACCTTCTGTCAAATGAGCACCCTCATCCACCAGTCCAGTCCCCAAAAGCTGCCGAGGAGCCATGCCTATATATGTCAAAGCAGCAGCAGAGGACCTAGGCACCATCATCCCTGAGGGTCAGCCTGGAGAGGCAGCACGGTGATTCCCTAGGGCTTCTGTGACACACCACCAAAACGTGGTGGTTTAACACCACAGATTTTTTTTTTTTTAACAAATAGCTTTTAAAAATATATATATATATATATATATATATATATATATATATACATTTTTATTGATTTTTTACAGAGAGGAGGAGAGAGAGATAACTAGAAACGTCGATGAGAGAGAAACACCAACCAGCTGCCTCCTGCACACCCCCCACCGGGGATGTGCCCACAACCAACGTACATGCCCCTGACCGGAATCGAACCCGTGACCTTTCAGTCCGCAGACCGAAGCTCTACCACTGAGCCAAACCGGTTTCGGCAACACCACAGATTTTTAAATATATATATATATTTTTTTTTATTGATTTTTTTTTATAGAGAGGAAGGGAGAGGGATAGAGAGTTAGAAACATACATGAGAGAGAAAAATGGATCAGCTGCCAACTGCCCCCTCCCTCCCCCCCCCCCCCCCCCCCGCACTGGGGATGTGCCCTTGACCGGAATCAAACCTGGGACCCTTCAGTCCGAAGGCCGACGCTCTATCCACTGAGCCAAACTGGCTTCGGCAAAACCACAGACTTTTATCACCTCGCATCTGGAGGCCAGAAGTCCTCAAAAGGCTAAGTCCAGGTGTGGCCGGGCTGGTTCTTTCTGAAAGTTCCAGGAGAGAATCTTTTTCTTGCTTTTTCCAGCTTCTAGGTGGTCCCTCCCCCATCTTCACAGCCCACCCGGCAGTCCCTCCACAAATGCCAAAGAACCCTGACACAGGAGAACTGGCCCTGGGCCCAGGCGAGCGTGGGGACCACTGGCAGCCCACGGCCCTCTGAGCCCAAAGCCAGCCTTCCCCGCACCCTGGGGGAAGCAGGAAGACTGCTTTTAGGAGAGCGGAGGCCCTGCCTCCTGGGAGGCATGTCCAGCTGCCTGCAGGGCTGCGATGGCCATGTTTTATGGGCCAGCAGGAGTGATTAGAACTTAACATTAGGTGTGTGCTCTCCTTTTCATTTTACTTTATATTGAACTAGTTTTAAACTTACAGGAAAGTTGCAAAATGATACTAAGAGTTCCCAAATTGCTGAAACCGGTTTGGCTCAGTGGATAGAGCATCGGCTTGCGGACTCAAGGGTCCCGGGTTCGATTCCGGTCAAGGACATGTACCTTGGTTGCGGGCACATCCCCAGTAGGGGGTGTGCAAGAGGCAGCTGATCTGTTTCTCATCGATGTTTCTAACTCTCTATCCCTCTCTCTTCCTCTCTGTAAAAAAACAATAAAATATATTAAATAATTAAAAAAAAGAATTCCCAAATGCCCCCAACCCAGTTTCCCTAAAGCTAATGTCTTACATCATGGACATAAGGAACAAGGGACAGGATCCAAGTAGGACACCCCAGGATAGTGGCGTCCAAAGGTGCTGGGGTGGGAGTTGATGGGGGGGGGCAGGAAGTAGGGCCACCAGGGGAGAAGCTGGGTCCACATCTCAAAACCTGCTATGGGCCAGGTACCCTACCAGGTTAATTGCTCCCCCCTCTCCAAATCCCCTGGCCCTGCCTCCCCTCCAGATGCCAGCCCTATTCCTTGAGGCTAGTTTTGGCAAGGGTCCTAGCCTCAGTCAATCTCCATGCCCCCAAGGGCCACCCAGAGGCAGTCCAGGATTGAGACCTGGGATGGGGCAAGAGAATGGAGAGGAGGGTCTGTCCATAGTGGAGGGACATTGTGGACTGCCCCCTAGAATCCACAGGGTCCAGGTCCTCATTATCACCACCACGCCTGTGGGGATGGTGCCAGGCATGGAGACCCGAGACCCGGTGGAACTAACCTGTCTGCCCCTTCAGGTGGGTAAGGGTCCCTGTAAGGGATGTTTCCCGGCGCTGGGGAAGGGGGGTAGGCATAGGAGCCCAGGCCTGGGGAACAAATCCGGCCCCCCACCTGCCGTGTGGCCTTCTGTGCATTACAATCTCAGGAGGTGGTGACCCCCAGGGAGAGTGGGCAGTTGCTGCAGAGAGTCCAGTTGCATACTGTGGCGCCACATAGATGCAGGGGCACCTTTCAGGGAAGCCACAGACTCTGAATGCGTTGCCTCCATGCCCCTGCTATGCGCATCTGGCGGAACCTGAGGCTCAGGGAAAGACAGAACCGCATACCGCAGGCTATGCCTGCCACCCTGAACCAGGAAGCAGATACCACAAAAATATGCGTGCGGTCCCTTTAAAAGGGGTGCGGCTCTACGCTCTCTGCCTAGACACTAACAATCCCATTGGCTGAAGCGCAAGCCAAGGCCACGCCACTCTCCTAGGTCCCTGAAATCCTATTGGTCCAGCGCCAAGACCCCGCCTCCTGCTCCCTGAAAGCCCGGGCACGGCGCCACTTTCTCTGACGTAAACGCGTTCCCTGGCAACCGCTCCGGCGGCGAGGCGGCGTTGGCCCCGGGCCGGAGTCTGAGCAGAGGCTCGGCCGCCGGGGGTCCCCAGGGCTGGCCCGGACTCGGGAGTCCACGGCGCCCCCCGCCGGCGCTCCTCGCCGCCTGCTACCTCGGAGTGGCCGGACCGGAGGCCCCGCACCGTGGATGAAGAGGAGGCGCCTCGGGAATGGCATGCCTGGCTGGGTTCCAGGGACGGGCTGGGCGCCGCGGGCGTCGGGCTGCAGCGGGCGGGGAGGGTGCAGAGGCGCCGGGTCACACGCCTGGCAGCAGATCGGCCGGAGCTTTAAGCAGCACAAGCACATTCAACCCTGGGAGAGGGCATTCCTGGAGCCTGGTTCCTGCACCGGCCTGTGGTCAAGGGGAACCCGCCGCCTCAGGCCGCAGGAGGCCTCCGTGGCGGAGACTGAGGCTCAGCAGTCCAGGCTTCCAGGGTTCTCCTGTCCCCTGGACAAGTCGCCCCTCTCTCCCGTCCCATTGACGGGCCTGGCCCCGAAAAGCCAGGTCTGACTCCCCCAGGCCTGGCTGGAGTCACCTCGTTTTTGCTCCTCTGCAAAATGAGAACTCTGGGATGCGCCCGGGTTAGTGCCCATCTGAGCCTCCTGGGGCGGCTGTAACAAACTACCACGGATTTAGGGACTGCCTTAGACATTTATTCTGTGACCATTCTGGAGGCCAGAAATCCAAAATGGACCTCCTGGGGCTGATCCCAGGGGTGGATGGGGCTAGTCCTTCTCCAGGTTCCAAGGAGAGCCTTTTCTGGACGTTTCCAGCTTCCAGTGGCACCGCATCTCTGCCTCACGGTCCTTCCTCTGATTTCACAGCCAGCAATGCTACCTCTTCCATCTCTCTGACCCTGCGGCCTCCCACTGGGCTCCCAGGCAATCCAGGACCAACCACATGTCAGAGTTCCTGACTATATCTCATGAGGTGCCTCCCCCCCCCCCCCCCCCCCCCCGCAGGTACGGGGACAAAGAAGGCCGTGTCCCGGGGGCTGTTATTCTGCGGACCCCGGATGTGACTGAGCTTTCTGAAGCATGGAGCTGGCTCTGCCCTCTGCCTGGCCCTGGGAGGAGGGTCATTAGCTCGTGTAACACTCAGTGCTACTGGGGCCAGGCAGGGAGCTCCCGCAAAGAGGTGGCCCTCACTACCCCTGGAGTCAGCCTATAGGGAGAGGCCCTTGAGTTCCAGACAAGATGATTTGGGAGCAGGCGAGCTTAGAGGTGTGGCCTGCCCAGGCACAGGGCTTCCCCCACATCTACTTCCTTTTTCCTCTCTGGCCCCCAACATCCTTCCAGCCATACCCTGCCCCTTCTCCCTGTCCTCCTCTGACTGTGGCCCTCCTAGGATCCATAGTACGCCATGAAAGCCCCTACTCTCTTCAAAACTAGGGCACTTTGCCCTGGCTGGTTGGTTAGAGCACTGTCCTGGCACACCAAGGCTGCAAGTTGGACCTCCCATCAGGGCACATACAAGAAGCACCCAATGAATGGATAAATAAGTGGAACAATTCCATGTTTTCCTCCCCCCCCCCATAACTCCCTCTCCTGTCACCTCCTCCCCCCACTTCCTCTCTAAACTCAATTTAAAAACAAAAAACTAGGGCACTTGTACCTGATGCCCCAGGTCACCATTTGGGAGCTGGGACCGGGAAACCCAGCTCCCCCAAGAGTCACCTGGGTGTCGGCTTGGATGAGGTAGAGAAGCCATGATAAGCCAAGCGCCCCATCCTCAGTCACCGGGCAGAGTGGTGGCCTTTGGGACTTGTAGTGACTGACCCCTGGAAGGCAGGACTTGGGCAGTACTATCCCCTATCCCAGTGGGGTGGGCCCCAAGGCTGCAGAGACACCCACCGCTGGTAGCTCCTGGCCACGCCCACCCCTGCTTTCCTTTCTCCCTGCCCTGCCCCCTACCCCCTCCGGGAGGACTGGCGCCCTGGCTCCGTCCCAGGACTGCTGAGCCACTGGAATGGAGTGAGCCATGAGTCAGCCAGCAGGAAGGGACACTTACAGCCACTTGCATCAGCTGTTCCTGCCTTGTGGCCCACGGCCAGAGGCTCCAGCCTGTGGCCCTCATTTATATGGGGACCTCCTGGGGCTTGTGGTTCCTGTCACTGGGGGAGAGGGGGGTCCACACAGGTGGGAACATGCACAGGGAGTGCAGGCCAGGCTGGCTGCCAGCCCAGGACTGCCTCCTCCAGCGCCCCCCCCTCCCATATCCACAGCCACCACAGCCTCTAGTGCTGACCCTGATCCTAATACCCTGACTCTAGCTTAGAATTGGGGTTGGGATCTGGGCTTCTCCCACAGCAGCTCAGTGCTTGAGGGCCAGCCCTGTGACATTCTGAGCCTCAGGGGCCAGGCTCTGAGCAGAGAAGAGAGTGACCCTCCCCTCAAAGGCACAGGCTTATGAGGAAACTGCAGTGGTACCAGCCCCACAGCACCCAGACCCACACATGGACATCCCCTGCTTTCATATGTGCATATACTAAGTAGGTGCATGGCCTCCAGACCACCACCCACTCCCATTGGTGCACGGGGTTTGTCCTACTCAGGTCCAGGCTGTGCCTCTCTGAACGTGCACAGACACACTTACACACCCCAGCCTGCTTGCACTTGCACACACACCAACTGGCAGGTTTTTTTGTTTTTGTTTTTGTTTTTTTTTGTGGTTTTTTTTTTTTTTTTTTTAATGTTGGGAGACAGCCCTCACTGGTTTGGCTCAGTGGACAGAGCATCAGCCCGAGGACTGAAGAGTCCCGGGTTCATTTCTGGTTGAGGGCAAGTATCTCGGTTGCAGGCTGGATTCCCTGGCCCCACTTGGGCACGTGCAAAAGGAATCAATCAATCTCTCTCTCTCTCACACATTAATGTTTCTCTCTTTCTGTCTCTTCCACTCTCTCTAAAAATCAGTGGGAAAATATCTTCAGGTGAGGATTAACCAAATGGGGGTCAAAGATGTTTACTGTCACCCCTTGGGTAGGCTTGCCAGAAAACAGAAAACGTACAGGACATCAGTTAAATTTGAATTTCAGATAAACAATAATTACTTGAGCCCTGGCCCAAGTGTTTAGAGCATCGGCCTAGACTGAAGGGTTGCAGTTCGATTCCTGGTTAAGGGCACATACCTGAGTTGCAGGTTCAATCCCTGGTCCTGGTCAGGGCTCATGCCAGAAGCAACAAATCCATGGCTCTCATTCTCTCCCTCCCACTCTCTCTAAAAGTCAATGGTATAAAGTATCCTCGGATGAGGATAATAATAATATTATTATTTATGCATGGGGCTTACACTGAAAAGTTATTCTTTGTTTATCTGAAATTCAAATTTAACTGGCAGGCTGTATTTTTATGGGGTGGTTATGGGGGTTCTGAGCTGCCCTGGGGTTCGGGGTTCCCAGGATGCCAGGGCTCCAGCTACCTGACCAGATCAGAGTGGACACCTTTTCCCTCTCTCCCCTTGCCCCCCCCCCCCCAGCCTGCCTCCTCCTGCTCAGGGGAAGCAGAGGCCCCAGGGCTGGCAGTCAGGACCTGCCTAGTGTCTCCTCTGGGGTTTGGGGGTGACCCTGAGAGTCAGCCTGCAGAAGTGGGGGACTTCTCGGGAGCTGGCTGGAGGCAGACAAGGCACTCCTTAGAGAGCCAGCTCCCTACACCTTCGGCCCAATGCTTGTCAGGCCCCCTTCACGACTTGGGCAGGAAGAGCACTTACTACTAGTTTCTCCTTTTTTTGGTCATCACTTCCCAGGACCTTCTCTCTGCCCCAGGGGGCCTCAGGCTGGCCTCTGGCCCATCAGGGCAACCCTGAGTCCCCCTCTCTCAGGCTGGCCATTTTCTCTGGCACCTTTGGTGGGGAGTATCCTTGTCCTGGGCCCTGCCTGTCCTGCCCACCAGCCCTGGCTGGACCTGCCCCTTTCTGATTGTCACAGCCCCAGCCCGGATAGAGAAAACCTGCTGCCTAAAAACTGAGGGGGCTTGAGAAGCAGGGCCCAGGCTTCCTGCCTCACCTGCCTAGCAGGTCCTTCCACGCAGGGGCGAGTGGGATCTCCCTCCCAGAGGCAGGGGATATCCCTGCGGGCCCCAGGGAAAGCAGCGTGGGAAGGCCCAGCTGTGCCCCCAGGAACCTTCCAGTCCTCCTCCTTCCTCAGCCCCGGCACCTCTGTGGCTGGGCCTGTAAAGAGGACCATCTCCAGGAAGATGGCAGGTATTGGCTGTCTGGGGCTGGTGACGGCCTGCAGCAGGACAGGGCTGAGGCCTGAGAGCTGGCAGGCAGGGCACAGAGGTCCTTCTCCTTCCCCGATTCCCCCCAGCAGCCCCTTGTCGCTAGTGCAGGCTGGGCTGGGCTGGGCTGGGCTGGGCTGGGCTGGGCTGGGCTGGCTGCCTCACCCAGGCCCGCACAGCCACGGCGCACACACATGCCTGCCAGTCCCAGCGCTCAGCTCCTGCGTCTACAAGCCAAGGGACATCAAGGATGGTTGGCACCACCAGGATCTGGAAGGATCCTCCCACAGAACCTTCTGGCAAGGGTGTGGCCCTGCCAACACTTTGATCTCAGGTTTCTGGTCTCCAGAATGTTAGAGTATATATATATGTGTGTGTGTGTGTGTGTGTGTGTGTGTGAAGAATAGTTTATTGATTTTTAGATAGAGAGGAAGGGAGAAGAGAGAAACATCAATGTGACAGCACATCAATCGCTGCCTCTTACAGAATTCCTACCAGGGATTGAGTTTGAAACCATCATGTGCCCTGACTGGGGATCAAAGCAGCAACCTTTCAGTACATGGGACAACCCCAACCAACTGAGCCACATCAGCCAGAGCAAATTTATGCTTTTTAAAAATATATATTTTATTGATTTTGTATAGAGAGGAAGGGAGAGAGAGAGTTAGAAACATCGATGAGAGAGAGTCATCGATCAGTTGCCTCTTGCACACCCCCTACTGGGGATATGCCCGCAACCAAGGTACATGCCCTTGAGCAGAATCGAACCCGGGACCCTTCAGTCCCCAAGCCGATGCTCTATCCATTGAGCCAAACCAATTTCGGCAAATTTATGCTTTTTTAAGTCACCGTGTGTCTGGTACTTTGTTACAGCAGCCTCAGGAAGCTATCACACTTATACTGTGGTCGGCAAACTGCGGCTCGCGAGCCACATGCGGCTCTTTGGCCCCTTGAATGTGGCTCTTCCACAAAATACCATGGCTTGGGTGAGTCTATTTTGAAGAAGTGGCATTAAAAGAAGTTTAAGTTTAAAAAATTTGGCTCTCAAAAGAAATTTCAGTCGTTGTACTGTTGATATTTGGCTCTATTGACTAATGAGTTTGCCGACCACTGATGTATACAATCCCCATATGCAAGCACACACATACACACACACACACACACACACACACACACGTGCACCTGAACACATTTGCAAATTCTCAAACACATTCCTTCTTTTCAGCAATATCCAGTGAGTACTTCCTGTCTGTGTGCCAGGCCCTGTGCTGGGCAGTGGACAGAACTGTGCTCTCGTGGAGCTGACCTTCTGGGAAGGGGCAGTGGCCCATCTGTACCCACCTTACCATCCAGAAGTGTATGAAGACCTGCAGGTGATTACATAAATACAGGAGGAAGGGTGGCAGGAGAGAGGTGGGGAGGATGAGGAGGGACTCATGGCTTCTCCTGGGCAGGCAGGTCTGGCAGCCCCACCCCAGGCTCCTGGAGCCAATGTATGTGTCTACACACACACACACACACACACACACACACACACACACACACACACGGAGGGGCTGGCTGGGGAGGTTCTTCTAAAGGACCAGGGGGCTGGCTGAGGTGAGGCCTCACAGCTCCTATAGCCCGAGCTGTGGTTTTAGGGGGGCAGCATATAAATAAAAGCAGCTGGCAGAGAAGGGACAGTCCAGCTTTAGGTCAGCGGGGCCTGGGTGGCAGAGTTTGGGGTTGGGTGGCCATAAGTTTCTGGAGCTTAGGGAGCACAGGGTCTGAGGACTTTGCTCAACATTGCTGTGGGGACAGGCAGCTAGCCAGGGCTGACTATCTCAACCTGGGTTGGGTGCTCCAGCCACAATGGCATTGTTTTACCTCCCCGTCCCGGCTGCCCACCGCATCAATCCAGAAGAAACGCTCCTTTGCAGGACTGAGGAAGGAAGGATCCCGCATAGACCTTAGTACCCAGCCCCCACTGTGGTCCCTTTTCCCTGCCAACCACCGGATGGATGACCTCTGGGAGAGTTCAAAGCATGTTGTGTGCATACGGGGCAGCTGAGTCCTGGATGGGGAGCTGCAAGGCAGGTTCTAGAGCAGGAGCGCCGCCAGAAGGAGTCAGTGTATCCTAGGCCCCGGCCTGTACACTGGGGGAGCTGCCAGGGGGCGGGGCCGGGCTCCGCCTCTGTCTCGAGGCCCCCGCAGGAGTCCCAGAGTCTCAGACGCCCCCTCCCGTGAACCCTTCCCAGCTGACGCGCCCGGAGCCACGCTCGCCGCACCGCGCCAGCCGCAGAGCCACGCCCCGCGGCCACAGCGCGCAGCCGCACTCCGGCCCCGAGCGCCCTCCAGCCCCGCCCCCGCCCGCCGCGCGCGGGTGGGCGGGGCCTGAGGGGCGGGCTCTACGTTGGGGGCGGGGCCTGTCTTGGTCCATAAAGGCGGCGGCGGCGCTGCGCGCCAGGCTCCACTCGGCGGCGGCGGTAGCGGTGGCCCTGACCCTGGTGGATGGCTCTGCGGTAGCGGTGGTCGTGGCGGCGGCGGCACTGTTCCCCGCGCGGGCCGCGCAGCGGGGCCCGGGCCGCAAGTCTCAGTCGGCGGAGGCGAAGGGACAGCGCCTCCGCCCCAAGCCCGACCCCGGTGAGTGCGGCCCAGCGACCCCGGCCTAGCCCGGCCCCGACTCCGGCGCGGGGATCGGGCTCCGCGGAACCTCGCCGCCTGGGCCTGTCCTCTCGGGGCGCCGGCCGTGGCCGCTCACGCCCTCCTTTGTCCGCCCCCGCCCGCAGGGTCCTCTCCCGGGCCGCCCCCCGCCCCCGGGCCGCCCCCCGGGCCCTGCGTCCCCTCCCCCGCTGGCGGGGCCCGGACAGAAGATGGTGCAGAAGAAAACAGCCGAACTTCAGGGCTTCCATCGTTCGTTCAAGGTGAGGGCCGGGCTGGTCTGGTGGGCGCCGCGGGCTGGACTCCCTGAGCGGCCGGTGGGAGGGGCGCGGAGCTCTCCCTCAGGCTCCCCCAGGCCTGGTGCTGGTCCCCCCCCCGCCCCGCCTTGGCCTTAGCCTTGGGGCTGCCCCTGGCGTGCGTGCGGCCACAGGCCAGTTTGATGGACCCTCAGGTCCTAGGTCTTTCCTCTAGGAACCGAGGTGGGGGGGAGCCCTTGTCCGCGAGGCCCTTGGTTGTGTGCCCCCTGCAGACCTCAGCCAGGTGTATAGTGCTGGTGGGGCGTCAGCAGGCTACAGTCCTGCCCCCAGCCAGCACCTTGAGGTCTGTGAGGTCTGCTCTCCAGAAAGGCCAGACAGGGTTGCAGGTTCCTCCCCGGACTGACAAACAAACACGCCCTCCGAAGTGGCCTGCAGAGTAGGGGTATGTGTGGATTGGATGACCCCCAGACATGCACCTCCCAGACCCAAGTCCTGTTTCCTGTTGGAATGGGAAGTCTTTGAGGGGGGCCCAAGGCTTCCTAGTTCTAGTCTCAAATGAGCAAGTCTAGGGGGGTTTGGCAGGTGCTGGGCTCGTGCCCCATGGGGCCTGGCCCAGGGGAGGCAGTGATGTCAGCAGCCACCCCACCCTCCTGCTGAGTTATGTAATGGCTTTCCTGGGCCTCCTTGGGCAGGAACCTGTTGCCCTGTGTGTGTGTGTGTGTGTGTGTGTGTGGGCAAGTTGGACACCTTGCAATGTGGGAGGAGCCAGCCTGGTATGTTTGGGTTAGAATTCCCAGGCCTGTCCAGCCAGCATTCACCTGCCAGCGTCCCACCCAGTACACACGCCTGTCATCCTAGCTTCCACTCCAGGGTAGTGACAGCTTCGGCATGTCCCAAATGGCCAGGGCTGGGTGGAAGGGTGGTAGACCCAAGGTGTCACTGGTGGTGGTCTGTTAACTCCTGGGACTGTGTCTGAGCCCAGACAGGGTCAGTGGGCAGGGCCAGCTCTGCGGTCAAAGCAAACTCAAACTTTCTGGATGGTTCCAGCTGCCTCCTGCCAAGGCCTGCTGACTAAAGGCCCGCAGCCAGCCCTGGGCCTGGCCCGCCTACACTGCTTAGGCTTGAAGGCTGGCCTTTGCCGGCCACCCAGGAGCTGTGCATGCCCTGTGCTGAGGGGGGACTGTGGGAGTCCCCAGGGAGGGAGTGGGGGCATGGGACAGGGAACCTTGGCTCTAAAGTGGCCCTCCAGGGTCCAGCTCTTCTGAATTGGGGGCTGGGAGAGATGTACGGGATTGCTGAGGAGACCCAAGTTTGGCCCCTTTGGGTCCTAAAGCCTTTACTTGATTGTTGGGGGCAGCTTCCTGATGTCCACTCTCCATCCTCATCTCCCTTTGTGGCCACCCTGGAGTCACTCCTCCCAGGTGGAAGGACAGAGACTTATCCGAGCATTGACTGCAGCCCTCACGGGAGCCAGACTCCTCAATGGGCAGGAACAGGGACTGTGGGTGCGCATCAGCAGGCTGGCTTCAGTGCCCCTTCCTCCCTCCTCCCTGCACCTCCTAGCAGCTATCTGCAGGGTGGGTAGGGAGCTGGGAGGCCCGCCTGTTTTTCAGCTGCTCCCTCTGACCTCTGCCTGCACCCTCCGCAGCTGGCCTGGCTTCCGGGCCTCCTGTCTGAAGAATCTGGCCTGGCAGAGGGGGCCCCTCCAGGTCTTCCTCTCCTGGAGTCCTTCTCTGCTGGATGATTCTCCTGCCACAACCCCAGCCCCAGCTGTCACAAGGCCCCGAGAAGAGCAGAGACGTGGCCCAGGTCACCCAGCATCGGCCATAGCACCACAATTGTGTATACAGGCCCCCTCTGTGCCCACCAGGGCCCTGGCTGCCTGGTCCATCAGGATGTTGGGAGCTAACTGTTAAAGGAACCTTCTAAAGGCCAGGCCTCAGTGTCTCTCAGCCTTTATTGGAGGGACTGCCAGCCCCTATGCAAGGTCTTCTGCTCTACAGAAATGGCATTTATCCTAACGGCCTTCTGTTTGCCCAGCAGGCGATTTCTCCAATCCCTGGCATGCCTGTCCTTGGCCAGGACCTAGTGCCTCCCCAGTTTTGGGGGCCACCTAGTGATCTTGAGCAGGCACCACTCCGTCAGGGCTGGTTGCTTCACTGGGCACTAGGCCTGTGGGGTCTCTGGAGGTGAGTAGGACAGTGCAGGCTGTGGCCCAGGCAGAAAACAGAGCTAGAGCCTGTGGATAGCTTTCCTGTAAACCTCTGGGGATTGGTGAGACATGAGAAAGAGCAGCATAAGTCAGGAAGGGTGATGGCACCCCTTGACACAGGGAGGGCTGAGCCCACAAGGCCGTGGGAAAGCAGGCAGGGCAGCTAGCGGGGAGCCCCGCCCGAGAGCTGGTGACTCACCTCCCACTGACTGCTCTTTGCCTTTGATCTCCAGACTGCTGTCCCCATTCTGCAGGTGAACAAACCAAGGTGCCACAGTAACTTGCACCCCTCCTCCCTGCACACCCTAAACTTGTGGCCCCGAGAGCCCTGGCTGGGGGTGGAAGGGCTATTTCTTCATGGTCAGGCGAAGCCAGGCTTTCACCCCGTTGGCTTATGTACACAGGGCTGGGTCACTCTGTAATGGGGCATCCTGCCTGAGAGCTCTCTCTCTGCTACAGGGGCAGAATCCTTTCGAGCTGGCCTTCTCCCTAGAACAGGCCCACCCCGGAGAGACTGACTTCAGCCTGGAGTGCCCAGCCCGTCCTGGTGAGGGGCCTGGAAGGGAGGGGTCTGTGGGAGGGCCAGGTGGGGCCTGAGAGCCACAGGGGCCAAGTGGGCCTCACGCCCAGTCTCCTGATGCAGATATGCCCACAAGCCAGCCCATTGACATCCCAGACGCCAAGAAGAGGGCCAAGAAGAAGAAGCGGTGTCGGGCAACTGACAGCTTCTCAGGCAGGTTCGAAGGTGAGTGGGGTGGGCAGGGCTGGGGTAGGGGGAAGTGACTAGGTCGCCCAGGACAGCTCTCACCGCCATCTCTGCTCTCCAGATGTCTACCAGCTACAGGAGGATGTGCTTGGGGAGGGCGCCCATGCCCGTGTGCAGACCTGCATCAATCTCATCACCAACCAGGAGTATGCAGTCAAGGTAAGCACAGCACCCTCACCTGTCCCCTTACCTCTCCCCAGCAATGCCTGGGATCTGGCATTCAAACTCCTGGAAAGCCCCGGTGTCCAAAAATTACCCCTAGAATCCAGGTCAGCCTGGGCTGAGCCCCAAGTCGAGGCAGAGTGGGAAGTGACCATGAAGTTTGGCCCCTAATGCAGGTGGTCGCAGACCTGGTGCCAGAGTGACCATTGAGAGTAGGATGGGGGTTGAGGGGGCTTTGGTCAAAGCTAATGTTCATCTGGTGGGTTACTGCAGGCTGGTTTCTAGGCACAACTAGTGCTTTACCCTTATTGGTCACTAGGATTAAAAAGCAACGCCATACTTAGGGCCCAGGGGTCTCAGCATTTAGGGAGACCGGGGCAGAGCCTCCTCCATGCCCTTATGGCCTCTGACCAGGGTAAGCCTGGGAGCTGTGGCCCTGTGACCTCTGTTGTCTGGCGAGTCTGTTGAACCCTGCATTCCAAGGAACCTTCCAGGCTCCTCTCGTGACCCTGCATCTGAGCTAGGTGGGGTCATAGGAGGCTGGCTGTCCAGGCGGAGAGATCAGATACTGCCTGGCAAGCAGGGCTGACCAGATGCTTCAGGCCCTGGTGGAAGTACAGTGACCAAGGCAGCTGTGGTCCCTGCCCCCTGGAAGCTCCCAGTGGAGTGGGGGTGATGGTACTAAGAATGGGGTACCTTCTGAGTACCTGGTGTGTCTCTGAGTATCTTTCTCCTAAGGACCTGCTGGGCAGCCTGGCTTACTGTCACTGTGTGACAAGTAGGGAAATTGAGGCTCTGGGTCACACTGTGTCTGATCTCCCAGAAGGCCATCTCCCTCCCCTGAGGGACCACAGTATTCTCTATGAAGTAGGGTCCTAGCCAGATTCCCAAGGGACAGGATGAGGTTCAGTTTCTGTAGAAGGATGTGGCTGGTGGCTTTGTCTCTAGAGGCCCTGGAATCTGTTTTTTCTGTCCCTCTGGAACAGGTGTGTTTGTCGCTAGGCAGATGGGCATGCACAGGCCCAGGTCTTGGAGGTCGGTGGACTTGTGTGCCTGCCTGCTGCAGGAGCCTGGCCGGTGGCACATACTACAGTCCCTCCCTCTAGGCCACGTGGTGCACAGGAAACCTTGGGCATAGGGGTGACCCTGCCTGTCCACCCAACCAGCCAAAGGGGGCCCGAGGCACCTGCTACCTCCACCTCTCTCTGAGCAAGGTTGCTGGGGGGCCCTTGGGGAGGGCCCAGCACTCTCCAGTTCTTAGAGTTCCTGGGTGCCAGGAAGGATTGGGGACCTAAGTGTGTGTTGGCTTCCTGAGGCGCTGGGGTCTGGGAAGCTGTGTCTGCTGGTGAGCAGGGGGCCAGGCCAGTCTGGGATGGCCTGAAACACCCAGGCTCGTAGGGTCACAGACACCCACTCAGGCTGGTGTGGAACTGGGGAGGCAGGGCTTGGTGCAGAAGCAAGTGGCTATGGCATAGCTGGCAGCCGGATGCCTGAGGTCCCTCTAGTCCCCTGGATAGTGTGGGAGCCTGGTGGCCCCCAGTCTCTTGGGAGGTTGCTTAGTCCAAGGGAAGCTGACACTGAAGGAGTATTTTGCTGGACCCTCGGCCCCAAATATTCCTCTGAGGCTTTTTTCCATCAGGAGTGGATAGGCCGGCTCCTTCTCCCTGCCTTTCCTGTCTCGCTCACTCCTCTCTTGGTGCCACTTGACAAATACGTTGCCCACTGCTGCAGTCTGGCTGGCAGATTCTGGGTCCCCATAGGAGAACTCCGCTTTCTAGGTCTAAAGCTTTAACAGTTTCAGGTACAGCACAGGGAAAGTTTCTGTGGAAAGTCTGGCTGACAGCTGCTGTGTCTCCCCACCCCCACCTGTTTCAGATCATTGAGAAGCAGCCGGGCCACATTCGGAGCAGGGTTTTCCGGGAGGTGGAGATGCTGTATCAGTGCCAGGGACACAGGTAACGTGACCTGCCCTCAGCTCTGAGCCATCTTTTAGTGATGACTGGGCCTGGATGCCTCTTTACCCCCAGCAAGCATTGAAGGCCGGGGCCATTCATCTGCAAAGGGCCATTTGGCTATTTATAACATCATTCATGGGCCACACAAATTTATCAACTTGAAAATTAACCTGCTGCCTGGCTGGTTGTGGCCCAGTGGCTGGCATTGAACCGTGAACCAAGAGGTCATCGGTTCGATTTCCTGTCAGGGCACATGCCCAGGTTTCGGCTCCCTCCCCAGTAGGTACGGGCATGCAGGAAGTAGCCAATCAATGTTTCTGTCTTTCTATCCCTCTCCTTTTCTCACTTTCTAAAGTCAATAAACCATATTTTAAAAACCTGCTATATTTGGTCAAACATTTAATTAACTCATCCCTAAAGCCTTGGCAGGGCCAGGCCAAATGATTTCGCCGGCCTTAAGCAGGCCGAGGGCCGGATGGTCCCCACCCCTGAGTTAGGCCGTTGTGAATGGACCAAGTGTTAGGCTGGCAGTCTGAGGTGGGCAAGGTGAAAGCAGGCCTGTGGGCCAGTCCCAGCCTTCCTGGGGGCAGGTGGAGGTGGGATGGGCGTAGACCCCTCATAGCTGAGCATGTATAAGGGCCTTAGGAAGTCTCACTCCTGTCCTGCCCCCCTTCCCCATCCTAGGAATGTTCTAGAGCTGATTGAATTCTTCGAGGAGGAAGACCGATTCTACCTGGTGTTTGAGAAGATGCGGGGCGGTATGTGGGGCCTGGGAGACACCCCCAGCTAGGTCCTAATGGGCTGTGGCTCAGAGCCACCTCGGAAGACCTATCGGAGGGTCCTGTCCATCAGAGGGGCTTGTGGGCTCTGAGCTTCCTGTCCACACAGCAGTGAGGTCAAGGCAGAGAGGAGGCTTCCCTTCCAGGTGGGAGTGGGTGCTGGGCAGTGGCCTGGGACACAGAGTTAGTCTTACATGTTTTTTTCCTCCACTGTGACCCCGCCCCAGGCTCCATCCTAAGCCACATCCACAAGCGACGACACTTCAACGAGTTGGAGGCCAGCGTGGTGGTGCAGGATGTGGCCAGCGCCCTGGATTTCCTGCACAACAAAGGTGGCTGATGGGGTTGGCTGCTCAGGGTACCACCTACCTTTTGCCATCCCGCCAAAGATGCCTGGGTCCCATGGATATCCAGACTTGCCCCCAGTTCAGCTGCCCAGGACTCCCTAAAAATACACCCATCCCACCACTAACTCCCTGGTGGTTCTACCCACAGGCATCGCCCACAGGGACCTAAAGTTGGAAAACATCCTCTGTGAGCACCCCAACCAGGTGAGGGACGCTGGGGGGTGGCCTCCCCTGCGGATGGGGCTCTGTGCAGGCTGGACAGGCCCTCCAGCCACCTCACCTCATTTCACTGCTGCTTCCTAATCCCCTCCCAGGTCTCCCCCGTTAAGATCTGCGACTTTGACCTGGGCAGTGGCATCAAACTCAATGGGGACTGCTCCCCCATCTCCACCCCGGAGCTGCTAACCCCAGTGAGGATCCACGGGGTCAGGGGCGAGCTGGGAGGGGCAGGGCGAGGGGGACAGGATTGCATTCTGTCCAAAGAAGTGGCTTGGGACCTCCAGGGGAGAGGTGGGGCAGCTTGTAGTCTCCACGCTGGGGTCTTGAAACTCGGGATTTCGCTTAGCAACAGCCGCTGATTGGCCCTTCGGCTGTGACGGGGCGGGACCACGGTCAGGCAGGGCGGGGCGAGCCTCCAGCACCTGTTGATTGGGCAGGGCGGGGGTTGGGCGGGGCTGTGGTCAGGTGGGGGCGGGCTGGCACCCGCCGGCAGCCTGTAATGGGCCGAGCAGAGCCGTCAGTTACTGCGGGCACAGGCTCAGGTGACTGGGCGGGCCCTGGCCTCACGTTACACTGGAAAGTCCCCGGCCAGTGGCGTCCCCTCCCCCATGGCGCCTAGTCCTCACCGCTCCCCTTCTTCCCCGCAGTGCGGCTCCGCAGAGTACATGGCCCCTGAGGTGGTGGAGGCCTTCAGCGAGGAGGCCAGCATCTATGACAAGCGCTGCGACCTCTGGAGCCTGGGTGTCATCCTCTACATCCTGCTCAGTGGCTACCCGCCCTTTGTGGGCCACTGCGGCAGCGACTGCGGCTGGGACCGCGGGGAGGCCTGCCCGGCCTGCCAGGTGCGCGCCCCACCCTGTGCCGTCCTGAGGGCTGCGCCTGAGTATTGATCGCATCCGCAGAGTAATCTGGCCTGCCCGACCTTCCTGGGTCTCTCGAGGTTTAGGTCTCCTGCCTTGCAGCATAGAGCAGTTTGTTCAGGGAGCTGTGGTGGGGTGAGCCTGTGTTCTGTGCAGTATTTGAGGCTCAGGATTCACATGGGTCCTGGAGTCCTTAGGAGGTCGGCTCTCCTGACCAGCTGCCTCAGACCTTTCTCTCTCTCCCTTCCTCTGACTTCAGAGAGAGAAAAACATCAATAATGAGAGAGAAACATTGATCGGCTGCCTCCTGCACGCCCCCTACCTGGGATTGAGCCTGCAACTTGTGTGCCCTGGACCAGAATCAAACCTGGGATCTTTCATTCCGTAGGCCGATGCTCTGTCCACCGAGCCAAACCGGCTAGGGCCCCAGATCTTTCCTCTCCTTCCTTGGCCCCTCAGGTGCCCCATCCTGCCAGCTGATCCCAGGGCTCATCCCGCTGTCTGGGTAGTAACCTGGGTCCTTGCACCGGGTTCTTGGGCACCAGTCAGGCCTTAGCAGTGTCCCGGCTCCCTGGGGTCCAGGCTGGCCCATCAGATCAGGATGTGGGCCTCCACCCTTTTGGCTGCAGCCGCCCCTCCTGCGTGTGTTCCCCCAGAACATGCTATTCGAGAGCATCCAGGAGGGCAAGTACGAGTTTCCTGAGAAGGACTGGGCCCACATCTCCTTCGCTGCCAAAGACCTCATCTCAAAGCTGCTGGTCCGAGACGCCAAGCAGAGGCTAAGCGCTGCGCAGGTCCTGCAGCACCCCTGGGTGCAGGGGGTGAGTGCCAGCCCCTGGGGACAGCGGGCATGGGTCCTTGCCTCTGTCCAGTCTCTGTGGGCCGGGGCTGTGGCTCGGAACAAGTGCCGGAGAACCCTGGGGCCCAGTGTCAGGACTCTGTGGTGTGCGCTGGGTCTAGAGGTCAGTCACGGTTCTTTTCTGGGCCCAGGCTCAGTTATGAAATCTTCCCCATCTGCTGGCTGCAGGAGCTGCTTAGCAAATGCCTGGCCTGTGCCCTAGAGGCGAGCAGGCTCAGCTCAGCCACCGGGCAGACGGGTGGGTGCCAGCCTCGGCAGGACTCGATCCCCTCTGATCCCAGAAGAGCCTGGTGGTTGTCCTTGCCAGTGGTCATCCAAGCGGGGCCACCAGGGTAGAGGGCCTGTGGGAGAAAGGACTGCCTGCCTAAGCTAGCCAGTAGAGGGGCTCGGAACTCCTGCCGGGAAAATGGGGTGGGAAGGGAGGAGCTGGGTGGGAATGGTTAGGCGGGGTGGCAGGTGAGCAGATAGGCCTGGGAGCCAGCAGGGACCTGGGAGGGTTGGCCCTGGTAGGATGGGTGAGCCTGGCTCTGTTCTCTAGACCTGCTTCTCTGCTCTCCTTGCAGTGCGCCCCAGAGAACACCTTGCCCACGCCCATGGTTCTGCAGAGGTGAGGCCTGCATGGGGTCTCGGGTTGGAGAGGGGAGGTTAAAAGCTAAGGTGTTTAAAAAATACAAAATAAGTTATCTTTAAGTTGTAGGGGAAGCCATTGAAGAACTGAGTGTCCTTGTAGGGCGGTGGACTAGGTCCCAGGCTGGGGGGGGGGAGTGTTTGGGGCCATAGCCCCTCCTCCAGGACACTGCACAGACCCCGGGGTCCCAAGGGAAGCAGAGGGTGTACCTGGCAGCCACCTCCCCTTCCTTGGTGACTGTCCGTCTTGTCCGCAGGAACAGCTGTGCCAAAGACCTCACGTCCTTCGCAGCTGAGGCCATCGCCATGAACCGGCAGCTGGCCCAGCGGGAGGAGGATGCGCTGGAGGAGGTGGGACAGGACCAGCCCGTGGTCATCCGAGCTACCTCACGCTACTTGCACCTGTCCCCGCCGTCCCAGTCCAAGCTGGCCCAGCGGCGGCAGCGAGCCAGCCTCTCTGCAGCCCCCGTGGTCCTGGTGGGGGACCATGCATGACCCCTCCCTCTGTACATAGGTCACCCCTCCCCCATCAGATCTCAAGATTTTTTTAAGCTATTGCCAGCCAGTGACCAGCAGGCTGTGCTACACCCCACCCCACCCCACCCCACCCCGCCCCCCTTGGGTTCTGAGGTGCTGTGCTCAGCTCAGCTGGGGGGTATCTTTTTATATAAAGTTTTTGCTGTTGGGTTTTCCTTTTTTTTTTTTTTCTGCCCCCACCCCCATTTTTCCCTTTGAACGGTGTTAACCGTAACCAGGCACCTGGGAGAGAGCAGAGGGCACACGTGCTGCGCATGCCCCCCGGCCCCTGGCGTACGGGCTCGGCTGTGCTGTGAAGGCCTCGTGCCCGCGGGCCCTGCCCAGTGTGACTCAGGAGAGGAGGACATTCTGTCTTCCAGGGCGGGGGCCCGGGAACCACCTGCGCCCCTCTCCCTCCCTGCCCTACTGTTCTCAAGGCCAGACCAACCCTGCACCTCCTTTCACCCGAAAGGCACCCTGGTGGCCAGGGGGGTCCTGCGTGTGGGCAGGTGGAGTGAACAGCCACCCACATGGACCCACCCCACCTCACCCCACCCCTGATTGAGAACCTTAACCTTAAGCTGCAGCTGATGGGGAAGGGCTGCACCCATTACCACTACTCCCCACCCTCTCCAGGGGACTGTCTACGGGGTGGGGGAGGGGCACTGGAGGAATGGGAGGGGCTGGACTGGCACTCGTCAGCCAATATGGGGGACCCAGATCCCCCACCCGGGCACCCCAGTGCCCCTTCTCAGGGCTCAGTCTGACCATGGCCACGTCCTGCCCCCTGTCTACTCTTGAGTTGACACGGAAGCTCTGCCAGCCTGCCTCCTCCCCTGCCCTCCCCTCCCCTCCCCTCCGCAGAGCCAGGGCTGGCGCAGGTTCCCGATGAATCCCCGCTCCCCAGGCAGCATTCCTGCTCTGCCACCTTTAGGGGAATGCCTCCCTCAGGCGCCCAGGAGCCTCTCTGTCCGCCTCCCCACCCCAGAGTCCAGGTCAGATGTCTAGTGACTTCTGGGCTCGAGAAGACTGACGCCCTCTCTGTCCTTAGGTGGGAAACACTATGCAATACAAGCTTCCTCCTCCTCCATGCACGTGTTTCTGCCAGGGGCGGCCCCCAGCCCTCTGCTGGCAGCTCGGCCTGGGCTCTGGCTGGGTCCTTCAGGCAGGCCAGCTGGACACCCCTCTGGCATCTAGTTTTCATCTTTCATTAGTATTTTAAGAACATCAGTTGACTTCCTTTTCCTGTTCTTGAAGAATACTTGAATGTCAGGGGGCCTGGTGGGTTGGGGGGCTCAGACACTGCCTCCCCCCAAGTCTTGTAGAGTTGTTGCAGTCTGGGGCTGATGCCTGTCTGGCCTCCTGAATCTGGACTGGTCTTTCCAAAGACCCAGGCTGGGCGGCACCCCACCTCCATCATTTCTTGCCCATTAGTGATCCCGTGTGTCATGACTGGGGTTCCGCCTTTTTGTAAGGAGCTGGGGCCTCACTGGCTGCAGGCGGTGTGGCCACTTCAGGCCGGAAAGCTGGCTGTGAGCAGCATTTTCTGCTAAAGGTGGGACAGCTACTCACTTCCCCCATCGCATCTGCAGGGCACCTGGAGGGCTGGCCAGAACGTCACTGTGAAGGAGGGCCTGGGTCCCAGGGCGCCCCAGGCTGCTAGGCTGCTCTGGTGCTGAGGGAGGGGAACTGGCAGTGTTTCCATGTTAATATATTAAAAAAGACAATTTTCTTTAAAAGTGGGGGAAAAACATCCAAGCACTTTAACTCCACTGTACCAGGTAAACTGATACAGCTCAAAAGTTTTCCTTGACACCAACTGTCAATGCCGGAATTTTGTATTCTGTTTTATAAGGATTTAATAAAACGCATAAAAGCTCATTCTGGTTTTCTGCTGCTGTATAACAAGCTGTCCCAAACCGAGTGGCCCTAAGCCATTCACTGTCCGTGATGCTGTGGTTAGGATTGGTCAGGGCACGTGGGGTTGGCGTGTCTGGGGTCTGTGAGGGTGGGGGCCCGGGAGCCTTCTGCAGCCGGCTCCCCAGCATCATGCTGGAGGCTCATCCACATCAGTGCCCGGCCTTTAGAGCTGTGGCTGAGAGCAGCGTCTGGTGGAGCACATTGTGTTCACTCATCTGTCCGTGTTGCCAGTGTTGGCCTCAGTGAACCGTGCTTCTGTGGACATGCGCACAGGTTTTCACTCGTGGAAACAAATGGAAAAGGTTTCACACGTGGACGTGTTCACTTCTGGGTGGACACCACGGAGGGGATGTGAGCAGGGCAGAGACCTGATCGGATGTGGCTTCTGGAAGGACCATTCTTGGCCCGTGTAGAGTGTGGATGGGACTGAAGGACTCTAAACCATTGTCACCCTCTGAGCCAGTCAGATGAGGGATGACAAGCCTGGTGGGGGCGGTGCCCAGTAGATCACAAAACGGCAAACACCAGGCATGGTGAGGAGGTGGCCTGCCCGCACGTAGGGACAGCCTGGACGCGGGTGAGAAGGGGGCTCGGCTGTGGAGAGAAGGCACGCCTGGCAAGGGAACAGGAGGGGCTGTAGGTCACCCCTCCCATCTAGAAATCTGAGAGCAGCGGGTGGCACACCTTCCACCTGGCCCTTCAGTAGGAAACCCTGACACCCTTGAGCCTGTGCCCCGCCCCCTGCAGTTGCTCAGCTGCCTCCTGGACCCTTCCTCTCAGACCCCACAGCTCCCCTCCCCTGAGCCAGGCCACCACCGGCCCTTCCGGGGCGACAGCCCAGCCTGGTCTCCTGGCCCCCACTCAGCCCCCAAAGATCCCATCAGGGTTCCCCCGACCCCTCGCTTGTCCCTATCCCAGCCTGGCATCAGTGTGTGGGCAAGGAGGGGTGGCTGCCACATGCCAAGCCACCACCCTCCCAGGTGGCACAGAGCCCTGCCCAGCCCCACCAGGCCCTGCCAGTGACCGCTCCCTGCCCCTTGTCTCATGCCAAGCCCGGCAGCCAGGCACATCCTGTTCTCGGAGCCTCTGCTGCGGATTGTGTATGTTGGTGGTTTCCTCTCCGTAGATCCCGCCCTTCCACCTCTCCGCCGGGGGCAACAGGGAAATCCCGGAACTGGAGCAGCGGGGAGCCTGCCCAGTCTCCACCTGGGCAAACGCAGGCGCCAGGTTGGGCTCTCAGCGTCCACAGGCACTGGCCTCACCGTCAGAATCACATCAGTGACGGGAACTGCTCCACACGCCCCTTGACAAGACAATGGCAACGCCCATGTCCATCCCACGCTAAGAATAGGAGGGTCGGGCGGGGCGGTGGAAACTGCACTAATGGCACGGTTTTCCTGTGAACCTGAAACCTTTTTAACCCTTATTCAAGACACGTGTCATGTTCTTTTTTTAAAAAAATATATTTTATTGATTTTGTACAGAGAGGAAGGGAGAGAGATAGAGAGCTAGAAACATCGATGAGAGAGAGTCATCGATCAGCTACCTCTTGCACACCCCGCACTGGGGGTATGCCCACAACCAAGATACATGCCCCTGACTGGAATCGAACCCGGGACCTTTCGGCCCCCAAGCCGACGCTCTATCCATTGAGCCAAACCGGTTTTGGCAACATGTCATGTTCTGTTATTATTATATTATTATTATTATTATTGATTTTAGAGGAAGGGAGAGAGATGAGAGAAATGTCTATTGGCTGCCTCCCCTATGCTCCTACTGGGAATTGAACCCCCACCTTTGTTGTTGTTAATCCTTACCCAAGGATTTTTTTCTTCCCCATCGATTTTTTTAGGGCGAGTGGAGCAGAGGGGAAGGGAGACAGAGAAAGAGAGAGAGAAACACTGATGTCAGAGAGACACATCGACTGGTCGGTTGACTTCTGCACATGCCCTGACCAGGGTTGGGGATGAAGCCTGCAACCAAGGTACATGCCCTGGTCTGGAACTTGAACCCTCAACCCTTCAGTCTGCAGGCTGATGTCTAACCACTGAGCAAACCTGGCGAGGGCAAACCTCCCACCTTTTGGTGTATGAGGCAGCACTCCAACCAACTGAGCCACACTGGCCAGGGCTAAACCTGATTTAATTTATATAAAATGTCCAGAACAGGCAAGTCTGTAGAGACAGGAAGTGGGTTCATGGTTTTTGGGGGCTGGGAGGGATGGGGAGTGACTACTGATTGGGATGGGCTTCTTTTTTTGGGGGGGGGTGGGGGATGATGGAACATTCTGGAGCTAGATAAGAAATGATGAAGGGGGGCCACCGGTTTGGCTCAGTGGATGGAGCATCAGCCTTCAGACTGAAGGATCCCAGGTTTGATTCCGGTCAAGGGCATGTACCTTGGTTGCGGGCACATCCCCAGTGGAGGGTGCGCAGGAGGCAGCTGATTGATGTTTCTCACACTACCCCTCTCCCTTCTTCTCTGTAAAAAAAAAAAAAAAAAAAAAAAAATCAATAAATTAAAAAAAAATAAAAAGAAATGATAGTGATGGTTGCACGATATGGTAAATGTACTAAATGCCATTGAATTTAAAAGGGTGACTTTCTTCCTAATGAAAATAAAAAGGATGATGGGGCCAAATTAGTGTAGAGTCTGGTACACAGTAAGTACTCAATAAATGCACCAAGGAATGACTAACCACCCTGCGGGTGGGGTGGGACCAGCACAGGCACCTCCTCCCAGACGCAGGGATTTGTGCGAGCTTTCATCCCTGTCGTCCTTACTAATCCCCTTGACACGGTCCCTGTGAGTCACCCCACCTCAGCGTCCTTAATCTCTGTCTCAGGAGGAAACCTGGTGGTCCGTCCTGGACTTAGACTCACCGGAAGGAGGAGAAATGGGCGTATGTGCTTTTTAAAAAAATCCTCACCAAGGATATGATTTTTATTGATTTTTAGAGAGAGGAGGGGGGAGAAGCGAGGAGGGAAGGAGAGGGAGAAAGAAGCAGCAATGTATGAGAGAAACAGCGACTGGCTGCCTCCCGTATGCGCCCCAAGTGGGGATCAAACTGGCAGCACAGGCACAGGCCCCGACTGGGAATCAAACCTGCACCCCTTTGAGCTCCAAGCAGCCAAGCCACCGGGCCAGGGCTGAGGAACGGGTTAAAACGAAGTGTGATGGAATCAGTCAGATGAGAGGAGGGAGGTACCATAGTTCACACTTGATGGGATGAGCTGGGGCCAGGGAAGGGTGTGGACAGGTGGCTGGAGCCCGTGGCTCTGGTCCCCACTCTGGGCTGCACTCGTCCCCTCTGTCAAAGCCCCGTAGTGCCCCTCCCCGTGCAGGGTTTGGGGTTTGTGGGCAACCCTAGGAGATGCCTGGGATCTCCATCATGTCTTTCATGGAGACTCAGTTTCCCCTCATTCTCTCCCGTGCCTCAGTTTCCCTTTCGTGACCTACTGTGAGACTGCAGAAGGCTCAGACCCATGACAGAGCTTGGGGCCAAGGAGATTTCCGGGGTCTGGGGTCCCAGGACGCCCGTGCCAAAGGCCTTGGGAGATTTTCTAGCAAGAGATCTTTCCACCCTACAGGTGCTGGGGCCATACAAGGGTTGTGGGTTCCAGCCCGTCACTCCCGGCCAGAGGCCATTGTCCCAGTGACTCAACCCTGCGCAAGTTGCAGACCCTCATCCTGGATCACGGTCTCCATCTCCTAGGCTGGTTACCTCTTGCAGCACCAAGAGCGCATGGCAAGAAACCAGCTTACAACCTCCCCATTGGGGCCAAACCAGCGAGGGGTGAGTAAGATCCTTGCTTAGGCAGAAGATTTAAGGGAGCGCCAAAAACTGCACTCAGCGTGATAACACGTGCTGAGGTGTTTTTTAACGGCATCGAAAGCAGCTTTGCTAAAATAAATAAATAAATAAATAAAATAAATCCTTACCCAAGGGTATGTTTTTTTTTTGTTTTTTTAAAAATATATATATTTTATTGATTTTGTACAGAGAGGAAGGGAGAGAGATAGAGTTAGAAACATCAATGAGAGTCATCGATCAGCTGCCTCTTGCACACTCCCTACTGGGGATGTGCCCGCAACCAAGGTACATGCCCTTGACCGGAATTGAACCTGGGACCCTTCAGTCCCCAAGCCGACGCTCTATCCATTGAGCCAAACCGGTCTCAGCCCAAGGATATGTTTTTATTGATTTTAGAGAGAGGAAGGAAAAGGGTGAGAGACACATCAATTAGTTGCTGTACACACCCCAACCAGGGGCCGAACCCCCAGCCTGGGCATGTGCTCTGACCAGGAATGGGTCCCACAGCCCTCTGGGGCACAAGACGATGCTCTGACCAGCTGAGCCACACCAGCCAGGGCCGTGCTGTGAGCTTTGGCAGGAACTATTGTGGGGTCACATGCAGTTGCAAGAAATAACATTTTGTCCAGTTTTCCCCAGTAGTAGCATTTTGCAGAAACAATTACAATGTCACAACCGCCACGTTGACATTGCTACAATGCGTCTTATTGGGCAATGGCCACTTCCACTTGAATCCACTGTGTTTGCAGCCCCTTCCCTGCCACCCTCAGGTCTCAAAGCAAACAGGGCGTGTGTTTAACCTAAGGACACGCGGCGCACCCTCTGTTCTCACTGGGACATGGAAGCTTCTAAGACTGTGCTGTGGAACCGGGTTTTTCAAAAGAACTTTCCGGCAGGATGGACACGTTCTCCACCTGCAGCCACAGGTGGCTGTGGAGCGTGTGACATGTGGCCCATGAGGATGAGAAACAGAATGCCTCCATGACTGCATTTAATATATATATATATAATTGCTTTTTTACAGAGAGGAAGGGAGAGGCATAGAGAGTCAGAAACATCAATGAAAAACATCGACCATATGCCTTCTGCACACCCCCAAACTGGGGATGTGTCTGCAACCAAGGTACATACATGCCCTTGACCGGAATCGAACCTGGGACCCTTCAGTCCACAGGTCGACGCTCTATCCACTGAGCCAAAATGGTCATGGCCCATGACTACATTTCTATTGATATAAATGTATTTAGCCCGGCAGGGCTGCTGGGGCCCCCGTGGGGAACACAGACAGGTCCATCCCTCCATTTTTAGGAGAAATTGCTCAACCTCTGCATTGTCTTGTGTTTTTGCCCTGAGTCCTTGGATGTTTCCAGCTCCCATGTCCTCTGTCTGTTCGTCCTTCTGGGCACACAGGTGGTGCTCAATAAGTGCTCATGGAGGGAGAGGCCAAGTGACTGAGGTCCCTGGGTGGCTTTCTACCCTCCACTCCGTTCCCTCACTGTGAGGTGGGGCTCGCCCCCAGGCCTCATTGTGCCCGTCTGTGAAATGAGGGGGCGTCCTCCTGCCTCCCGCACACCTGGCTGGCGAGCTTCCTTCGGGCTTCACTCTGTGATGGCCGCCAGGGTTGATACACTTTGCAGCGGTGAGTAGCATCTGGGTGGGGTCACCAGGACCTCCACCCGAAATCGAGGTGTGGAGGCAGGGGACCAGGACCCAGTGGGAGCACCCGAACCCCTGCTGCTGGGCCTGGGGCAGGCGGGCCCCTCCAGGCGCCCGGGCAGGGAGACGGAGGCAGTCTCCGATGGGGAAACAGGATGGAGCTGTCAAGCCACTTGCCCACAGGAACACAGCGAATGTGTCCACAGTTGGAGGGGGTTCTCTAGAAGTTTCTTTCTATTTCCCTCAGGTCTCTTCTGCCTGTCCGCCTCTTTCTCTGCTCAATCCCTGCCTGCCTCTCTCCTTTCTGCCTTCTGACCATAAAAGCAATATGCATTTGCCGTAAACCCAGAACCATTTTATTTCCCGGGCTATAGAAAATACGTTTGTGCTGTGGGTTTTAACAAATTTGTAAGCAAGTAAAGAAGGTGTCCACACGGAGGGGAGGAAGTGATTATGGTTTTCCTCCCCCAGGGGGGCGGGGCGGCCCCAGGCAGGTCCCGTGCACAGAGGCGCTCTCCGCGGTCCTGCCCCTCCCGGTGTTATCGCCACCGACAGACCGGAGGGCGGTGTCTGTGGTGTTTTGCCTTCTCAGTGGGCAGGTGTGGGCACCTGACCCGGTCCTCCCTGCCCATGGCCCGAGTGCAAGTGGGAGCTAGGAAGGGCTGATTTCCCCATGGGAACAGCAAGAGTTTGGGAGTTCAGGTTTAATGGGGACAGACTTTCAGTTTGGGACGATGAGAAAGTTCTGGAGCTGAATGGTGGGGGTGATTGCCCAACAGGATGATTGTACTTAATGCCCCTTAAGAGCTGTGCACTTAAAAGTGGTTATGATGGCTGAAACCGGTTTGGCTCAGTGGATGGAGCGTCGGCCTGGGAACTGAAAGGTCCCGGGTTCGATTCCGGTCAAGGGCATGTACTTTGGTTGCGGGCACATCCCTGGTAGGGGGGGTGCAAGAGGCCGCTGGTCAATGTTTCACTCTCATCGACGTTTCTAGTTATCTCTCTCCCTCCCTCTCTGTGAAAAATCAATAAAAAATATATTTTTTTAAATTGTAGAAGCTATAAAAATAAATTTCAATTCCTGGGATTGGGCACCATATCTGAGGCTCCATCAACCTGGCTCTCACTGTTCGCCCAGCCCTGTGGATTCTCTTGAGACTCTGCCCCACCCCACTTGCAGGCTCACCCAAGTTGTTTTCATTGGCTTTTCCGTACTAATGGCCTATCTTGGCTCATGCTTCAAACTTTGCTAAAATCTCTCCAACAAGCAACATCTGTCCTCCGTGTGCTCCATACCCCTCACTAAGCGGCTCCAGGCCCAGCACTAATGGCAGCTGGTCTTGATTTGCAGGTTGGCCTCTCCTGGGCACCTCCAAGCCCAGCACAGGTAACAGCCATCTGCAGATCACTTTGTAGTTCATGCCAGGTGGCCCCAGGTAGAATACAGGTTGGCCTACACCTCCTGGGAGGTCCCAGAGCCAGCGCACCCAGTGAACAGCTTCAGATCACATTGAAGCTTCACCC